>LPNX010259147.1:103949-229608 GCA_001517045.1 Pseudotsuga menziesii
TCCCCTTCTCCCTTCCAGTCTGGAGTCAAAATTTTTACCACTTGTACTTCCCTGAAGTAGATGCCATCTTGTATCGTCAGCTTGTTGGTAGTCTTTTATATTTGACTCATTTTCGTCCTGACCTTTCCTTTGTCATTGGTCGTGTTGCCTGTTATATGCAAACTCCTCATGAAAGTCACCGGAAAGAAGCAAAAATAAGACTTCGATATATTCGAGGTACAATTCAGTTTGGGATTCATTACAGTACAGGGGGGAAAACTTTGTTGGTTGGTTTCACTGATTTAAATTGGGCCGATGATCCTAATGATCGAAAGTCTACTGCAGGTTATGTTTTTAGTCTAAGATTTGGACCTGTCACTTGGGCTTGTAAGAAACAACAAGATCTTGCTCTTTCTTTATCAAAAGCAGAATATCGAGCCATAGTTAATTCTAGTCAGGAAGCTTTATGGCTTCGATAGATCCTTTTAGAGTTTGGATTCGAGCAGCATCAACCTACTCCACTTTGGTGGGACAATCAAAGTGCCATCAAGCTTGCCAAAGATCCAGTTCTACATCAGCGCATCAAACACATTGAGATACACATTCACTTCATCAGAAATCGTGTTCATGATCATGTTGTTGAAGTGCTCTATTTCCCTACAGATGATCAAGTTGCAAACATTTTCACCAAGTCTCTTACAGAAGCGAAGTTTTCTAAACTTCGGTCTATGTTAGGAGTTCAGGAATGTGTCCTTAAGGGAGGATAGGCTCTAATGCCTCCTTCCTTCTCCTAATAGTGTCACTTTTGTAAATCCTTCAATGCTATCCAATGTTGTTCTTAAGGGGGGATGTTAGGATATTTAGACACTTAGGAGTTAGTTAAGATCAACTTGTGTAATATATTCGTTAGGTAAAAGTTTGTTTCTTTAGTATGCATCTATAAATATTCTAATCCAATGGTCACAATATGTTCTAGACATAGATTGAACTGATGGTTCAACTTATCTTAAATCATACCTACCATTGATCTATGGCTTAACACTTGATTGGTCTATGATCTCTGCTCCAAGTAGCTATTTGGGTAGGGCCATGGATTGTTTCCCTCTCAAGGGTTTTAACCACGTGACAAACATCGGTGTGTTGATCTATGATCTATTTGTGTGAAGTGGTTGCTGAAGGTGTTCAGTCTTTTGGGAGTACCCTGTGTACCCGAACATGGTATCAAAGCTTTTATGAAGATCCACTTTTGGTTTTGATCAAGATCTGGAACTGGTGTTGCCGAAATTTTGAAAGGGTTTCTGGTTTTGGATTTTCTGGTATGATCTAAGTGAAGTTTTCTAAACTTCATTCTATGTTAGGAGTTCAAGAATGTGTCCTTAAGGGGGGATAGGCTCTAATGCCTCCTTCCTTCTCCTAATAGTGTCACTTTTGTAAATCCTTCAATCCTATCCAAAGTTTTTCTTAAGGGGGTATGTTAGGATATTTAGACACTTAGGATTTAGTTAAGATCAACTTGTGTAATATATCCATTAGGTAAAAGTGTGTTTATTTAGTATGCATTAGGATGCATTTGTAAATATTCTAATCCGACGGTCACGATATGTTCTAGACATAGAGTGATCTGATGGTTCAAATTCTCTTAGATCATACCTACCATTGATCTGTGGCTTAACACCCGATTGGTCTATGATCTCTATTTAAAGAGCATAGAGGGTCCTTGGCTAGTTGATTGATTACGAGAAGCTCATATGTAACTTTCTTTATTTTACATAATAAATTGCTCCAAGTAGCTATTTGGCTGGGGCCGTGGACTATTTCCCCCTTGAGGGTTTTAACCACATGACAAGCATCGGTGTGTTGATCTGTGATCTATTTGTGTGAAGCAGTTGCTGAAGGTGTTCGGTCTTTTGGGAGTACCCTGTGTACCCGAGCATAAAACCCAATTTTGATGCACAACTGGACTTTTATGGCCCATGTAGGGATTCAATAAGGTCCTTGAAAGCCCGTAGGAGGTGAGATTTAATGTGCCATAGAATGATGATCATGTCTCAAATATATGTGTTTGAGTAACAGTTACACATTGGAAGCACACACAAAAAAGGATACCTTATTAGCGCATTTTGTTCCTAGTATTCCTCTTATAATTGAACTGCTTTACCATACTACTGGGTAAATTTTTGCACTAGATCATACAATAAATATAATAGAGAAATTTATAAAATAATGCTATGGAAATAACAGGGAGAATAAAGTACAATAGAGTTTTATCACATTCATTATTAGTCATGCAAAGGGTCGAGCTAGAGCACCAAGGTGTTGCTCATACTCTTTTTCCATACAATACATGGATATAAGAACTCTGTGTTCAAGTCCAAGTCAATCAAATACAAACTTGTGGACCCAATTTCATCACTTTAATTTTAGAAATAGGTAGAAAATTAACAATGAGTAATACTGCAACTAATTAAAAACTCAAGAACTGTCATTTAAAGTATTCAAGTCATTTGTAATTATTTTTGGGGCATATTATTAAAGTTTAGGGTAAGTTCATATTTTACATAGGTAAATAAATATACTTCAATACATAAACATAAATATAAAACAAGATTCAGAATAGTACTTCTCCAATCAACTTAAACTATAATAAAATCACACATAATTTTCATCTCTTTCGACTTTAGCATTCCATTGGTCACTGCATTAAAGTTGATCCTCGAGGTGATTAATCAAATGCCCTGCATAGTAAAAGAATGATAACAGGAGATACAAAAGTAAAGAATTATAACCATTATTTTTACCTTATACTGATATACTTTTAGGTTTGATCTTGTCGCCGAAGGGTACCATCCTCCCTGAGAATGTCTCTCACAACTGAACTAACTTTAACATATACAAATATTCACACACATGGTTTATTATGTGTTGTATTTCATGCATGACCTATGTGTGTTTTTATGTAAATGATATATGTGTATCCCATATATTTTTTAGAAGTAAGTCATCATTCTAAACACCAATTTCATTTATGTGGGCCACACAGGTGCATCACTTAGGTGTGTTAACTTCGTGCATCCTTTAAATGTTTGTTAGGTTGTTATGTGGGTAAGGTGATTTTATATTACACTTAGTTGGGTCAGTTGTTTAGGTGTGTTAGGTATGTTGCATTGTTGTGAATACAATTTAACAGTGTATATGCAATTGGATCGTGGTAAAAAAAAATTAAATTTACAGTGTCGTCATTACAGAATGTTGTAATTATGCATTGTTATCAAATTTATAACTGATATCTTCATGCAATTGTAAAATATATAAAAAGTTGGGAACATTACATATAGAAACATTCTTGATCACACATGTATGATCACATATAAGAATGAACTATGAAGTTATCAAGAGGCAATATGAAATATTTTTTTTTATATAATGAAAGTTATAATACAAAAATAGAAGGCCATTAGATGGCTTGTCAGTGTACATGTATAAAAAAGATAATTGATGTACATGAAAACAGAAGTGCATCTGTCCTAGACCGCACCCCTAAAATCTAACTTCCTCTTGTACAAAAAAGTACATATTTGTCCTGGACTAACACATCGAAACTCTAACTTCCTCTTGTCTTTTCCCAACTCTAATGCTTGCTTCCTCTATCCACGACCACTATGCATCTTTGGAGATTGCAAATCAAGGATAGTATTTCTTGATAAGGTAGCTGAACTAATACTGTCCATCACTAACAAAGTTTGAAAATTTAAAATATGAATCAATTGTACATAAAACAAACACTCACTAAATTCATCTAGGGTATATATGCCTCTAATGTCCTCCTTCTTGCATAGAGTCTCTCTACAATGCTTCTCTACAAAAAAAAAACTATGTCAATTATCTCAACAATTATCAACATGTACATGCATGAGAAAGTACTAAACAATTATGTAAATAATGAACATCTCACTGAAAAAATATGCTCTAGGGAATGGCACTGGGTTTCTTTAGTAGCAAGAGGAACTGCAGGTTGAACATCAACCTCGGTCAAATGCACTAATGGACCACAGTACGGCTACATTTACCAAATGCTAAAATAGTTAGACATTGTGCATGTCCATACACAATACAAATGAATTGTAAAAGTACAAATATTCAAGTAGATACCTTTATGTAACTTATCCCTATTATAGATGAAACATTGACTGCAACATCAAAAACCCCGCTAAGTTCTGGCATAGAGGACTCTCCATCATGACGCTGTAAACATGCGAAAATAAAATTAAGAACCAACTACCATTAGAATGAATTTGAAGATAACAACCAACTACCATTAGAGGCTATGTGTACATTACCGTGGAATCAATAGGTTCATCATCATGGAAACCCGCTCTTTTTACAACAGAGGGTCATCTGCTATAGACAACATGCTTATATAAGTTTGGACTATGGGGAAATCTAAACTAAATAGGTGGTGCAAGGATTTGTGTTTATGTCTGCAGTCATAAAGTGTTGCCATAGTTATACATGGACATGAATGGATGGACAAATATGTACTAAAAAACTAACATTATGTAATATACTGACTTCTTTTTGGGACATATATTCACCATGGGAGGGATCACTTCTAGCAATTTCTTGCCCCGCTGTAGAGCTAGATAACACCTGCAAGTTTAAAAATTATAAATATTAGCAATTTATAAAGGCGTGTACAGTAATAAATAAATAATTTGAACAAGATTAAGTCAGTATCCATGTACTTACATTCCCGAGGTAATGATAGAAGCCACCTACAGGGAATTCACTGAGATCAATGTATCTGGCATCCTGTTCAAAATGCGGTTCCTGCAACTTCAAAAATTGTATATATTAGACCATTTAACAAATTAATTAACTAACATGTATTAAAAAAATGATACATATTAACAAAATGACACATGTTTAAATATTACCTCGGTGTTGGTTGTTTGAGTCTCAGATATGACAATGCCTAGTACACTACCACCCCCCTTAGAGGCATCAATCTCCTGAAAGATTAAAAATTGCATATATTAAGAGTTTTTTAATATGTTTACATTATGGAACAAAGAAATTGAACAACAACAATTTTTTTACAATGTCCTTACCTAACCACTAGTCATCGCAGAGGTGCCATGTGTTGGTCGACGACCATAGCAGGATTGACCACACATTGTGCACACGTGTGGCTCAATCTGGGATCATGGGATGTCGATATATCCCTAGAAATAGATGATCCTATACCACCATAAGCTGATGGTTGTAACCCAACATAGGAAGAGGGCCCTGCTTGGTCAATAGTTTTGGTGTGGCGGAAAATCATCTCAGCTAGCGTAAGAAATTCCTCCCATGTCTTGGTAATCATATAATGTACAGGAGGGATGTTTGGCCTCAGTATCTGGAAACGGGGTGGAGGTATTTGCCAGTCGACATCTCTATTCATGGAATTGGGAAGGTTTTTGGGAATCCCCCTACTAGCACCCTGGAACCCCAACATGTCAAAATAGTTGACATGTTTTCCAATCACAAACTCCACATAAATTTTCCAGAGGAAGTACAACGGCACTTCCCTATTGTTGTACACGGAATATCAAAAACCATGTACCATATGTCCATCCAATGGTCTCTAATTGGTTGACAAATGCACCAATCAATGGAAATATGTGGTCTACTATTGTCTGGAATGTCATCCATCCCAGAAAATCTAAATTGTGAATATATATTCTATTTGGTTATTTTGATCTTCTTAATCTTAGTATAGCTCAATCCATCAGCATATTATTGTCATTTTGTCTCTCTATACAATGCTATGCTATACAAAGCATCGTTATATCTGCTAATGGTATCCACTATGGTTAGTAATGATGCTAGCAAGGAGCGACAGAGTTCATGTCCATTCCTCCAAGCTAAATCGATATCTCTCAAATGACCAATAACTCTCAAAATATCTGCATTTTCGTACATTGTAGCCACCACAATCATAAATATAAATAAAATATCATTAGAAAAATAAACACACGGTATAATCACATCTCTAAGAAATGAAAAGGGTAAAACTAATGTACGACAAATAACAACACAAACTATTTATAATTTAAATTTTAAAAAAGATCTTGAATTTTACATAAAGAATGAACATTTAACATTTTTCGTCTTAAATTTATGTCATAAATTTGTATTGATTTCGATTTCCAGATGCATGCATTAAATGTCATATGTGCATATGTTAATTGGGAAGCTCCTCTACCTTATTTTAAGGATTGGATTATGAATTTTCATAGAAACTCTGAGGTTTTCACTAATTCCCTTGGAGGACCAACTCCCAGATTGCAGGTAGAGGAAAGGGCTAGATCCTAGAGGAGGTGGTAGAAGGTGTTATTAATGAATAAAATCCCAATATAGGAAAGGATTTAGATAGATATGTAATTATCTATTGTAGCACGAAATGTTTTGGACATCAAAGGCCATTTAGCATCTCTGTTTATATATGTAATTTAGAAAATATATTGATTGGGAAGATCCTCTACCTTATTTTAAGGCTTGGATTATGAAGTTTCATCAAAACTGTGAGGTGTTGACTAATTCCCTTGAAGTACCAACTCCCATATTGCAAGTAGAGTTGAGAGAAAAATCCTAGAAGAGGTGGTAGAAGGTGCTCGTGATGAATAATCCCAATATAGACAAGGATTTTGATAGATATGTAATTATTTGTTGTAGCGTGATTTTTTTTGGACTCCATTATCCATTTAGAATCTTTGTTTATATGAAATTTGGGGCATGTATGGATTCCACTTGATGTTATTTTAGTTGTATGCACTCTTTCTATATACCCATGAGATACTTTGCATATTTGTGTATAGTGGCTTTTCGGCTTGCAAGGTTTCCATTGGATCCTGTCATGTATGATAGTATGTGATTGGCATGTAATCAAACACATCAACATCCCTATGTATCTTGATGTTGGTAGATCCTATTATTGAACTCCATTGTCTTGAACTTAACTGAAATGTACCCTTTAGTCAAGGGAAAATATTTGTTAATCATGGGAAGCTTCTATACCTTATTTTAACACTTGGATTAGGAAGATTCATCAAAACTATAAGGTGTTGATTAATGTTATTGGAATACCTACTTCGATATTTCAGATAGAGGCAAGGGATTTACCATTTTTATTTATATATTTTAGGGAAGATATGAATTATACTTAAATTTTTTATGAGTTGTATGCAACCTTGCAATATAATTGAGAAACTTTGCATATTTGTGAATTTTGATTGGATTCACAAGGATGCTTGTGAATATACATATGCAAATAGTGAAATTGATTTGGCTTTTATGAGTAAATTGGGTTTTTGGTTTCCATTGGGAATGTAAATTTCTTATGCGACCTTGCAATATACTTGGGAAGCTTTCCATATTTGTGAATTTTGGTTTGGATTCACAAGGATGCTTGTGAATATACATATGCAAATAGTGAAATTAATTTGGTTTTTATCAGTAAATAGGGGTTTTGGTTTCCATTGGGCATGTAAATTTCTTAATGGGCATAGAAATTAAAAATTGTTTGGTTTCAATTCATATTAGGGCATAGAAATTATTAAAAATAGGGAAACTAGCATCAGATGATTTGGTTTAAATACCTCACAATGAAGAGATTGATCCCCAAGGTGGATTTTGTTTTCCTTTTATCACCCAAATCGTGTTCACACTTGCTTGTTTTGTTCATCCCAAAGACATTGTTGCACGTTGTTGTTGAGAAAATGATGGGATCAACTTGTTTTAAGCATAAATCATGTTTTACATAACATGTGTGTGTTTTTGTACACTATAACACATGTGCATTTTAGAGAAACATAACGCGCACATGTTTTACTTAACTATCCTAATTGGAAAGCATGTTGGAAGGCTTGGGACTGTTGAAATATTATAACTTTAAAGGATATTATTAATGTATTTTACTGATGTAACCCAAGGGAGATGTTATTATTCCTCCGTCGAGATGTTATTATTGTAATTGGTCATCAAAGAGTCATGAGGTAAATATTGCATTGTAAGTCGGGTCATTAGTACCCCAATGAATAATAAAAAATATTATTTTGAGTCTTCATAGGTGAATTCAATCCAAATAGTTTAGTGGGGCCTAGTACCCTAATCATTCATATAAAATAGTATTTTTGAGTCTTCCTAGGTGAATTCTGCTGAAACAAATTAGTGCGACTAACTTGTTTAGGGTAAACGCCAATTGACATAATGTGTATAAGTAGAGGAGCTATGTTCCTCATTATAACATAGACTCACTCACTTGAGTAGCGTATAGGGGAGAGAGAGAGAGAGAGAGAGAGAGAGAGAGAGAGAGAGAGAGAGAGAGAGAGAGAGAGAGAGAGAGAGAGAGGGGGGGGGNGGCTTTATCTTATACATCTTATACAAAGGAGTTTTTGTTGGGTTTTCTTCCAATTGAGAGTTTCCCAGGATAAATATTATGTCAATCTTGTGATTGCATTTCTTTTAGTAATTATGAATATTCTACTATTTTGAATTTGTATTGAACACTAATGATATCTAGTCTAGTACATGAAATCTTAACATGGTATCAAATCTAGTATGAATAGGAAAACTTTTAGAAGGTGGGACTCTCTCTACTCTCCCTCTGGAAAAATTTAGGGTTTTTACAAAGTTTGGAATTTGGAAGATATGCTTGCATATAAATTTGTGACTCCCTAGAGTGCATATATTGAGCCTAGGATTTATTTTTTTGGGTGGTTGAATCTCTGAGAAGGAAAAACCCTATTTCGGCCATGAATTAGGAAACTGCAAAAAACTAGAACCATAAATTCTGCAGAAATTGGAACCTCACAAGCAAGATATGAAGGGTGAAGATTTGGGATCTCCATAAATCAGTTGGACCAACCAAATTGCCTCATTCAAGCACATCTCCTGGTAAGGTTATCTTTTCATTTTGAGAAATTTCAATTTTTAGTGACCTAGTGGACAAGATGGCCTTGAGCGCTAAGCTTGAGGAAAAATTAGAAGGCATAAAAAACTTCCTAGCATGGAATTATAGGATTGGTCTCATTTTTAAAGATAATTTACTTGAGAAGTACATCAAGGATGAATTTTAAGATAAGGAGAAGCAGGTATAAGACCTAATCAAGGTAATGAGGATCATTATTGATTCTATCAAATATCACTTGATCCCTCAAGTGTCATCTAAGAAGAAACCAAATAAAATGTATGATGCACTTTCCAGAATGTATGAGGGAAGGAACATCAACAGAAGGATGAATTTGAGATCTCAACCGAAGGGCACCAAGATGGGTAAAGGAGAATCAATTCAATATTACTTTAGAAGGGTCTCCCTGTTCAGGGAACAACTAAGTGCTATTGGAGACACCATTGATGAAGATGAACTAGTTATGATTTCTCTCAATGGTCTCAATAGACCTTGGGATTCATTAATACAAACTCTTTGTGCGAGAAAAGAAAGTATGAAGTTTGACATAGTATGGTAAGATTGCATTCAAGAAGAAGCTAGAGTAGCTAACATAGAAGGTCTACTCAGAGAAAATGATCGGGCTCTGGCCATCCATACTAAAGGAAGAAAAGAATAAAACTTCAAGAAGGGTATTCATAAACCTTAAAAGAAGAAGTTTCAAAAGAAAAGAGTAAACATTTAGAAGAAAGATTACTCAAAGGATCAATGTTATAACTTTCATAAGATAGGACACCTTGCCAGAGAGTGTCCATCACCAAATAAGAAGAACAACAAAAGAAATCATGCCCATCTAGCCAATGTGAGGATGATGAATAAGAAAGACCTTATAAGAGGATGAAAAAAGAAGAAGATGTATAAGGATATGTAATATTCTCTTCACTCTTTGGTTTTGTATAGATTTGACTCTAGATATGGGACTTCCTTGACTCTAGGACTTCCATGAAGATGAAGGAAGTACTGTATGTACCACGTTTGAAAAAGAACTTACTCAACTCTAGATAAGAAAGGATATAGAGTTTATTTTATAGATGGGAAATTACCTATGTGGTCCAAAGGAAGGACACTAGAAGATGGTGTGGTCATTGAAGAAGAAGAAGGAGGACTGTACAAACTCAAAGGATATCTAGGGAAAACCCTTGTCCATGAGACTACCAGCTCATGTGAACTATAGCATAGGAGGATTTCCCACATCAACTACAAAGCACTGCCATATGTGAGAAAGTTGGTAACACGGTTACCCAATCTGAAGATTGATCATGATGGAACTTGCAAAGGATGTGAAAGAGGAAATAACACCAAGAATCCCTTTCTGAAAAGTGAAACAAAGACTAAAGGTACATTGGAATTAATACATTCTAATGTATGTGGTCCTATGTCGTCCATATCATTAAGTGGATATGAATATTATGCCACATTTTTTTATGACTATTCAAGAAATACATGGATATACTTATTGAAGAACAAAAGTGAATTGTTCAAGAAATTCAAGGAATTCAAAGCCTTGATAGAGAACCAGTTAGAAAGAAGAGTCAAGACACTGAGACCAGATAATGGTGGAGAATACACTTCAAAGGAATTCGAAGCATTCTGCAAGGAGGATGGAATAAAGAGGGAAATAACCACTTCCTATAATCCTCAATAGAATGGTGTTGTGGAAAGAAAGAATAGAACTATTATGGAAGCAGTAAAATCAACGATTCATGACCAAGACCTGCGCATGCACCTATGGGATTAAGAAAAAAAAACAAGATTTGAACCCAAAATCCAACTACAAAATATGACGACATCCGACGAAAAATAGTGTGTCTTCGATTCACTTTCAAATTACGAATTGTGATTATTTTTTTTTAAATTGATAGTATAGAAAGTCAGATTTTTTACTTTCTACAAGTCGAATTTTCGACATTTTGCATGTCGAATTCTAGATGATTTGAATGTCGAATTTTCGATGTGTTGCATGTCATCTTTTTGTCCTTTGTCTTATCTATGATTATGTATTTCCCACTAGGTTACTAAGATTTAGGTTGATTTTTCTTATTAAATACATATATAAAAAATGATTACATAATAAATATTACATTAAAAAATAATGTTTAAACATTACCAAAAATTCCTCCCTAGCTGTGCAAAAGAATTTTCACTTACCTCCCTAGCTTTGTGAATCCATTTTCACTTACCTCACCAAGCCTAGAACCCGGAGGTCGCAGAGTTCACCAAGAGAGTACGTTTTCACTTACCTTAGCAATCCTAGATCATGGAGGTTTCCGAGATTTTGTAATTGTCGTCGAGGTATCGAAGGTCATAGAGGTCGAGATGCCACATAAAAGAGGTCACAGTGCTCATTGAGAGGATACAATACCCCCAAAATTATTCAATACATTCCATTTAACCCCATATTACACTATAAAATTTCTGAATGAAGCAACTAAATGCTTATCAATACAAGATGCTGCTTACTGACAACAAGCTCATTTTCTTTTCTCAGCAGGAGTTTAGTTATTCTTTTCAATCAATCGTAGTGTCGTATCATATCGGGGTTGGTTCTCCATTGTTTGTTCACAACTAGATTTTTCTCCTTTCCTATCTTATCCTCTCTCAAGTTGGGGAACATTCCATTTCTCATCTGGCGGTAAGTGCTCTACGAATGGAAAAATGATTTTGCAAAAATTTAATATGTTATATTTGGTTTAGGGTGAATTTCAGTTTATGAATGCATATGAATGGGTAAGATCATCCCTATTGTATGTATCTTGATTCTTGCACTACATATTTCACATGTTCTTCATTTGCAATCATTTCAGTTGGTGAGATAAAAACTTGCACAAAGAGAGAACTCATCACATGATCACCCATGATTAATTGGTAAGTGATTTTCTTAGTATGGAACATTGGTTTCTTTTGAGGGTTTTTTAAGAAGGGGTGTGTGAAGATTCAAAGAATACGAGGGTTATACATACCTATACATTTATAGGGTAGAATCAAGAGGCTCTGTGTTAGAGGTAAGATGATATGTAGGATTTTGATAACCAGTATGGGTTAGATATGACTGTACTATTAACAATACGGGCATAAGGAATGTGTTTGGTTAAGCTTGGCCCTCTACTTGGTCACAAAATTGGGTGGATTTTTTGCATCAGAATATGATCATAAGGTAATCGATAAAAAACATTATCATTGGTAAATTGATCCCTTTAACCTTCTAATCATACCCATATTCTATTGTATAGTTTTAAAGCTCAATCATGGCAATTATAATTACCTATTTTTACACTCTAGGGCCAGGGGGTATGAATAACCACCACTAAAATGATATCACTACGTGGGAAACAAAATCCATTGAGATACTGTCATGAAAAGTAATAGATTTTCCTCTCCTTAACCTAGGAAAATATCCAACAAAATCCATTGGGATACTTTCATAAGGTGTACTTGGTATTGGTAATGGAAAGTGAAAATAAGTTCCCTATTTTTTGGGTTACTAGTGCTATAAATTACACAACCTATGATAAAAATTGAAATATATACATGCATCTTAGGATGGCACACATATCTTTGTCGAATTTCAATGGTATTCCAAACACCAAAATTTCTATAAACTTAATGACTTTGAGATTCCATAATTAATTGAAATGTCTATAAATTTAAGAAGTGTGAGATTCCATCATCAACTGAATTCTTCTTCCTTGGGGCATCGATGAAAGTTGGTATTTCCTTACAAGAAAAAAGTTTGCATGTAGTTTCATATGGAGGTTTAATTTACAGCTTGATGATGCTTTCCTTCGGTCATTCTACACCATTGAAAGTATTTGTCTTCACCGATAACGTGAAAAGTCACTATGGCATTAAACTTAGGTTATAATTACGATTCAAAATAATGCAAGTGAAATTATTTTGATTTCAATTAGGTATTATGAAAGTATTATGAATTCTCAATCAGGTGCTAAGGACTGTATTATGAAAGAGAGTAAAATAATAGGTTTCAAATTTGACAAAAAAAAACAATTTAGACTGTAAATTTTTTCAGTGTTTAGCATATGTACACACCATGCTAATTTGCAGAGCCATTTGGGCTCTTGCATGGATTACAAAATCCAGGAAACCATAACATGTGAATAATATTAAGAGAAATAAGGCCTTGGGTTGAAGAAAAACAATCATGTGGGTAAGTATTATTCATCCAATACAATAAACCTTTCAATCCAATACTGTAAATATCATCTAACATGTAGGAAGAATATTCCATTCATGGTCTAGACGATGGTACTAGGGAAATTGGTAATGCCATGAAAGGGAATTAGAAACCACTAATAGGTACCAAAATTAGTCTTTAAATGTATTTTCCATTCATTTGTAGGTTCCATATGTGAGACATAATGGAACACTAAGAGGGGGGTGGGGGTGAATTAGTGGGCCAACAGTTCTTACCAATTTCACTTCTTTAAATGTGTAAACATATATCATCAATAATTTCATCAACATAAATGAACCATATCAGAAGAGACACTTCAAAATATAAACTTATAAACTTTATTATGTCAAATTTGATATTACATTGAAGGCCACAACCTTGGGGTCAACATCAGCTTCAACTAACTAAGAAGCACCAACTTCTATGCCAAGACCCTTCTTGGTTTTTCTTAGTTCCAACTAAGAAAGTGTGTGCAAGACCCATCTTGCATATACATAAATATCTCTGTCACATCATCATTTCATATGTCAATCAATTTTCTACTCATCACTAATCTTGTCCTCTCCACATGTCTTCAACCTGTCTACTTTATTACTGACTTCTCTATAGTATCATGACATCAACTAGTCATATCATGGAGTTGTCAAGTGCTTAAAGTATCATGCATTTGTTAATATTCTCATCACAACTCATCACTTTCCTTTCACAATCATGTATTCAAGCTACTCATGTACTTATTGCATAAAAATATACTCATAGACTTCATGCCAACTGATCTAAAACAGGTCAGATCACTACCGTGTACTAGAGAATTGTCTTCATATTATGTTTATAATATTTATGTTACCATCATCATAAAATATTGTCAAGAAGTATACATCATCAATAGATGTCTAAAAAAGATCATAAATAAGGTCTCACCGATTTTGTATACTTGCACCACTTCATTGTATATGTAACACCTTCATAAAGTGTATGGAGTGTTCATCTTATATCATTATGATCTTCCCATATACAAGGAGGTTTTTATAACTTAGTCACAAACCAACTGCACGATAGAAGAAGCAACCAAGTCTTAAAAAAAATTCACCCAAACCTTGTCTCTAACTTCGATTGCTTCTGAGCTAATATCCAAAAATCAGATTTGCTGAAGATCTGTTGGTACCTTTGTAACTATCCCAAAAATCAGAGTTAAAGGTTATACAAGAAGAGTCACTTAGACTATTTTAAATTTCGACTGCTGCCTCTGTGAACCACCTGAATTTACTCAGAAACAGTCATGAAATTTCCTCAGTGTTATTGCTACTACAACCCTAGAATTTTTTTTGAAACCAGTGAAATCAGAGCTCCATCTATCCTCCATGAACATCGTCATATAGCAGCCGAATTTCCTCAGACAACTCGCTATTTTAGAGCACTCAATTTTTTTTTTTAATGAAGTGCACTGGGTATTTATACAGGTTTCCATTAATTTCTGACTTGATCTACCATAAAGTATTTTATTTGATTTAAATTTGAGTCGAATTCAATAAGGTGAGAGTGTAGTTTAATGTTTTATTTTTTCTTTGAATTATCAATTTAATGGTCAAACTTGGTGTTATTTAAGGCTTGTTTTATATTCCTTTAGGGCTTGTTCTCTTACATATGGTGTGAATTCCTTCATCTTCTTTTTCTTTAGGGTCATCCCCAAAGGTTCCAAGACCCCAAATTCCCACATCATCTTCATTTATTCAAGCCTATTAAACCATCTAATGTGTGGGACAAAAGGCTTTTTTTCCAAGTGCATGTTCTTCTCAAGCCATCTACATCATCTAATTACCTTTATTACTAAGTATGTGGACTTCATTGCTCATCAAGGCACAAATGACCACAAAATGGTTCATTTGGCTCATTAGGTGTCCTAATGGCTCCAATGGCAACATCCAATGTACTTATTTCCAGGTAATCATCCTCCTTTTTCCATATCATTAGTCTTCGACTTCCTTATTCATTAATGGTTTGTCATTAATGACAACCAGTGTGCGACATTTAGATTGTAAATTTTTCTTAGTGTTTAGCATCTGTACACCATTGTAATTTTGCAGATCCATCTGGGCTACTGCATGGCTTACAAAATACAGGAAACCATAACCTGTTGATTCCCCAGTTTGTTCATTGTGAATAATCTTAAGAGAAGAAGTCCTTGGGTTGAAGAAAAACAATCATGTAGGTAAGTATTATTCATCCAATACAGTAAACCTTTGATCCAATACTGTAGAAATCATCTAACATGTAGGAAGAATATTCCATTCATGGTATAGAGAAAGGTACTAGGAAAATCGGTAATTCCATGAAAGGGCATTTCCAACCACAAATAGGTACCAAAATTAGTCTTTAAATGTATTTTCCATACATTTGTAGGTTCCATATGAACTTGGTGATATCCTTAAGGAAGGTCATTCTTAGCAAAGTCCCCCCCCTTCCAATTAATTAAGAATGCTAACCAGTTTTTGGTAGAAGAAAATAATTTTTAATTAATAATGTCAACCATTTTTGGATTTGTCCCTTCGCAGAATCATCCATTCTAAAATCTCAAGGATAACCATTTGGTATCAGTGAAGCATAATTTATTCCTTCATAATTATGTTCCAGTCCAAATTCAGAATTGAGTAAATTCTAAGGGTTTAAGGATTATGGTTCCTCAAAGTTTAAGTGTCTATGGAAAGATGCCATCTCTTTGAGATTATAGGAACAATTAACAATAAATGATTTGCTGATTTTGTATAACATAGATCTTAGTGCAGTTAATAGAGAGAAAAAACACATTTTCTAAGCTAAAATATCATACAACAATTCTTGGGTTATTTTGTACATCTTGTGAATATTGTGATGAGCATATTTGGAAGAACCCTACTAAAATTTTCGGCTTATTGAATTCGATCCACATGGTTGTTATAGCATGCTTATAATAGTATAGGTAGATCTTCTTTCATACAATTCAGCCAACCATTATCTAGGCACAAATTTGGAAACTACACCATCCCTAAATTTAGAAAAATCATAAACATCCTTTTTTAGGGGTCCACCTCTTTTCCTGAATGAGAGTCAGCCTAAAGTGAGAAGAATATTTGTAGCAATAATATACATCCCTCGTAAGTTCCCGTAGGGTTGCACTTTGTTCAAGGATTTGAATATCTTTGAGTGTAGTTTTGGATGGTAAAAGGAGTGTTAATAATCCACATTATTTTCCCATCACCAGTCTTGAATATGGATTGACTTGCATGTTTTGAGCAAACAAATAAGCATAACCCTATTTTACAGAATAGGTTCCATGCAAAGGGTTTCTAGACAAGACTAGATTGTCCTTACCTTGCCTCAATTTAATAGTGCTTAATGCCAGTTCCTTGGTATATGCCTTTCATTATTATGCAAACTTGTACCCACACCTCCACCTGACCCTTTCCTACATGAAAGTGACCATTTTAGAATCCCCAGAGGAAGATACACACGACCTTTGGTACCATACTCTAAGTGTACTGAACTTTATTTTTATTTTTTTTATGGTAACCACCCTAAAACCTAAAGTTGCCTAAGCGACCATTCTAGAAGATATGCGAAGTTTATATATTATGTTCATCACTGTGACTCTTGGAGTATCTTGGCATGAAATAAGTATAGATATGATATTTGTTGGACAACATATGCGTATTTACAGGACACAGGTAAGAGAAATGATGCATTATCATGACAAACTTTTAAATTGTAGCTGCTTTAAAAAAATTGTAGCTGCAACACAATGTGTAAGCAAGGCCAATTGAAAAATACACTTACCCTAGACTTTTTATGTACCATTGTTTTGTATGCATTTCTTGACTATAAATATCTACTAGAGGCCAAGCTAGTCCTCTCTAATCACATTGTGTATAATAATTAATTCTTGCTTGTAAATAAAAAGATGGTTAGGGACATTCAAGGAATTCTTGAAAGAATATAGATTCCAATAAACTGAAGTAGCAAAGAGGCCTCAAAGAACCAATATTGCTTCCACCTGAAGGGGTTTGTGGAGACAAACTTATCCAATGAACAAAGACCCAAGAATGGGTATTGTTACCTTCTTGAGGTTGAGAATCTCAATGTATGGATGATGTGAAGGAACGAGAAGACTATTCATACTATGAGGGGTTGGATTTCATTGGAGGCAATCTCCTATGATGACCAAAGAGCCAAAAAAGGGTATCTTTCCCTCCTTGAGTCCAACACTCCCATGGTATGGATCCCATGGAGGAAGGAGACAAGGATCCATACTATGAAGGTGAAACTTGTGGAGGAATGAGACAAGGAAGGAGGGTTTGAGTTTTTGGAAAGGAGGGTATGCTAGAAAGATTTAGTAGATTGATGGAGGGTATAAACGAACTCACGTCTTATTTATAGGAAGTGACATTTATTGTTACAAAGTATAAATCTATAGTCTCTTGTAATTGACGACATTCGATGGATATTGGAGGGTTCAATAGATTTTGAACTAATATCACATATGCAAGAAATGTTGAAGTACCATGATTTTGTGATTTAGTTATCTTTGCAATGATGAAATCCTAGATTCATTGAGTCATTGATCGAAGAGAGGAAGGCCATTGTAGGAGAGTTGACTTGGAATCACAACTTATTTGAAATGATGAAATTGTAGCTTTTGAATGATACAAGACTGGGAGAGATATTGGTCATTATACAATGTGGCAGTTGTTTGTATGGATGTACACCTTATCTCTTCATATTTAAGTGGGCCCCATAATTATTTTTGCAACAACTTCTCTTTGAAACATGGTTTTCAGTTCCAAGCACTTCAATAACCTCAATCAAGTGATTACTTGTTGTCCTAGTAGCATCCTCATCTCCATGGAACATCACAACTAACATATTGACACATTTAGTATCTAACATCCATTCTATCTCATGCTTAAATCCATCATTCTCATCAAATTTGTTTATTTTTCCAGACTTGGTAAAAACTTTATTAATATCTGGAATTCCCCCGAGAGCCATTTTTGTAAGCATGTTAGTTTCAATTTTCTTCAAAAATACATCATATTTGGAATTTTGCTCTTCATGTGATTCCCATTTAGGACCCTCTCCATTCATAATACGTATACGAGGAATAATTTTTTCTACATTATCGCCATTAAAAATGCATGTCAAATCATCATCAAACTCAAGGTTGTTCTTTTTTTGCAATGTCTTCCATACTGGGATTTTTACCATCTGAGTAGTTGTTTCACCAATAGACTGTCCTGCAACAGAGCCAATCATCTCACTATCTAAATCATTGCACAATATTTATCTATAGGTGATGTTTTTCAAGGTGATATACTTATGAAATCAAAATGGTTAGGCTACAACTGAAATATTCAACGAACATGCCTTATAATAACTTCCAAGAGTGGAGTAATGAAGACATATCTAAAAGGTAACAAAGAGACAATTTGTATCAGTTCTATCTTAGATGCATGCACAAATGAAATATATTGATGGTTGTAGTAAGTCACCATAATCATATTTAATTTATCAAATGATTTACCGAACAAATGTTGCTTAGGTGTGCAAAGAATGAATTAAATGAAGACTTGCAACAATATAAGCCAAATAGTGACAAGGAACACTATTGTACATGACATTTCACCCTTGTAACCTAGGGTTTGGGGTTACCAACTTACTATTAGACTTGCATGCAATCATATTTTATAGAAACTGGAATGATAATAGGAAGATATCTTGGATTACCTGGTTTATGACGTTTGATCCAAGCTTGGTCTTCTCTCCCTCCAATCGTCTCCAAAGATTCTAGGGATGCTTCTATTCACCTGCAAAGAGCCAATTCTTCAAGCAATATCTCATATATATATATATATATATATATATATCATAGGTTAGATGAAAAGAATATTAATAACATCATTTAACATATTCATTAAACCAATATACATGAGACAAGCACAATACAAGATTGGAAGAAGAACTCTCTGTATTAACAAAAGGTGAATAGGTAAGAATACAAACCAACTTCTGACACAAGGACTCCTTTACAACCAAGGACTATGATTTCTACTACTCCAAGACTCTAAAGGTATACCACCAGCATAACTTTGCTCTCCCAAAAATTAATTGATTAACCCCATCTCAAGGCCTCTATTTATACTTTGGGAAATAGAGAGGTTTCGAAGGTTAGGATGGTTGAGACAGTTGGGATAGTTATGAATTAGGGCCCAACTAATCTCCTCTAATCATGATTTATATTTTTTAAGGTTGAATTAAGGTATACACAAGTATTAATATAGAAAAATTGAGCATGATACACATGTTACTCAAAGGTAACTCGTGTGTGCAAGGTATACGCGGGTTTCCATGCATATACTCACATATGATAGACGAGTTGCAATGCACATAGTCATGTATGCAACCCAAAACTAAGAATAAAAATATATAAGGCTGGTTTGAGCATAATGCATCAAAGGTCATGCACATATATAGTGTTTTTGCCACTTCAATCCAAATTGTCCCTTTGTGTGCCGACATGGTGAATGTTAGCACTTAGATGGAGAAGTGCCATTTTGGCTGATAACAGATGCCCCCTAATGTATGAGGTCAGAGGGACGCGATGGTTGAAATACATTAAAATCTTAGTCTTGGAGGACTCAGAAGTCCAAGGAAGTAGAGGACGTACCTAAAACAAATACATATCAATGTCATATACAAAATCATATCTGAGGATGCCATGTTCAATATACTGGAACACTAGATCCTTTAAAAAAATTTATTACATCATATGATACAGGTACAAGACCATGTATATTACAAAGGTGGATCGAAGCCACAATATACAATGGTGAGTCTTAAAAATATGGAAGCTGTGTAAGGTGAACACAACATAATCTTGCGTAACTTAGGTTATAAATGTGAACCTAAGTTCTTCATCAAAATCCAAAGGAACCAGTACAATCCAGGCCATGTGAATAGATGTGTTGAAGTCAAACACGGAAAGGATTAAATAGATTTTCAATCAATAGGTCAAACTGACAACTGAAGCAAATGAGTTAACCAATGATGAAAGTGAATCCTAAGGTACCATCGTCAAAAATTTAGGTCTTTTTCTTCAGGAAGTACTGATGAGAAACCATACTATGATGAGGAAGGAAATAGATCCTCCAGTGGATCATAAAAGTTACTAGAAAATGGAAAAGGGAAGGTAGACATAAGCGATATCAGATAGGATAATGAAGGAATAAGGATAATAATCAGATGCAAGGATAAATCTTTGAACATTGAGCATGACATAGAGGTGACCCAAGGAATCTTTTTAACT
The DNA here is from genome assembly GCA_001517045.1 of Pseudotsuga menziesii. NCBI lineage: Eukaryota > Viridiplantae > Streptophyta > Pinopsida > Pinales > Pinaceae > Pseudotsuga > Pseudotsuga menziesii. The sequence continues at coordinate 124,446 of LPNX010259147.1, forward strand.
TTACAGATAGGACAACTAAAATTATCTATCATGTAGGAGACATGATCATATTGCTCATGTATAAAGGACAAGTGGAGGAGTAAGAAAAATCGAAGTGATATCTGAAACTGAAAGTGTACACTGAGACATGAGTATCAGAAAGTTCACAGAGTGCTATGTTCAAGGTGGACATGCTTCCACCATTTGTAAACCAAAAAGAAAAATTCTTCCTTATCCTTCCTGTTCAATTTTAATGAGTCTGGGAAAGTCAACTCAGGTCTCTCTTCATTTTTTACAAGCTTGAAGAGGGGAGAGAATAATGCTTGATAATGTCACTGATTCGTGGATTTTACGAGCATGAACTAGTGCATTCTTGTTGGTGTTTTCATGTTTAGAGAGTCTAAAAACTCCGAAGAAGACTCTATGGGGGTTCCTTTTTCATCCAATTTAGTCTCTTGAGGCCGGATAAGTATAAAACATACCAAAGAATAACTCTCTTAACTTCTGAAGAAGAATACGCGCACATTTTTCGTACTTATTCAAGGAGGTCTGCAAAAGGTTAAATCACCACCTACCCAATGCTCCTTCAAGAACATCTTATAGCTTGAGTTTTACAAGTGTGAAGGAAACTAAGATCACTTGAAAAGATCCATTTGGTTATGAGGAATGGGGTTTACAACAATAAACTCGATGCTTTGTTCTTAGTTTTTAACGAGCATGAAAAAGACATAAAGTACACTCAAAACCTTTTTCATGTTTAGGTCTAGAGCATGAAAAAGAGAAAAATAAGCTCATACCGGGTGCTCCTTTTCTGTAAGTTTAGCCCCTCAGGTTCGAAAAAGTGATAAATCTATGCCTGAGAATACTTTTCTCAATCCTGTAGAAAAGATAGCGATCCTTTCTCATGTTATTCCAAATGGTTCGAGAAAGTGATAACCTACTACCAATGTGGATGCCCATCCACATATTCTTAACAAGCATGGATGGACAAGTTTACTTGGCAGTCAAGTCTATTTTGAGGAGTTAGACCTGGGCCTAAAGAAACTCCATAAGGAAAAGGAGCCTTATAAAGGGGATAGCTTGTAAAGAGACAAAAATGAGGCTCAATTTGGCATGAAAAATAGCGAAGAAGGCTCACTTGAACCTACGACAAATGCGGCATGAATACCGAAAGACAATATTGTGTTCTAAACTAGGGTACTCATGGAAGGAAATCCCTATCCACGGAAGAACAATGGTATAGACAAGGTAATAATGGTTAAAAACCATAGTTCATGGTCAAAGTAGTGATCCTAGGGTTAAGGAAGATTAGGTATAAATGAAAAAATGCATAAAATGAGCAAAATCCTATCCTATACGAGCAAATAACAACTTTAAGTAATCTTGGACCTGTTTCATTAGGCAAACATGACATGGCATTAGTTTGATTTTTGATAGAAATTAAAACTATAGGCTAAAAAACCCACATTTTGAAATTATTTCTATAAATAGTTGTTGACACTCGTTTTGTTATCATCACATGTTTTGTCACCTTTTGGCATATTTTCCATCATACAGTTCGCTATTCAGCACCAGGTACAATCATATTTTGGATTTATCAAGTTATGTTTTATTTCTATTATTTCACGATTTTCTTGGTTAAATTCGATGATATGTAATGATATGCTAATGTGTGAAATCGTCATTGCAGAGTCATGGTCTTCATCGAACCAACGAGTAGGTATTGCATCCATCCTAGATATGCATAGAGCATATCCATCACATTGTCCGATCCAACCACGCGCAGCTGTTAATAGATTTTGAGTGATTAAAGCTTGAAATGGCATGTAAACTATTTGTTTCCCATGTGCTAGAGTGATAGCATGAACCCACTTCTGGAATATCGCTCGTATGATGCCTCTGCATGATACCTTGACATCAAGATAATTAAGTAGAGTTTGTATGCCACATCACGTGCCAGAGGAGAACCAAATTTGTGAAGACAGAGGAAGACATTATGGGTTGGCCTTTGTTTAGTTACTTGTCATAATTGTTGATTGATATTAAGAGCAATCGACCACTGAAAGGGTCGACTTGCTCTCCCTTTGTCAAACATTATATATACAGACGTTGCTATGCGAGAAAGAGTTAGAGAGATATATATTTTTTAATTGATACACGTAATCAGTCAATCCCAGAAAATCTCTAACATTTTTACTTTAATGGAAGTTATTCTATGTTGTGCATGGTATTGTCTTAAGTAGTGTGAGATAACTATCACTTTGATTGTTGGGAGGCCCCCCCATAAACCATAGTTTTCTATTTCTGTGTATTGTCATTCTTCCCTTTTTGCAATTAACATTGTTTTATATATAATTTGTTTCTACAATTTAATTATTGAAAATTTTCATGTCATTTATTTCTTGTAGCTTAGACTTTGATATTATGTTGTTAATGTAATTTCCTTCATGAGTTAAGCAACCAGTTGTGCATAATTTAGTTTTCAAATTCCTTTTTCAAGTCTTTGTAGTATATTGCCTGGTTTGTGTTAGTAGAATAGATTGTTTTGAGTCAATTACAGTAGATTCAATTCTGTCCCTTTCCATTTTATTATAAATTTAGTTAAGTTATATTACAGTTTCTTTTGAAATATGAATTGAATTTAAGTTATTTAATAAATTGAATTTAATTGTTACATAGGTCTAATTTCTATCCTTTATATCATATGCATGGTCAGTTGTCCTTAAAATCATTTAGATTATTTATTTTTTGACATTTTAGTATTTTTATGTGGAGACTGTCATTCGGACAACCTGTTTTGTCTGTCATACAAACCTCTGTTTTAGTCTGTTATCCAGGCTTCCATTCAGATCTTAGTTCTTTTAACTTGTTTTAAGCCTATTTTCTTATCTTTTCGATTATGTATTGATAAATGATAATTAGATAATGGTTGTGTATTTTCTTACAGCTTTATATTATATCGTTTAAATATTTATTAGGTTTTATTCCTATTTCTTCTTCCTCCTCATTTGATGTTTGAAATTATGTTCACTATGTTGCCTCATAATTGCATCGTTGGTTTGATTTGATTTATTCCTTTGCATGTGAAGTTTAAGATTAAATGCACCAATAGATTAGTATATTATAAATTTTTCATAGTAATATGATTTCTTCTCTCCATCATATAGTTATTAAAGGAATATATAGGATAGAATTTAAATCATCTTTATAAGTTTTCTTCTTGTTTATAAGTTATGTCTACTTTCTTGTAGTATTATTTTATCTTTTGCAAGTAGGAGTTATTTGGTTATAAATCATCATGTTTACTATTGCTTGCAATTAGACGTTTCTTAGTCCACATATTTTCGTAGAGATCAAGTTATATTTGATTACCTTTAGTTTCTTTACCTCATTTGAAAGTCACTTTGACACATCTCCTACTCCTGTTCCACTCACAGTGAACCCTTATCCTCAAAATAATCAAGGAGAATGGAACTAGATAGTTTTTAAACCATTATGTACATTTGTCAGTTGTATGTATAGCTTTTTAGAAATCATAACTAGTTGTTGTAAATCCTTCTTTGTACAATCAATCTTTAAAGTTGTTTAGCAGTAAAATAAATCTCCTTAGATAGAATAGTTCATTGTCATAACACTATTTATATCCTTATGTTTATAGAGTAGAGTAGTATAATTTGATACCACTCTAGTCTAGTACTCTGTTCAATTATCCCGGTAGTTGAATTCTTAGGAGTTTGACTCAGTTTTTCATTTTGAAAGATCTTTCGATATTTTGTTTGTTGAAAGTATTTCCGCGATACCCTAGGAATCCCTATACCTTCGCATATATTTTGTAACAACTCTAGGCCTACTAACCCCGGTCGATAATTAAATATTAGGTGAATTAATCAAGATGATATTTTACCCAACAATAGTTCAAAAATAGAAATCAAAATCACCGATTCATATTTTTACCCAATATAGGCAATTTTTACCTCTGACTTCAATCACTTGATGTGGACAAACCAATGGATGATTTTCAAATCCGTAAGTGCCAGGTAAGTCAACTCTTCATACTCTTTCATTTCATCCATTCAAATTTTCAATTTTATGCAAATTTTAATGTTTTAAGCCAATTTTAGGAAGGTCACACTGTATACGCGGGTATGTAACTTACACAGTCACGTACAAGTGTTTTATATGCAGCTTTCCTGAAGGAAACCTGCATATGATATGTGACATGTCCAAAGGACAGTCGCGTATACTGCACGACATAGAAAAAGTATACCTAGGGCCAAAATCAAAGTTTTTTAATGGTTTTTAATGTTTGATGGTGGCTTTATGGACATGCTAAAACATGGTGTTGGAGTGGAGGGATAGGGAACATGAAACTATGGACCAAGATGCACTCTAAAGTGCCCCCATGGTCCACGCATTGCGGAAAAGTTGGTTGCTAAAGTTATTTTGTACCTTACCTATGCAATCCAATGTCTTCTTACTGGAGTTTTTGATTAACTACTGGGATCATGATCTAGGTGCATTTGACCTACAAGGTGAGCTTCTAGAAATTGCACTGGAAGACATCTATTTCATTGAGGGTTTGTCACGATGGGGAGAACCTATCAACTTGGAAGGTATCATCAGGGGTGGTGACCTTCTAAGTGTTCAGGACTATATCAACACTTACTGCATGCTTGACACTCTGAAAAAGGGGAACTTGCATCCCTATTGTACATATTCGTAGCTCTCCATTAGAGGTGTTGGTAAGAACAATAGTGAGGGTTGCAGGATCATCATCACTCCATCTTGCAACTCAAAACTAGATGATAATTGCTGTGGAGTGCCTACAGGGAGCTGTATTTGACTGGTGCTTGGGAGTAATCTTGATAATGAAGAAGCAACTCTCTGATAGTAAGAGAGGCCAACGGAAGAACTTTAGATATTCTAGTATATTGGTGGAATTTTTGTTTGAGAGACTGCCTGCCCTTAGCCTTGTAGTACCTCTACCAATTTTCTCTCCCCATTTTCCTAAACTGAATAGGTGGGGAGAAAGTTTTCTTCGCCAGGGCGACAGTGGCTCGGTTCAGAGTGTCTACGATGATGACTTCTACTTATGGTGGGGATGACAGCTACCAGAATTGCAGTAGTTTCCATATGCTGGGATGGATTTCTGGGGTGACAATGACCTTGTCCTCCCTCCTGAAGGAGAAGGGGGAGCATAGGTACCTTGGTTTCAAGTTTTTAAATTTTTTATGAATTTTTAATCATAAAAGATATATACATATTTATGAGATTTTTTAATCCTTTTAATGTTTAAAATGAAAATATTTGACCAATCCACCCTGATGGGCATCCTCATATGTATGTATGACCCATGGTAGGAGAGGATCAGGGTTTGATCAGGGTTCTTGAGGGTAAGCTGGACAGGCTTACCCAAAGAGTCCCTACTTTACGCATTGAGCAGATCCCTGCCATTATGTAGGAACTAGTAGTTTTTATTCTACCCACCTGGATACACCTTATGAGGAGGGTAGCCAGGGCATTCCTTGTTTACAAAGAGGCCGTGGAGGCTGCTGCAGCTAAGGAAGCTAAGGAGGCTTGTGAATAGGATGACCAGGGTGACCAGGGTGGTTAGGATGACTAGGGTGCTCAAGATTAGACCTATTAGCATTTTCTGGATTACGGTCCAATTTTTGTACATTTTTGTATATTTTTACATCTATGACTGGATATGAGGATCAAGAACTCGACCTATCTATATGTACAGATATTCACATATATACATTTTATTGGTTTATTTACATGTGTTTTGTAATGTATATGTTGTGTATTTTTATGAAATATGTGCTAAGTGTCAATCTAAGATATAATTCGCATATGCATCAGTTAATGAATTTTGATTTCTTGGAATATGATTAAATGTGATAAAATACAAATTTCTTTCCAATAACCTAACTTGCATGCCACTAACGTAATAAAAAAGGGCTTCGCACCTGATAAGCTCGATTGAGCTAGGAAACCACCAGTTGAGAGTCAAGTCTGAATTCCAGCTGGGTGATACCATGTGATAAGGAATCCCATAAAAGCTCAATGACAGCTCTGTATTCAGCCACATTATTGGTAGCAGAACCTAGGCAAGCACCTCTAGAGGAAACTAGCTATCTTGAAGGTGAGTAAATAACCCATGTGGCTGAAGCTAGGTTACAAGTGTGACGACTAGCGCCATCTGCAAAACCTATGAACCACTCGGAATAAAACTGTAACAATCAACATATGGTATACGAAAATAAACCGGTGAGCTATTGTACATGAAGTCACATACAATAAAAATACAAGAAAAAGTGTTAAGCCTAAGCATAGTATGTCTTCAGGTAGAGCCCCTTTCTAGGCTCAGGAAACTTATTCCCATTGAAATTAGTTAATTCATATGCATCTTTCTTAAAAAAATTTGACACGGCATAGGGCCTTAACCACATAGACCTAAATTTTCGTACCCCCATGGATTCTTTTTCTTGGTCCCAAAGCAAGAACAACTCCCCTTTAGAAAAAATCCTGGGTTTGACTGACTTTTCATATTGATTTTTTATCCTATTTTTATGAGCTTCATTTGCAGTCAATGCATATCTACATTGCTCATCTATATGTTCTAAGTGTAACAAATTTTCCTCTAGCTCAGTCATATCAGGTAACATATTAATGGAAATTTTTAAAGACGGGATTTTGCATTCAACCGGGGTACTTGCTTCCACCCCGTGAATGAGTTGGAAAGGTGAGAACCTTGTGGTAGTTTTCACATTGGTTTGATAAGCCCAAAGTGCAGGATATAGCATGATGTGTCAATTTGACTGGGATGTGTTAATAGTATGCTTGAGAATAGTATTCAAGGTCTTATTGACTGCCTCGACCTGACCATTCGCTTGCAGGTAGAAAGAAGACAAATGTTCTTATTTAAACGCTATCATAGTATCCAATTCGATCATCATGTTGTTTTGGAAGTGACTTCCATGGTCAGTGACAATCTCTTTAGGAATACCAAAATGCGTAATAATCTGTTTAAAAATGAAAAAAAGCTATAGTTTCCATGTTAGCCTTATAGGTGGGAATTTCCTCTGTCCACTTCATGAAGTAATCTACAGTGACAATGATGTATTTGTGCCCCCCATCTGAAACTAGGTTGCATGTCACATAATCTATCCCCCACTTGGTAAAGGGGCCCACTGTGATGATGTGGAATAATGGATTAATGGCCTGCATATTTCTGGTGTAAATATGACAAGGATGGCAATGCTTCACACCTTCCACACAATCTTTAAAGATCGTGGGCCAAACATAACCGGCACGTAAGATCTTCTGGGCCATTACTAACCTAGATAAATGACCCCCCCACACTCCGCTATTGGCATCATTTAGGACAATCTCATCCTCTTCATGGGTGAGGAACTGATGCAAAACAGAGTCTACCCTTCTACGATATAAAGTATCTCCAATAATGAGGTAGTTTCTCGTATGTGTGCCTAATTTGTGTCGTTCTTTATGCGAAAAGGTTGCAGGACACTTCAGAGTCTAGAGATAGACAAGTATATCTCCATACCAAGGGTCAAAGGTTGGAAATTAAGAAAATATGCTCATCTAGGGATGAGTCGTCTTCAATGGCTACATCTTCTTCAACAGGAAATTCTGCAATAAGCTCTACAAAAACTAAGGATTTTTGGATTTGACGAATTGAAAATCCAAGTCAAACTCTTGGAGAATGACTATCCACTTGTTGAAATTTCCTCCAACTATGCATCAGGACAAAACGTATTGGAAAGGATTGACATATACCACTACTACTGTAGTCCTCAGTAAGATATAGTGATGTAACCTCTGAACAACATACACAACTGCTAAGGCCAAATTTTTGACATAGGAGTACCTAAGTTTAGGGCCAACTAAAGCATGACTAATATAGTAGATGACATGCTCTTGGAGCTTATCATCCTCCTGGACTAGCACTGCCCCAATGGTTGACTCAGATGAAACCAGATACAATATAAAATCATGAGAGTAATCAAGTGGACGCAATTAAGGTGTCAACAACAAAGATTTCTTTAATTCCTTGAACACAAGTTGTGCAGTTTCATCCCATACAAATGGGGTGTCCTGCTTCAACAGGCACATGAAACCTTTAGTGATCTTGGCATAATTCACGATAAAACGCCGAAGAAAGTTAGAATTCCCTTGTAGGATCTAAAGTTTCCTGATGGAATGAGGGGGAGGTAGATTTACTATGGCGTCAACTTTCAAAGGATCCACCTGACTACCTTTGTTAGAAACAATGAACCTGAAAAGCCTACCTGAATCGACATAGAAAACACACTATGGGGATTCAAGCATATTTTGTAATGCTTGTGTCGTTCAAAAATTAAACGCAAGTGATATGGGTGATCGACCCTCTTACAAGAATGTGCAGGTAGATCATCTAGGTAGGGTTTGATAATAGACTTGATGTCATGAAAGGAAAAATTCATTTCCTGTTGAAAGGTAGCCTTTGCATTTTTCAATACAAAATGAATTTTCTTGTACTCAAATGTACCAAAAGGACAAATGAAATCCATTTTATGTTGTTCTTTTGACTTGATTTGAATCTAATTATACCCAAGGAAACTATCCATAAATGAAAAGACTTCACTCCCCGCACAAGCATCAATGATTTGATCTATGAATGGTGTGGAGTAGTTATCTATTGCACAAGATTTATTTAAATCATGAAAGTCAGTATAGACACATATCATCCCTTTATTTTTATCGATAGGAACGGGGTTGGATACCCATTCAGTCAAAGCTATCAGGTAAATAAAGCCATCTTTCAACAACTTTTCAACTTCAGCCTTAATAGTTGCCACTTTACATGGATTGAAAGGTCTAAGTTTTTGTCGAACTTGTTTGGAATTAGGATAGGTTTAGATTTCATGTTCAACTATTGATGGATCTATGCTTAGAATCTCCTCATATGACCAGGAAAACACGTCGGGGAACTCCTTAAACAAGGCTGTATAGATAGCAATCTTCTCCGGAGAGCAGTTTGCACCAATATATACATTTTCCACAATGTTGGAGTTTATAGAGATGTTGATAGGAATAGTAACGAAAATGTTTTCCATATTCCCCTTGGCAAAGATTCCCTCCCTTGGTAAGGGAATTATTGGTATATCAACATCACCTTCCAGTCTCACATGGAACTCTTGGTTTTCAATCCTGCTTAATTATGGAAGGAAGTAGGATCTATGATGAATATCTTCACAAATCTTATCTCGCCCACTCATGGCTCCAAAATAGCTTCCTCTAAAGGAAAAATTATGTCTAAGAAATAATCAGTATACAAAGAGTTCTCTGCCCAATCAGGTAGATAGGATTCTTTTGGCTCCTCTAAGACTATAGGAGGAACCGAAAAAGGATCAGCAGAGGTGTTAACGATAGCTTGATAAGCTACTTCCACTGCCAATAAGGGCACTTCAGGCTCATAATGGGAAGGAAGTACCCAACGATCTGTTCTATCACAAACCGTTGCAATAGACATCCATACACTAGTAGAACCTAAGTAGTTAATCGGGCTTGGGATATCGAATGTGCCCATTAATGATGAATACATTCCAGCCCCTAAGCGCTCTAAAGAAGGTTTAACCTGATCAACCAATGGCAAGGTGGAATCATTAGTTTCCATGTGGACCTTCCGAGTGAAACTGAGTTGGTATACTGTAACCAACTTCCCTTTGTGTAGAAACACTACCACCCGAAGAACAAACGATGCAATAGAAGAGATGGCATAAGTCCAACTTCTCCCCAGATGCAAGTTGTAATCCAACGGTACATCAATTACCTCTACTTCAATAAACACTGTCTTCCCTGCCAACTTTATCTCGAAAGTTGGTAGGATACCATGTGGAGGAAATGACCTTCCGTCAAATGCAGTAAGTAGGGTGTTTGATGGAAATAGCTCTGTAGATCCAAGAGCCTTCCAGGAAGAAAAGGACATGACACATGTGGAAGCACCCTCGTCAACAACAGAAATTCCAATGGTTTTTATGCCATGGATGATATCTATCAACAAGGCCACATGATACAGCAGGATAATTTTGACATCTGACAAATTAAACTTTGCCATGAGGCTTGATGAATACATACTACCTAAGGCAGTTAAGAGTGCATCTCGCTGGGCGGGACAACTCTGTAACACCTACAAAGCTGACATCGCATAAGGGGTTTGTGCTAAATCTTCAACTGCAGAGTGATTGGCTGCATCCCTAGCATTAGGATTGTGCAAGGCTTTCTTGAAGACACCCTCTGGCATCTTAGGCATAGTTTTGACAGGTTTTGAAGTTTCACCTATAGAATTACCCTTCTCAGGATCCTTTGTCTCATAGTTCTTGTTTCTAGTATGGAGTAATGTATGGGATCAAACCATGTTGATATAATTTTGGTCAGGTGCATTAGCAGTGCCAACTACTCATTAGAAGCTGAAGCTGAATTATGTCCTTAGGGAAAAGGATCCTTTAGAACAATTGGTTGTTGATTTTTTATCAGCTTCTGAGCTTGATCCATAAGAAGGAATTGATGGGTCAGGTGATCTTCCTGGCACAACTTACATGTAAATTTAACGTTCTTCTTTTTCTCTTTTTTTCCCCCATCAACATTATCTGTGGGTTTTGGATTGTTTTTGGTTACCCTCACCTTTTTCCCCCTTTTTCTTTTTTCCACCAGGCTACTGATTGTGATTTTGGGAGGATTGAGCAAAAATGTTTGCGTTTTGGGATGAGGGGGAATCCTTTTCTTCCTTTTATGTAGATTGTTTAATGGACAACTCATGGAGTTGTTTTTTGAAATATTCTACAGTGGGATATTTAACTGAACCAACCACACCATCCGCATGGGATCCAAGATTAGGTTTCTCGACACTATGTGTTGGCCTCGGTGCATCAGGGATGATTTCATATAGAATCCCAGACTGAGAGTATATTAGATCCATTTTCTGGGCCCTGAGAATAGCCTCTTCCTCATTAGTTACTCCCGAAGTGGATACATCCTTATATATATACGACAATAAGGACTTAAGGAACCATTCTAATAAAAACTTGGGAGGGATAGTGGCCTTAATGAGCCTCTTCTGCCTTCACCACTCTTGGATGTGATCCAAAATGTGAGTGGCTTTGTCATAACAAAAGGTGGAATAATAATTCTGTGCTGCCATCATACCGGACCATAAGTTGGAAATGGTTAAGGAACACATCAGCTAAGTCCCAAAAACTACCAAACGCAGCAGAGGGAAGTTCAATGTACCACTTTGTTGCGGCACTAGTTAGAGTTATTTGGAACAATATCAACTGAACAGTGTCATCGTTCAATGAGTTGGAAGAGCACCATAAGTGAAAGGTGGTGATATGAGCCCCTGGGTCTTCACCAACTTTGCCTTCAAATTTTGGAATATCCGAGCGTAATTTGGTAGGAACAGGTGTCCAGGTGGCATCATGTCTCACCGGGTCATTCATTAACTTGGAAAAATATGGAAAATTCAAAGTTGTTAGGAAAGGAAGCTTGGGACTAACCAAATCTTGAAAAGTACCAGCTTTGGAAGTAGAAGGACTTTCCCTCTAGTTCCCAAATGTAAAGGCAGAGTTTTCGCCAGCTACCAGTTGCGAAGTAGTCGGACTAGTTTGAAAAGGATTCCACCCATAAGCCAGTGGATTATTCATATGTGGTGCAGTGTATGTGGTTTGAGCTGCCCCATTTGAAATTGGGGTTTGGGAAATAGGAGCAGGTATCCTTCCGGTAAAAAGTGAGATAAGAGAGCCTGTGAAAGGAGCCAAAATCCGTGTTTGAAAACCTTGACCATAAGGGTTAGTGTTTCCCAACTGTACCCCTACATAAGAAGGTGTGGGGACTACATATGGAGTGGATGGGGGAATGTGTCCCCCATTCCAAGGAAAACCCTGGAAAATGAAGAGGATCCAACAGGACCACTCTGAGTAGTGTGTGCAAAAGAAGGTAAAGTAGAAGGTACAATGGAAATCCTAGTGACCACCCCACCAGAACTTCCTACTACATTTATGGAAGCCGGTGGTTGAACCACTCAACCAGCTAGAGTTAAGGGAGTAATAGGTATATCTGTTCTAGGAGTACCCACCAGAGGAGGTGGCACTCCTTCAGCAGGAATAGCTGAGATGGGGGTAGAAGGACTTTCTCCTACACTAGACATTATTCTTCCCATAGGAACACCAATCACGGGTGAATTGAAAGGACGAGGTGAATTAAATTTTCTTTCAAACTCATGAGTCTACAAGTCTTCTATCTCTACTATGGTTGTATCAACCTATTTTTTCCTAAGTTCTGGTTCACCCAGAACTTCACTAATTCCTACCGGTTCAAAGGAACCATCTGTGTCTAATCTCCACCTTTGAGGGGGCGGTGGAGGCTCCACTGTAGTAAATGGAGGAAGGTTTTGCAACCTTCTTGACATTCTAAGAGGTTGGTCCTCCAAGATTGAAAATTTGAGTCAATAAAATTCAGACACCCTAAGGTCGGCTAAACACAAACAAACAACATAATAATCACTACAAAATTTCCTAAAGTCACAACAGACACAAGCGGTAAATATATGATTTCCAGAAGAAAGCTAAGAGACACTTACTTGGCATACTTGTAGATGTTTTTAGGCACAAGCAGAGGAATCACCCACTGCCTTCCCACACCTTCTACTAGGGTTACCTTCCAATCCCGTCCAAGGTCAACCAGAAATAGCCTTCCCGCGTACTTGTATATAAACCCTAGATGTCGAAGAGACTAAAGGCTACCGAAACTATATTGACAGTATGGGGGGAGAATCACAAGCCTAGTTCATACGCCTGGGAAGGGTAGAAAATCCCGAAACCCTAGCCAAAGACAGAAGTCCCCAGATGCAAAAAAACCTTGGTCTACGCTTTGAAAAGGAATCAGAGGGTCCTCAGTCCAAGACTACATGTGGCCTCGTGCTTAACTCCCATTTGAGAGGAGCTTCCCAAATACAATTAACAAAGAAGAGGGTTTACCTATCGATTAGACAACTACGTTTGAATTTAAACACTTGTCGAGAGTTTAAACTCCCTGTTCCACAAGTCTAGCCTAAGCTAGTTGGTGTATGCACCTATAAAATAAAACTTAATAAGAATTTTTTAATTATATTGTTCATTTTAAGGGTTGTTCTTAGTCAGAAGGTAGACGGCATGAAATACCGTGATGTTATAGACTCAATAAGAAAAAGTAAAATGATGTATAAAGAAAATTCCAAATCAAATTGCAACTACTTAAACCAAATTTCTTTTCTTTTTGCAAATATAAGCTAATTAACTTGAAACTAAGTGAGAGAACACTAAGACTTCTTTTTATAATTTTTGAAATTTTATTTGAAAAATACTGAAAAGAAAAACGACTAAATGCAACTAAATACAAAAGTATAAAATGTTTTTTCTTCAACTTTTCAAATTCTTCAAAAACTACAATGCAACTAAATGCAAATTCTTTGAGAAAGTTTGAAAAATTAGAGAATATAATAAGTAAAATGAAGTATAAAGGACCCAAAATAACCAACTTCAACCAATCAAGAAGAAGAATCGGAAAAAACATAACTTGGAGAAACTATTGAACTCGAAAATTCCACTAGATTCACAAAAGAACAAATGCCACACTAACACTACAAAATGTAGAACATAGTATAAAGTATCTAAATCCCTGATCACTAACCTAGAAACAAAGCACTAAACTTATTGACCAAGAAGGAGGACTAACTTCAAATCACTAAATGAAAGAAAATTCAAACAAAGAAAGCTCAAAGGCTTGAAAATAAGTAAAATGTGTGACATGCAAGACTTTAGACTCACAGAGTCATGACAACAAAGGAAGACCCCCAAGCAAGAAAAAAATCAAACAAAACAGGGACAAGAAAACCCTACCCAACTTTTATTCTACTACAGGATATACGTGACTGTGTATGCAAGAAACTCGTGTACCATACGTGACTGTGTATGCAAGAAACTCGTGTACCATACGTGACTATCTTATAGAGAAACCCGTGTATACAAGGTTCTATATGCGACTGTGTATAACAAAAACCCACGTATACAACTAATTTTTTTTCAAAAAAAAAGAAAAAAATAAATGGTAAAGGCTTCTTGGAACACTACACTGTAAATCAAAAATCAAGTAAAAAAGAACACACTCAGAATCAGAACAAAGATTGGTAAAGAACCTACAGGATAAACCCACAACAGAGTGGGCTCCCCAGTGGAGTCGCTAGTTCTGTTGTACAAGACATTTCACCCTTGTAACCTAGGGTTTTGCCTTACCAACTTACTATTATACTTGCAAACAATCAGCTTTTATAGAAACTAGAATGAGAATAGGAAGATATCTTGGCTTACCCAGTTTATGACTGTTGATCCAAGCTTGGTATTCTCTCGCTCCAATCCTCTCCAAAGCTTCTAGGGATGCTTCTCTTCACCTGCAAAGAGCCAATTCTTCAAGCAATATCTCATATATATATAAATCAGAGGTTATATGAAAATAATATTAATAACATCATTGAACCTATTCATTAAACCAATATACATGAGACAAGCACAATACAAGATTGGAAGAAGAATTCTCTTTATTAACAAAAGGTGAATAGGTAAGAATACAACCCAAGTTCCAACACAAGGACTCCTCTGCAACCAAGGACTTTGAGTTTTGATTCTCCAAGACTTTGAAGGTATACCACCAACATAACTTTTCTCCCCCAAAAATTGATTGATTAGCCCCATCCCAAGGCCTCTATTTATACTTTGGGAAATAGAGAGGTTTCAAAGGTTAGGATGGTTGAGATAGTTGGGATAGTTATGAATTAGGACCCAACTAATATCCTCTAATCATGATTTATATTTTTTAAGGTTTAATTAAGGTATACGTGAGTATTAATATAGGAAAATCGCGTATGATACATGTGTTTCTCAAAGGGAACTCACATATGTAAGGTATACGTAGGTTGCAATGCATATACTCACGTATGATACCCGAGTTGCAATGCACATAGTTGCGTATGCAACCCAAAACTTAGAATAAAAATATATAAGGTTAGTTTGAGGATAATGCATCAAAGTTCATGCACATCTATAGTTTTTTTGCCACTTCAATCCAAATTTTCCTTTTGTGTATCGACATGGTGAATGTCAGTACTCAGATGGAGAAGTTCCATTTTGGCTGATAACAAACACTATTATCAAAATTCAGATCTATCTCAAGAAGTATAAGGTCACAATATATTCAAATATCTCATATTAGTTTGGCATCCATTCTTATCATAGTTAGAAAAATTTTAATGTGCCAAGAAATAAGTACCATTCGAATTAGTCTTGAAATACAATGTTCAACATCACTTTGCAAGTGGAATTGAGAGAAATTCTAGTGCCAAATACTTGCATGACATAACAATGATGTACTCCTTTAAGATGTCAAACTCCTGAGATTTAAGAGGGATTAACAATATTTTATTAAAAGAGATTTAGTGGTTGTCAAACAATGTGATGAAGACATGTTTATTAATGAACCACTAAAAAAGAAAAGAAAAACAAAGAAGGAATAGTTCACAATATGAAATCTAAGTTGTATTGAAACTAGTATGGAAACAAAAATGACAAATTCTAAAAAAAATCAGATACATTATTGCATGAAAACAAGTACAAATATTATAAATGCATATATACAAAAAATATATTGTCTTCTTATGCTAAAGAAAAGTTGTACATTATGTACTTACTGACATTGTCTTCTTCATAGCATTCACAGTAGTAAACAAAAGGAGAATCTAAGTTACTAATGGCTATATTCCTAAATATACAAACATATTGTCCCATTAGTAGACAACAAAACATAAAGACATGTTTATTTCTCTAGAGAGGTCCCAAAACCCTAGTTTCCATCAACAAAGTTCTGGTTGGCTACTTCATTCTGCACTTGGGATTCGAAGGCCATAGTTCCTATCTGAATCTCGACATTGAGTATGATCTCTTAGATGGCATGGTATTTCTCCTAATGTCGAGATTCCTCAGTAGCTTTTTTTTTGCCTCTGAATATATAGCTTTTTTTCTGCCTCTGAATCTATATCACTTCATGGAGGTCCTCTACAACCGACTAAGAACTTTCCCTCATTTCTCCTTTTAGTCGGTGAAGCTGATGCTTCTGAATATACACATTATATTTAACTCTCCTCAGTATGCATCCTAGTGCATCCAGGACATGTTGCAAGAAGAAAGGATCACTCTCATTAGTGGATTCCATGTTATCAGCCTGTTTGCATAGGGGGGAATTATCTTGGAGGCTCTCGTAGCTCTGAATTTCTTTCCTGAGATGAATGAATTCAGAGATAAGTTGGCTCCCGTATATACTATAGGAGTGATATGTTCCATCATCCAAGTCACTCTTCTTCATAATGAAAAAAATCATGTTGGCATGCTTTAAATCTCTAGCCTGATCTGCCTCAACTCTCACCCATGGACATATTAACGTCACCCCACATGATCTAAAAAGGATTGACATACTTTCCATAACTCTTGCATGGGGCACATAAGACTCCATGTATTTTGTGGTTTGTACCTCCTGTAGTACAAAACAAAAATTCGCAACAGGTTCTTGGGTTGGTGAGTCTAACCTAACGTACTCTGCTTTCATTTCCCTTGAATTTATGTTCTCCCAAATCCTCCTTCCTTCATTCGCGATGAGGCTCATGATTTCCTGTACTATTTGCATTGTGACGTCATGCATGTTTGCGTGGTGTGCACCTCTCTTTTTTTTCATTCACACTGTGCCATGCATGGCCTCCACATAGCTATTTTGGCGACAGACATGATATCCTACAATATTCGATGATCATGCCATAATACCGAAGGAAAATGTCATCGGTCTTTATCTTTTATTTTGTATGGATTTATGTCAAATCTATGATGTTAAATATGGATATGTAGTAAAAAATATTTCCTTATGATAAGTGTTGGTCATAGAATATCCAACATTGAAATGCCAGATCTACGACTAGTATAGTGATAAATGTCAGGTCCCTGTGCCTCCGATCAATGAAGAGGAAACGATATCCATGGCTTAAACCACCCAGGATAAGTGCCCCATGAACATATGTATGCACTAAATTATGGAAAACAGAATGCTGAGAGGAAATGCATTGAAGTAAAACATGCAATTAATCATCATACATAGCGGAAACCAAAAGCATTCATACATGCATGCATTCATTTAACATGTTCATCATTTTTATTAATAGAAAATAAGGTTGCAGAAGTACAATGAAAAAGATCACTTATCTTATGAAGAACTCGATCTGCAACCAGCTATGTCGCTGCAACGTTCCACCCAACCATAGGCCAGCATGCTCCTTAATCTCTTAGCAACACTGCCACCCCCGAGCTGGGCATGATTCTCCAAGGAATAAGGGAACTAGCAGGCTTACATGTAGCCAGAGGTATACAAGACACAACCAAGCCAACACAGTTGGGTTTATCAGTCCATCCAGGAGTTGGGAAAGGCTAAATGCTAAGCTGGTGAGCTCATTACAAAGCCAAGAACACCTACACCAGAACTAGCCTGACCTCTAAGACACCCAAACACACCCAACACAAGGAACCAGTCCCTTCTCTGCTACACAGTCCCTCAGGCCCTGCATTCCCTTCCAGTGCTATTCAGGGGTGATGGAGAAGAAGGCCAACCCTCTAGCTCTGTCTGTGCAGCTTCTATCCACGAGGTTTATCAAGCAAAACTAAGCCCCCATCCCTTCTCCTCTCACAGTTCGAAGACCAACCATTGCACTCATGCAATTAATTTAGTTGTCACAGCTTAAACAGGGAAAAATGACTCCCAAGCGATTATACAGTCCCACTGAACGTATCAGTGCACCAATTTACAACATGGGGGGGAAACAACAGTTCTGAAATGTAATTAGCATACATTACCAACATACACGGGGAAAATAGCAGTCCGTTTTTCACAATCGAGGTCGCTGAGGAAAAACGTATGCATACCACACTTGGGGACGAATTTATAGTATCCCAACTGGTGCGTATACAGCCCCAATGTAGAACCCACAAATTAGCCCCTGAGCAAAGGATGGAGCCACACCATTCTCAAATTCACAGAGGAGAAACTACGTGGTTAAAACTAGGAAATCCTGTGCGTGAGAGACTAATGAACGGCAATGGTTCAGGCACGAAAATGAACAGCCCCCAGAGAGGACGCGGAAGTGGATGTGCGTGAGCCTTCAGCACAGTCGTGGAGAGTGAAATCCCTGCATGTGGATGAGCAACGTGAGGAAGGAACAGACTGTGGAGGTGAACAGAAAAATCGTGAGGTCGCGAATTGGAGAGTGCATGAAGGTTTTTCCTGCCATAGTGAAGTCAACAGTGGGTGGAGTGTGCATGTGGGTGAGGACTGACAGTCCTACCACCCCACTCCCAAAGATCATAACTGCCTCAACAACCAGCAGCCTTTCTTAATAAAAGTGGTTGGAATAAAACAAGGTAAGAAGACACATGGATTTTCACCCTATTGGCCAAAGTTGGACAAATTCCCCCACATCCTCATCCTTGGGAAAATCATGCCCCTTTCTCATTTTAGTTGTCGCGATCGTAGCTGGTAGAATTCATTTAATTAATTATAGATGCGTATTTACATGATGACCAACATAATATATGCCGCATGCCCCGATATGCCATCGGTGACAATTTAAATCCAAAACATAGCATAACCGACCAATGGTGGGGCCTTGGCCTTTAGCTCCACACCATGATCATTTACAATATATACATCATCATATACATCTAATGCAACAGGGTCAAAACCGGGGTGTCACAATAAATAAGTCATCGAATATCAGATGACATAGCGTCAGATAATTGTATACACCATAAAGAAGTCGGATATCTGACGAAAAGAGACCAATGTTTAAAAAGATGCCCCTAGTTGAACAGTCGATAGATTTTTACCAAAAATCAGACGTATAGTCCGTAGGATTTTGGGTTCAAATCCACTTGTGCGAGAACATCCATATATATGAAAAATACATGATCTCACAGTGATATTGGATTCAAGACTCTTGAAGAGATGCATACAATAAAGAAACCTGAAGTGAGCCATATCAAGATATTTGGTTTTCTAGTATATGTACATATTTTGAAAGAGAAGAGAACTAAGTTGGATCCTTCTGGAAAGAAGGCAATATTTGTTGGATACTATGAAGTCTCCAAAGCCTCTAGGATATACATTTGAGGATTCCATCACATCGATATTAGTAGGGATGTAACATTTGATGAAGATACAACTCTTAACAAATCCATAAGGTGTCAGGTTGAAGAAGTACATGAAGAGGATGTACCTACCAGAATGATAGAAGTTGAACCCTCTCCTAAAATAGTAGCATCAAAGATAATGATATGCTAGAACCTCAGGAACCCCCTCCTATGGATATGTCTCGAAAGAGAAAAAATTCTTGGGTGAGAGAAATCATACAGGACGCAGAGAGATATGGAGCTCTAGAATCCTCCACAAGAATAAGAAAAAGATCAAATCCATACTCTAGTTATGTAGCTTTGATGTGTGACCTTAAAGATCAAGAACCCACCAGCTATGAGGAAGTTGTACTTTAGAAAGAGTGGGTGGAAGAAATGATTAAAGAATACTAGTCAATAATGAAGAATGATGTTTGGGATATAGTACCCAAACTAGAAAACAAAAGCGTGGTATCTTCGAAATGGATCTACAAGATAAAACATGCTATTGATGGAAGTATTGAAAAGTACAAGGAAAGATTTGTGGCTAGAGGATTCTCTTATAAAGAGGGGATTGATTATGAAGTGAAATTTTATCGAGTAGCAAGGTATACTTCCATCATAACCATCATGGAACTTGCTTCCATGATGAAGTGAGATCTACACCAGATGGATGTAAAGGCATCCTTGCTGAATGGTATGATTGAGGAAGAGGTTTACATCGAACAACCACAAGGATTTGAAGTCGAAGACAGAGTGACTCATGTATGTAAGTTGAAAAAGGATCTGTATGGATTGAAGCAAGCTCCTAGAGCTTGGTATGGTAGAATACATAGCTTCTTGACAAGATTTGTATTTACCAAGAGTAAAGCTGATCCTAACCTCTACTTGAAGGTTATGGATGATGTACTAGTCATATTATTATTGTATGTGAATGATATATTTATGACTAGAAATGGGAAACATATCATAGAGAGAAAGAAGAAGCTAGCTAAAGAATTCGATATGAAATAGATTGGATTGATGCATTATTTCCTTGGGATGGAAGTGTGGCAGAGCCTAGGAGGATCTAAATGACTGAAAATATGTAGTAGAAATCTTGAAAATATTTGATATGTTGGATTGTAAATCCATGGACACACCCATGGACACCAACCTGAATTTGTTATTTGATGAGTCATCATAGTTAGTGTAAATGAATCAGTACAGACAGATTATTGGGTCATTGGTGTATATGACAAATACAAGGCCAGATATATGTTTTGTTGTGAACACCTTAAGTTAGTATCTAGTTAAAACTAGGAGGGTCCACTTGATAGATACAAAGCATGTGATGAGATAGCTAAAAGATATGATAGATATTGGACTTTACTGTGGGAGGTGTAGCAGGGATTTCCCCTTGCTACAGGGGAAGGAATGGCTCCCTTTTGTCTATAGGACAAAAGGGTAGGTTCCTACGTGTGGAAAATGCAGTAAAGAAATCAGAACTAACAGAAAGCAAAGAACAAGAAATAATGGCCGTGAGCCCCTCTGCAAACAAGGTTAGGGCTTCACCTTGTCTACTTGCAAACAACTAATGATTAGAAATAAACCTGCAAAACATTTCAATAAACAAAATTGCAAACAAACAAGGGTCAGAAATCAACTAAACTACTAAAGAAAAATGCATGAACAAGACAATATTATACCTCTCCTTTGGTGAAATGGGCCACCATGCCCTGGCTGGAAGGAATCACCTCTCTATCTCACTCAACAATGGAGGAGGAGCTATGGCTCAATGGGGAATGTGAGTGGAAGAGAGGGGGATTTGGGTGGCTTGAGAGGCAAAGAGGTCTCAAGGCATCCATGGGAAGCATAACAGTATGCAAGAGAGAAGTGTGTTTGAGAGTGACCCTCCACCCTCTTTTTATAACTTTTTTGGGGTTTTAGGGTTTTAGTCCCTTTGTCTAGGTTGTAGCCCCTTTTTTGGGATTTTAGCCCCTTCCACCCTATCTTTAGCTCCTTTTAGGGTTTTAGGCTCCTTTTAGGGGTTTTAGCCCCTTTTTGGAGGCTTTAGCCAGTAGGAGAGTTAGTTAGGCTCCTTTTTGGCGTTTTTAAGCCCTTTTCTTCATCCTTAAGCCTTTTTTAGGGTGTGGGGATCTAATAGAGGGTCGTGAATGGGTATCCTTGGGTGGTGTAGGCCATGTAGAGATAAGTGAGGGATTTTTTGGGTTAACAGGAGGAATCATGATTACAGATTGTATAGATATAGAGATTCAGATTGGGCAGGAAGTTCTGAAGACATGAAGAGCACATGAAGTGGATGCTATTGTATGGGATCTACCATGATCTCATGGTTTAGTAAGAAACAACCCGCTGTTTCTCTCAGCACAGTTGAAGAAGAGTACATAGCAGTTTGGTCTGCTAATTGTGAAGTGATATGGATTCAGAAAATTATTCGAGGACTATTTGACATGGAGTTGGATACCGCAGTGATTCTTTGTGACAACCAGAGTTGCATAAAGTTGAAAGAGAATATTATGTTCCATGATAAATCAAATCACATAGAAATACAATATTTTTATATAATGGATATGTTAAAAAAGGGAGCTATAAAGTGCCAATATGTGAGTACCAATGAGCAAGTTGCTCATGTGGTAACCAAGCCTCTATCTCGAGTAAAGTTTGAATATTTTCATGACAAGATTAGTGTAGTTCAAAAATACATTCCTCATAAGGAGGAAAAATGATGGGACTAAACAATTTCCTTGCAAGAAGGAAAGATGAAGATATAGACCCTCTTTAGAAAGGAGGAACAAGTCAACGATATGGACTCTCCTTGGAAAGGAATAATAGGTCAAATATATGAACCCTCCTTAGACAAAGGGAGAGTAGGTTGATGATATGGATCCTCTTGGAAAATGGGGAGTGATGATAAGACTGTAATCGATGATAGATGATAGTGAAGCTCCAGTATGAAAAAGGTTAAGTACGCCTGAAGAAGATGGCAAGGTCTGACATTCACTTGTGGATGATAGTATCCTCTCTTGAGGATGGTCTTGTAGGTATAACACTCTATTCATGAGAGTGGTGCTTACTAGCTAAGGATGGCGCTGCAGACATTACTCTCGCATGGAGATTACCCACGTTCATTTTTGGATTCCATAGGATAATTTTTTCTTGTGAATGGTCCTAGATTTCATGTTGAGGATGTCCTACAACGAGTCCTCATGGATGATAGGGCCATCACTTAGGTGCGGTCAAGATCTTCGTTGGAGAAAATACTCTTGTATGGAGAGTATACCTGCATTTATATATAGATTCCATAGAATAACACTCACATGGAAGTGGTCCTTGATTTAGTGCTAAGGATGCTTTATGATGAGTCATGCAATATCCCAATTTTGACCCCTATAGCATTAAAATTGTACATGATGTAAATATTGTTATTAAATCATGGTGAGGAGCTCAAGGAAAAGGCCACGCCATGGATTTAGCATTTTATGTATCAATAGTTAAAATCGATGCATATGGTTATCATTCTATCCAGGCACATTATAAATTAAAACATCATGTAAAAAAATGCAATTTAATAAAAATACCCATAACTAGCTATGTCAATGCAATAAGAGATGGGGGCATGATTTCACAAGGAATAGGGAGGGAAATTATTCAAACCATTGATCCAATAGTGTTGATTGAAATGTCAATGGGAGAACCCATAAATCTCTCAACTACCCTTTTTGTCTTATGTGCCCAATCATTTATTTCTTCCAGAAATTGGTCGAGGTAGTTAATGCCTTGGGATTGGAAGAGTATGGCAGTCAAAATTCGTATTGGGGAAGCCATCAGTTTTGGGGAAATGAATTTTTTATTTTGGTGCAAGAAAACAACCAAAAATGTATTCCTATTCCATTCCTCATTCATGTTATCCCTCTTCCTCATTCTGTTGGAACTAGTTGGGTGTTTCCTTCATCTTTTTATGTTGTTTTCCTCATTCCTCCATGGCTGGGAAATCATTTTTGGTATTTCTCAGTGAATGGGAGAAGAGATCCATGATATTGGGGTTTTAATAGGTCTTTTTTCCCCTACAATGCCCATAAACATTTTTTGAAATCGAATTTCTCACCCAAGGTTGTTTTCCCCATCTACAATTTCATTTTTTGGTTTGCAAATGTTTTTTCTTCATGCCCAAAATTTTTGTTTTGCTGTTATGTGCACCTTTGTTTTGGTCTGAAACACTTAGGAGTGGAAGAGGACCATAATTGGATTGATAAACCTAGTGAAGAGAGGAAACTCACAAAAGGATGAAGAAGGACTGGCTATTCTTCTATGTACACCCTAAAGAGCACTGTAATGGAAGGTATGGCTCGGGGGACTGTGTAGTAGTGAAGGGAATACTTCCTTGTGTTGGGTGTGTAGGTATTGTGGAGTCCAATATAGATAGATCTTGTGTAGTTTTCCATAGCTTTGTGGTTGAGCTCACTAGCTTAGAAATTGTTCCTTTCCACTGCCTTAGTAGCCTGATAAGCCCAACTGTAGATTGGCTTGGATGAACTTTGATGTGTATTTGGCTATGTTTGAGCCTGATGTTACCTAGTTCCTTGTGGAAATCATTCCCAACTCATGGGTGGAAGTGGTGTTGAGATATTCATGAGCACAATGGCCTATGGTTGGGTGGAACATTGAAACGACATAGCTAGTTGCATGCAAGCTCACTTTTAAGATAAGTGCTCTATTGTATATTCTCTACAATTATTTGTTTTGTGAATTAATATGAACATGTTGAATGGGTTGAATGACATTTCTTTCGCTGTGTTTTTACTTTTTATACATCTAAATATGTGTCTTTTATTTCAATGAACTATGTTTATTTTCATGGGGATAGATCCTCGTTTTGATAGATAGAGAAGCAACAGTTGAGTCGCGTCTTCTCTCTCGATGAGTAGAGGGGAGGGGACATGACAAGTCCTCATGAACACCGTAGTATAACACTCGCATGGATTGGTCCTAGATCTAACAGGTGAGGATGTCCTAAGATGAGGGTCGACACCTAGGTGCGGTTGATATCTATAGTTGCAGAAAATACTCTTTCATGGAGAGTATGCCTACATGAATATGTAGATGTCATAGTATAACACTCGCTTATGAGTGGTACTAGATTTGAAGCTGAGGATGCACTATGGTAAGTCCTTATGGATGGAAGTGCTTGCATCTATGCGTGGTCTAGATATACATTCAGTTGTAGATGATTTAGATGGTTGATACTATGGACCCTCCTCGTTAAGGGGGAGTAGGCTAATGGAGGATTGCATCATCCTTGGAACTATGTCCTAAAATGATAGGGATTGATCATCACACAAAGATATCATGTGTATGAAAGGTAGCATGGAGGAAAAGGATTGAGAAGATCAAACTGCTTCTGTAAAAAATAAAGAAGATCGAAGTGCTGCTGCAAAGGATCAAGAAGATCAAAGTGTTTCTGCAAAGGATCAAAAGGATTGAATTGTGGATTCAAAGGATCAAGAAGATCAAAGTGCAACTACAAAGGATCAAAAAGATCAAAGTGCTTGTAAAAAGGGTACAAAAGATCAAAGAGTTGCTAAAAAGGATCAAGAAGAAGTGCTACTGCAAAGGATTAATAATATTGAAGTGCTACTACAAAGGATTGAAAGGATCAAAGTGTTGCTTCTATAAAGGATCATGAAGATCGAAGTGCCTTTATGAAATATCGAAAGATCGAAGTGTTGCTGCAAAAGGATCAAGTGATCATGTGCTGCTGAAGATGAAGACATTGAAGAGTAACTGTTCCAGTTACTAATGAATGTTTAAAACATCCTATGATGTATATATGTATTACCTCGATGCTACTGAATGCAATCTCTCTCGTTACTCCTGTAGTCTATGATGATATTGTCAGTAGAATACCCTTCTTGTTAAGGGGGAGTGTTGAAATATTGTAACTTCAAAGGATATTCTAAATGTATTTTACTGATGTACCCTAAGGGAGATGTTATTTTTATTCCTTTGTGGGATGTTACTATTGTAATTGGTCATCATAGAGTCATAAGGAGAATCCTCCATTGTAAGTCGGGTCATTAGTACCCCAATTAACAATATAAAATATTGTTTTGATTCTTCCTAGGTGAAGTCGGCCCAGACGGTTTAGTGGGGCTGACGTATTTAGCGTAAAATTAAATTTACATATGTGTATAAATAGAGGAGTTGTGTTCCTCATTATAACATAAACTCACTCACTTGAGTAGCGCATAAGAGAGAGAGAGAGAGAGAGAGAGGGAGAGAGAGAGAGAGAGAGAGAGAGAGAGAGAGAGAGAGAGAGAGAGAGAGAGAGAGAGNTCTTATACAGAGGAAGTTTTGTTGGGTTTTCTTCCCCTTGAGGGTTTCCCAAGATAATTATTGTGTCTATCTTGTGATTTTGTTTCTTTCAGTGATTCTGCATATGCTACTATTGTGAATTTGTATTGAACACTAATGATATGGAATATAAACAAGGACTGGGCTCAACAGGGTCGACATTGCTTGGGATGATTTTTATTTTATGGATCTTGAATTATTTTCTTCAATATACCATTGCATATAAAAGGTCCCTCAACTTTCTGCACTAACCCCTAAATTCTATAAAGATTAAATGCAATTCCTTCTAATATTTTCTTTAAAATACCTCTAAAGGTATGTTAAGGATATGGAAAAGCTGAGGGTTCTAAATATTCCTTTCTTTTATATATGGAAGGATTCATCGTTAGACTACTACAAAAGGAAAACTGAAAAAATATCAAACAAATTGAATTACTTTCTTTTATCTATAACATGATTCATCATCGGACTAATTCAAATGGAAAACTGAAAAAGATCAAACACATTGAATTGATCCTAATTTATATTGTAGTGGAAAGTTGCCCCAATTATGAAATGGCTTGAGGCTATCAATAAGATAAAATATTTGGCATGGTTGTTTAACAACAATTCCTAAGGACCATTTCCATAAGTCCTTTTTTACCTTTGTATGATAGACTTAGATTTAAATGGTAGTTTCAACTCTCCAACAACTTTGATGTATTAAACCTTGTATATATCATCTCCTCTACTCCAACATAAACCCAAAACTAAGAAGAGTTAAGAAGTTATAAATTATTAGTATTGAAGGAACATTCTTTGGATAATCATGCAATTTTTATTTTTTTCTTTCAACCAAGAGAATCTATCTAACATTCATTTATAGTCTTTAAGAAATATTCTTTGTTTTGGAGCAAAACCATAAGGTAGATTGCTTTTCATTACCCCATTTCTTATAGGGAGAAACTATTGCTTAGTATATTCTTAAAACCTCAAAATTTGAATTTAATAAAATGTTATAAACCTTCCATAAATTGAAATGGGTTCAAACAAATGTTTAGATAGTCAATTTATAGATTTCAAAATGGCCCACAAATATTTTTGGGTTGTTTCTATATTTGGAAATGGACTACATGCTATAACACATGTGTTCGGTCAATCTTAAAGAAAAATAGAATGGATCTCTTCTTGTGTCCATCTAAATCAGTTTATGATCGATTATTAATTCAATAATAGATGTTAAGAGACCTAGATATCCTTGATACCTAGAGTCCTTAAGCTTGCTGAAGTGGAAGTTTTTGATGGAGTCTTATAATTAAAATCCATCCACGAGTTGTCCTGTGAGAAAATTTGACTACTCCCAAGTGCTGCAAAAATCATAATGTGGTTATGGAATTGATAAGGAAAACAAGGTGGAATAATTCCAAGATCTGTCCAAATATTCTGGGTTGAGACAATGACTACACATAAGGAAAATGAGGTGTAGGTATATGCCAGAGGGCATACTTCTCAAAGCAATTCTAACAAGGTTTGGCCTACTAATGACTTTTGTTGACATGAATTTAGTAATATTTTTCTCATGCAGTTGTATGAAACTAAAACATGTTCATTAATCTAATCACATATAATAAAAAAAATATTAGACTTGAAATCAAAAGGGTTAAATGAATAAGAAAGATAACCTAGGCAAGGAAAAACAATGGATTGCTATGATTAAACCAATATCTATGCAAATTTTGAGGATCATTGGATTTAACACTAGTCATTATAAGTTACATTTCCATTTCAAAGATCCACACAAATCATAAATATGTTTATACGATGGAATGATTATCAAATAAATAAACAACCACATCAACATGTAAGATATTATAAGAAGAATAAAAAAGAATATTTGAATGAGCTTCTCATGGTTTTGAGAATAATTTATTCTCTACTAAACAGGGCCAACCACGTGAAGGTGGAAGATCATATAGCCCCTCTAAACTCTCAAATCACTCTCAATTCTCCATACAAAATATATCTACTTTAGTTGAAACTAGCATAATAGCACAACACATATAATATTCATGTGCACAAAGTAGAAAATCAAAGTTCATAATTAGAAATAGTTTATATTAATAAATTTGGTCAAAGAACCCTAGTAGATCCTACACAAGCACAAAAAATTCACAACTCAATCGATTTATAGGAATCCCTTCCTATCCACAAGCACATTCACTTCACTTACCTTTTTTCCTTTTTTTCCACTAGTGAAACATGCCCCCCATTATCCCTTCTAAGAAATCATGTGCTTTCTTTCTTTAATAAAATGCATGGGCATCTTTCCCTTTATTACAACTTATATCACAAGCATTACATAATGAAATAAACTAACACAATGGATCCTTCACTAATTTTCACTCATTTAATCCAAATGCAGGCTAACATTACATATATTTTGCAATGTTACAGTTAGAGTTAGGCACCACACTACCATAATAAGAAGGATGGAGTGGAGACACCACTCCATTTTGGGGAAAAACTGATAAACCTTGGGAGGGGAGGATAGGAATAAAATTTAAGAAGAGAATGCCACTAGATTAATTAAGGTTTCAGAGTTTATTAGGCTATCTAAGGTTGTAGAATAATTAGGGTAAAAAAAAATAGGAAAGGACAACAAATTAACAAAGGAAAGCAAACTAACTAGGGTTAGCTTACCAATTTTCTTTTGTGAGCTGATTAGCCTAATTTTTTAAGGTTAAATAGATGGAAAAAGAAGGGACAAACTTGAAAAAACATTGATGTAGGTGCTAATGATGATTGTGTTGAAGAAGATATATGTAGAAAACTAGAAACGAGAGCATTTATCCACCCGAACGGACTTGCACATGCTGCTACACCTCCCAACAAAATAGACTTGATCCTGATCTTGGATACAAGGCAATAAAAAAACTATATCTACCATGTAATATAATGAAACAATGAAGCATTGGATGGTGACCTGATGTTCCCTCAATACCTTCACATCCTCAATATCCTTCATGTCCATCATGTCCCAGAAACAATGAGTTACGATAACCATTAAAGTACTTAAAACAATAACAATAATAAGAGTAGTGATCTATATAGGATCTAAGTTGTTAATGAAAGACAACAATATATAAAATTATCATGATATATCAGATCTGAACCAATTATAAACTCAACATAAGATGTTAGGGAAGAGCTGCTCCCTTATCCTAAGAAAAAATGATTCTAAACATCAACATCTTAGTGTTAGGTTACTTGCATGAGACTCAACTAGACAAACATACCTGTGAAAGGAGAGAAACTAGAACCAGAAAGGCTCCTAAAATAGATCATCCAACCCTCACAAATAAAAAACAGTAGTAGAACAACAACATGACCAACTCACAATTAAAACTGACATCAATGTACTCCGAAAAAGTCACATATGGTAGCGCTATGATGGATGGAACCTAAGGAGGGATATTTAGGTCAAGGAAAGGGTGGAAATCCCCCCTAAGGGCTCATGCTAGTCGTGAAAAAGCTCGAAGTCAACATTTAAGGGTTGTATAGCTCAATGTTAGCATGAAAGGGTCAATCATGAGTCACCACAAGGCTAAACATCACATACAAGTAAACATGCAATTCAACGTAACATAACAACACAACATGCCATCATACTAGGCTCATGCACATCAAGTCAACGTGAGGGTTCATTATTTATTATATCTGTATTTCATTATTTCCAAGTTCATTACAATTATATTTACCTGTTGGATGACTAGTTGAGACAACTGGAGTGTTCATTGGTTCTACCATTTGTTTCTCTTACATTTTAGCATGAGCAGCTACATGCTCTTCCATTCACATAAGAAAATTTATTACTACACGTAATCAATTATATATTTGAAATCATAATAAATACTTCTATTTTATAGTATACATACTGGAATCATGTCTAGGTTTCTCTCCGCCAGCATTAGGAAACTCCCCGCCATCATGTGGTACATGTTCGGTACCACTACAATCGTTGCTTTTGTTGTTCTCACCCTGAAAACCAAAAAAGAAATTTATTTTTCAATGTAATGATTCATGAATAGATTACACAAGTACATTATAATCATGGTATTATTATGATGAAACAAAATTGTTTTGGTAAGATGTTTGACATGACTAAGTCTATAAAAACATAAGGCCAAGTACACCAAGGTCACTCAAGTCACACTACCTTGTCCATCATTCTCACTAATATGTTTTTTCATTCAAACATAATATGGTAAGCTTATAGTCATGAAGGCATTGTGGTGAGCTCATAGAACAATATATAAAACTTATTTAAGATGGAAAAACAAATAATGAGTTAACTATTGTAAGAGTTTATAAATGGGAGGGAGACGGTTGGAAGAAAGGAACCTAATAGTGTTGTTAGGGTGTTGACCACTTGAATCATCCCTTATTGACTTTTAAGGGTGATTTGATCATTTGTCATTGATCAACATGGAGAACCAACCATATGGATTTGAAATCTTTAATGGAGTTCAATTGGTATAGTCAATATGAAGACTTGATCTTGAAAGTGATAGTTGTCAATCTTGGATTCGTAGTGTCTTGTTGATTATGCATTCAAACTTATTATTCCTTGTAGTAAATGTAATGTATTTGTGCAATTGATCCAATATTCTTGTAATAATGACATGCGGGAGTATGTTGTTGTTTGTCTAGATTTTGTTTCCAAAGGAAAATCATTTTTTTATTAATATATGAATGGATAATTATATTCTTAAAATGCTCATCACAATTTTCTAATTAGGCTAGTTGAATGTCTAGATAAAGTGGTATAGAATATAGTTGATGATGAGTCAATTAATCTAGAAAAGGTTCATAAATCCACTAAGACCATTACAAATCCTAAAACAAAATTTAGGTTCAAAATGGCAACAACTCAATGACAATCTCTTAGGGATTTTGCTCAGTCTAGCTCCACCATGAGATATTTCCCTAATGTGCCTTGATGATAGTTTAGGAAGTAGGGTACAAACTCACTAAATATGGAATTTATAAGTGCACCAAAGAAAGTAATGATAGACTAGAATTTTTTAGGATTTGTTTTGGTCACTTTTGTGGCATAGGAAGAGGCACTCTAAGGTAATTGTTTTGAAAGAATCACCCT
The DNA here is from genome assembly GCA_001517045.1 of Pseudotsuga menziesii. Taxonomy (NCBI): domain Eukaryota; kingdom Viridiplantae; phylum Streptophyta; class Pinopsida; order Pinales; family Pinaceae; genus Pseudotsuga; species Pseudotsuga menziesii. The sequence continues at coordinate 155,208 of LPNX010259147.1, forward strand.
CCTATGGTATCCTACAACAACACTTAAATATAAGAAACAATCCCACTATTAGCGAAAGCCAAATAACCCAAAATATTAAATTCATTACAACATTGAAGTGAAACACCTAAGAAATACTTTGAGGCAGTTTCTAGTAGTTAACCTCAGTCATACTAGTAGACCTATAGACAAAATTCATGGCTACATTACTAAGTTATACCAAGGATCATTACTACCCTTCATTTCAAAGAAGGGATGTGGGACGTCATTAAAGTTCAAAACCCCTTGAAAATTTCACTTAATGAAAAACCTTATAAAAATTTCAAAGAGACAAGACCAAACATATGCCTTTTCTTACAAACTAGTATTCCTAGTTTTTCAATAACTTACACCTACAATAATTGCTAGTGTACTCGATCCTTCTACTAGTTATAATTAATATTTAAATTTCATTTTTACCTAAAATAGGAATCAAAATAATTCTGTCTATTTAGAAGGTTCATTAATCCATTTGTAATAATTAAATACTTCGCAAATGATAGCTATATCATAGAGAAATAACATATCAATTATTCCCCTGAATTAGTGATAACAACAATGTGAAGACTACTTTGTAGCTTTTGTGTTGTGTAAAACACTATGATCTGATGCCTTTTTTTGCTAAAATATGTGTCGTATGATTTACTATAAATCTCGATAGAATCCCATACCTCACTGGATAATCTCTTGGTCATAATTTATCCTACTCATCGAACCACACCGTACCAGCACATACCTAACTGAACCAATATCGGGCCAGATAGTACAAGGTGTGAAAGCCATTAAAAGACAATACAAGATTGTATATCTATCCACTATCCATAAGAGGGGTTTATTGTTAGGGTTTATAATAAGTAGGTGAAGTATTTTTTGTATAAAACCATCCATCCTAATCAATCGATGGAGGGAAGATAGGAGAAAACTGTGACTGTATCTATCAATAAAACCCTGACTATATCTATCCACATTGTATATCTATCATCTATCCACAAGAGGGGTTGATTATTAGGGTATGTAGTATCAGGGTTTATAGGAAGTAGATGAATTATTTTTTGTATAAAAAAATCCATCCTAATCAATCAATGGAGGGAATATAGGATCAAACCCTGACTATATCTATCAATAAAACCAAGAATGCAATCTATTGACTGTATATATCAATAAAACCCTGACTAGAAAAGGATTTGATGGATTAAATGAAATAATTTGACTTAACAAAGACATATAAGAAGGAAAAAAATATACTTAAACTAGATCTTGGTCCTAAAGCTACCTTAGCCTATGCTTTTCCTGATGCCTTAGTGACTTTCACCTTTTCTTATGGGTCTCGACCTCAATATTCCAATGTCCATCTGCATAGCTTTAAGAGATGAAAGGGGTGGACAACCTTGAGGATAGAAAACCCACAAAGCTAGGATACCATTAAAATTGAGCTGCATCCTAACGCCCACCCAATAAAAATATGCTTGTAGGAAGAATCCGTACTATAAAAATTGTTTCAAACAAAAAATTTATCTGGTGCAACTTAAGGGTTTCTCCATGCCCACAAGCTATCTTTCTGGTTGTGTCAAGGAAGGGGTTTGTTGAAAAAACAAGAGCTTCCTCCTCTGCAACCTTGGAACCTCCTCTGTGACCTCAGTCTTAGTTTGTGGGTGAGTTAATTGAAAAAAATCCTTTGCAACATTGGAACCTCCTCTGTGACCTTGGGCCTAGTTCATGGGTGAGGTAAGTGAAAGATATAAATTTGTTTGTCGCTACATGGGGAAGGTAAGATGGATAGTTTTAATTGTTTGGTTTTTTTAATGTTTATTATTTTTAATGTTTATTATTACTTTAATGTTTATTATTATTTTAATGTTTATTTTTTGTAATGTGATTTATTACCTTTCTTTGAATCAAATAAGTGCAATACACCCCTTCAGGGAAGGATAAATCTAGGGACTTATTCCAGCAACATGGAGGCAATGTAGCAAAACAACAAGGTTACACTTAAGATGAGAGATGTTTTTTGGGATACAAGATACTATATTAAAACTTTAATGACAATGACAATGGTAATGAAACTGATGACATCAATACTTATGATCATCATCATCATCATCATGATAATCATTGTCATCATTATCATCATCGCCATCATCACCGAAAATAACATCATCATCATCATAAGCATTTCCATTTTCATTATCATAGTCAATGATCATCATGGACATCGACATAAACAACACCATCGTCATTGTCATCATCGTCATCATCATCATAAAAAACCAACAACATCATCATTATCACTAGTGATGATGATGATGTTGATAGTGAAATTATCGTTGTCATCGTAGTCAATAGGATTATCATGGTCATTGTCTTTATGGCCATCCTCAGCATCATAGAGAACATCATCATCAATAGACCCTTTTTGGAAAAAAATTTCATATGACTGTAATATGGTGACCATTTCGAAGTTTAACACACAAAGGATGCTTAATAAAGTCCACTATCAAGAATACTTGAGACAAATAGAATAAGTAAGTAGTCAGGTTATATGGAATTCATTGTATAATACAATTTATTTCTTACAAATCTTTAAATCCTGAAAAATGTGTAAAATTTATTTAATTACAACCTTGATAAATAGGAAAATGAACACAAAAATTTTCGTGTCTTATTATTATTTTTAAAATTTCTTCTAAAATATAAACCATTTTTTTAATAATTAGGCTTATTCAATAGATCCTAGAGTGGGTAGTTACAAATTATGGATTACATGTGTTAATGGTTAGGAAATAGTGTTTATAAGGTACAGGGTTTGTATATTATAGTATTTACAATCATAATAATTAGGATTTATAAAACAATTTCAAGTATTAAGGGTGTTAGGTGATAGGATCAATAACTTACAACTTAATAATTATTAGGAGTGACAATTTATCAATTGTTGAGTTGAAAAACAATGGAAGTAAAGGGTTCATAAGGGATTATCAAAGTTAAAAGTATAGTGGTTGCAAGGTTTTGTCTTATCAATGATTAGGGGTTAAAACCTAGTAATTAGTATTACGTAATTACTATAACTACTAAATTATTACCTTTTATAACCCCTTAGTTGTACCACCACATTAATGCACACATAAATGAAGATAACACATGATGACCATAGTTCCTAGGATATATCTCCATATCAATTATGTCATGGTTCTCATCTATCACTAGTACATGTGAACATTTTTCCCACAAAAAATCATTGCTAGGATGAACATATTGATGATGATGATTGTGATTATTCTAATGAGTATTGTAACATCCCTAACCCTTCGACCGACGAAGAGGATGCTACTAAACCACCAGACAGACCGAGAAACTAGCCCCATGAACATGAACATACATAAAATGCTTAAAACATTAAAAAATGCTAAGATGCACAATCAAAGATATATTCAGTGGAAGCAAAACAACATTCATTCATACGCATGTTCATCATAGTTCATTAACAGTAAACATAATTGCAGGAAAGAAATAGACAAGGATACTTATCTCATAAAGAACTTGTCCCACAACCAGCTACATCACTGCAACGTTCCACCCAACCATAGGCCATCGTGCTCATCAATCTCTCAGCAACATTGCCACCCCCAAGCTGGGCATGATTCCCCAAGGAATAAGGGACTAAGAAGGATTACACATAGCTAAGGTACACAAATCATCCAAGCCCATGCAGTAGGACTTATCAGGCTATCAAGGAGCTGGGAGAAGCTAAATGCTAAGATGGTGAGATCATGGAAGAGCTATGGACACCTACACTAGAGCTAGCCTGACCTCTAAGACACCCACACACACTCGACACCAGGAATCAGTCCCTTCTCTGCTTCACAGTCCCTTAGGCCCTGACTTCCCTTGCCAATGCTCTTCTGGGGTTGGGGAGAAGAAATCCAGCCATCTAAATCTATCTATGTGGCTCCCAAAACCAGGTTTCTCAAGCATACCCAGCCTTCAATCCCACTCCAAATAGTCCTAATACCAACCACTGCATGCATGCAGAAAAACCAACAATTACAGCTTTGACAGGGGAAAACAGTCTTGAGTTATTCTTGGCCCTATCATGGCCAAAACAACACAATTGTAACCTACAGCAGCTCTGAAGCATGGAGGAAAACACTACCAACACCACATAGGTGCTCACAGCAGCCATCGATCAGGGAAGAAAACAGCCATGGTTCAACGATCAAGTAACAAGACATTACACTATCCAGACACAACCAACAAACATGGGAAAACAACAGTCCCTTATCAACAATGAAGCCACAACACATTACACAGTCAGAAATGGGAAAAAGGGGAACAATAACCTGTGTGAACAGGAGGAAGAACCTATCCACAGATCGATAATCGGTGTGAGAGAAGGAAGAACTAACCCCCCACATAGAATCATGAGTCCTTTTTATCTCCCTTTGCATGAGGAAAATGAAAAGCCAAAAACAATGGATAGTTTTCCCAAATGGTGCGTGAAGGGGAGCATACTGGAGAGAGGGGGAGAGTGGTAGTGTTTTTTTTTTGTTTCCTTTCCCCCACGTGAATGGAACAACCCAGATGGAGGAGGGTGCATGTGGACAAGCCTTCCACCCACCACTACTCAACAAATAATTGCCCTCAACTAACAGTAGTTTAGTGGCTGACAGATGGCTTGTCCCCAATGTCTCTCACGGGTTAGACAATCCCCCCTCTTAACCTTAGGAAATGATGCCCTTTTCATTTAATGTCACACTGTTGTAGTTGGTTGTAGGTTTATTTTAATGAATGTGCATATTTACATGATGCAAAACTATTATGTGCCGGATAGCAGGATATACCATCGTCAACGATCCCAATTGTCGAAACATAACACAACCAAATCGATGGTGGGGATTTTTCCTTTAGCTCCTCACCATAATTAATTACAATATATAGATCATGTACCTTTAATGCAAACAGGGTCAAAACCGGGGTGTTACAATCCCCTCCCCCTTGGAATAACACCGTCCTCGGTGTTCCAATACATAGGAATACATATACCATTTGCACAGCAAAATTTTGTAGATCTGTCCCACGTTCAATTATTTAATTGAACTTTCAAGACCAAGCCTCTCGGCTTCCAAGAGATTCTCTTGCTGGTTCTCAGCTTTCAGCTCATCCCCAAGTCTAGGGACTTTTTTGTATCTTGAGCATCTCTCCAAGATTTTCTTAGGTCTTGGTAATTTTTTGAAGAATACTTCTAGCCAAGTCCAGCAGCTTTTGGTCAGCTGCCATGATCAATGTGCACTACTAGATTTCACTTTTCTCACCTGTGAAATGCATCATTGAAATTTTGTTAGACCAAGCATAATATATGCATTAAAATAAGTCAATTAATTGCCGAATTGGCATGACATTCCAAGTCTCATCAAGGAGACTTTCATATTTTTCATGCCTTCCCAATAGGTACATGAGCTCATTCATGTCCATTCTTGGGTAGGGATTTAACTATTCCGGTATTCACAGTTTATTTTAAGCAAATACCCACATTCTATTTTCAGTCATACATGCATTCAACAATCTTTTTTTTTCACAATGCATAAGTATAATCAAAAGGAAAGAGAGAGCAACAAGATTTTTCCCCCTCTTTTTCTTGTTCCATCCTAGAACTCACACCACCACTGTGGTTTTCATGCTCTCAGCCTTTTTCACTTCACCATGAATTTTGGACCAATTCCTCTTAGTCATGACACTTAGTGTCTCCGGTCTATTTCAGACCTCTCAACCATGGAGCCTCCCCACATGGTTTGTCTCAGCTGCTAGGAACTTCATAGTCTCACTAGTACCTTTTTCATTATTGCTCATTCTGAGCTCTTCAGGACAGTCACATGTCCACATGCACCGCTAGGATGCTTTCATAGTCCTCGCTTCCAGCGATACCTATATTCAAACATTGAATAAATTGACATGTTTAGTTTATTCTCATCAGTTTTTTTTTATCTCTTAAACAAGAGCTTAAAACATCATAACCAAATCATATACACATGTATATTCATAAGCAATAAATTGAAAAATATTTCAATACTTATCTGTATTGTGCGTTTCCTCATTGGTCCACAGGATCCTGATTCACTTTGCAAGCCTTGGGATCACCTATGGACTTGCATGTTAGGCCATCACGCAGGATTCTTCACAAAATTCTTATATATATATATATCAGGCACAGTCAAGCCAATCTTCAGTTGGGTTTATCAGACCATCCAGCCAAGCCAATATACAATTGGGTTTATCAGGATGCTGCCAATAAAGCCAATACACTGATGGGTTTATCGGGATACTCAACCAAGCCAGCTAACAATTGGGTTTATCAGACTACAGGTAGTCAAGCCAACACTGTACCATTTCCACAATTTCCACAACATCAAATAATTACACAGTCAAGTGACCCTTTAGTTGGGTTTATCAGACCATCAACAATTCACCTACACTTATATCAACAATACACTTATATCAACAATGCACTTATATGAACAACCAATCAGCCAAGCCAATGTAGTTGTGTTTATTGGGCCATGAACAATAACACATGCACTTATATCAACAATAAACAACCATTTCCAGGTTCAGGACCTACTATGGATCCCTAGGCATAGAATAGCCCAACATCTCCTTCCAATACATCTTTATGCCGTCTGGGAAGGAAAATTTATCATTACCATTTCTAGGTTTCATTTCTAGTAGTGAGCTCTAATTCCACTACCCCATACAACACAAGAAACCACCCCCTTCTTTGCTCTTCAGTCCCTCGAAAATGTCTCCTTCTATGTGCTCTTCAGTAGGAGGTAGGATGAGCTCAAGCCATTGTCCATTTAGTGTTCAATACCAGACTACATCTGTTTAGCCTGACAACACAAGCAATATAAGCATATTTGTTAGCGTTATTGCTCTAAAATTGTAACCACATTTCACATCATTCACTATCAAGTATTGAGACACTAGGAGTGCATCCACTTCCTAGAGTGTAATCAATATTGAAAAACCTTTCATGACCCGACATCGGGAAAGTGTGCACCCCTTTTCGATGTGTGCCATGTAGGCCCTATTCATACTCAAGCAATCGTTCATAATGGAAATAAAATCAAAACATGTTCTACATATTGAATTTAACAATTTGGCATGCATATTCTTAGCTAGGGCTACAGAACACATATCCATTTGTCTATGCAGTATTCCTTCATTAAGGAGGAATGGGGGCTCCCTTCTCTGAGTTGACAGTCCCTCGGTTTTCCATCCCAACACCTTTTTACCTTTCACATTCACACATGTCTTACCAACATAATCCATACCATCTCACTCATGTTGCTTACCAAACATGTAGTGCAGATGAGACATTCCCAAAATGTCCAATGGAGTTTCACCCAAAATCCATTTCCAAGATAAGGGAAAACCTTCCCATAATGTTTGGCTCCTACAGGCCATCACACATGATCTTCCTGCAGTGTGTACCCCTAGAACATTCATCAAGTAGCCAAATAGTCAATTAGTATCTACTAATGCAATCCAAATTTGATTGTTCCATAACCAAACAATGGCATTAGTGATTAAGTTCAATATGAGTTTGCAACTCTATCTACTACAGAATTGATTTGCTTGGCAATGAGGTGATCCTCATTTGTTGGTCTCTTGTAAGCAGCACCACTATTCCCATTATACTTTTATGCTTATTGGCATATCATGAACATCTGCTTACAACACATCCTCCTGACACAATTCTATGCAAGCCAATAGTGATTAGTAGTTGTCAACAACTTCTCAATTCTGAAATTTAAAAGCCCAAATTGATAACTCATTCTGCATACAAACTATTTTTACAGCCATGAGACTCTTCTCACGAGGTTTGGCTCTTTCATGGGGTAGATTTCAGCCTTTGTCATGGTCTTACCCACATTTCCATGCCCCAAACAATGTACCTGAACCCTGAATTCACTTGAATCAGCCAAACACTTAGTAAGTCTAGATGCATATAATTTTTTCATTGCTGCAACAATCACTAAAGCATTTTCAGAATTTATAAAATTCAAACACTTCCAGCTATTAGCATGTCAATATTACCAAAACTCATTCATTTTGTGAATCATTATCGTACTTTAATTTACAAGGTACAGTCTCCTCATTTATGCAATTTAAGGGTTTAGGTACTTCTTACTTCACAAGCATATCATTTGTACCACCTTGCTCTTCAATAGAGCATTTCTGGCAGCCAATTGATCATGACTACCCTCTTCATGCACTTACTATCCTGCATTCACATCAGCTCTTGAAATGGTTCCATAATTGTCATCAATTCATCATTTCAGTCATTAGTTATTCATAATGACACATGCACTATATTTATCCATTCATGCATTGCATCACAATATTTGCACCCATACTCATGTATGCATATCTACAACATTTACTCATACTTTTCATATGCATCCATTCAATGCATAACTACAAGATTTATAAAATATTTTAATGCATACCCACTCAATGCTACCTTGCATTGATTTAGGAATATTATGCATTCAAACATACCATGCATGGCCCAACCATGGCTACTTCATATAGGATGCACGACTATAATCAAGATCATCAGTGATTACTTTCCTTGGGCTACTAAGCTCATAACAACATAATACATGCATGACACATTTCTCTATGAATGCAGTGTAAAGTTCAAATACCCACATGGTATGAGACCTCTTGCTTTTACCACTCCATGCAATTGTCATAATTAAACTCTTCCCTTCATGGGTCCTACTTACACCCTTGACATTACCAGTTTGGTTGGTCCTTTGCAGGAGACTGCAGAATTTGCTCACCAACTTTTGATTCTGGGCTTGTTGCCTTATCCCTTTCTTTGTAGGGTTTCTAGTCACATTCATCAACATCAACAACATATTCAGCCATGTCTAGGTTGTCATTGGTTTTCCCACTAATGCCAACACCAATGCAATAATTACCATTAGTGGTTCATTATACATGTATAATTGTCACTACTCTTACCAACATCTAATATCCTATGCATGCAAGGAATATCTTAATACATTTCATGTATGAAACTTATAAATGTAATTATAATTATTAAGACATGGTTTAAGTAATTTTCCCTTTTCAAATCTGTCATCTTTGTATGGAACTCCTCTTCCACACAACAACTAGTTTGTCCATACTGATAGCCACAAGTACTTTGCAGCACCACATTTGAACTCTAGGGATTCCCCCTTGTTCCCTGCTAGATAAGATTTCAAACGCCTATCCACATGCTTCATTTTGACTTCGGGTGTGAAAACCACACCACTTCTAACATGATGATTTTCATCAAATTTAGGCAAAATACACAACTGTATTTTGGTCTAAATTGCCAACTTCAGCCACCTAGAATTATTATTCCTTTTCAGCCCTAGAACTGCTGAAAAATACACTAAAAATCAGTTGAAAACTACTTGAAAAATCCACTTCAGAAAACCCAAATTTCCTTGTACAGGATCAGGTCTCATCCCAACTAATGTTCCAATGTTTCGGCGGCCAAAACTATTGGAGACATTTACCATCATATACACTCTTTTTGGTCAAATTGGCCTATTTAAACCACTATCCTAATTATAATTGACATTAATTGACATCAGTGGAGCATTAATTTCCATCATCCAACCACACCCATGCCTACCTACAGTCAAGGAGGCTAACTGGAGCACTCTGAGGGTGATCTAAGTGATGTTAATGCACCTAATTGCTAACTGGTGGTTACAATCAGTTCAACCAATCAGTTAAGATGCATCCTCTCATTAAATATATTATTTAATGATTATTTAATATTATTTAATGATATGGATTCAACAGGGGTGCCTCCACCAACTTCTGATGATTAGTTCAGCTTCAGTTAACCTCATCGGGGTTCATTGAAGTCATGGAACACTAGCACTTGATGGTTGGTTTACTATGACATGTCTTTGATCTCCTTTAGTTGAGATTCATTCATTTATTGCACTCTGAATTCAATTAGGGTTTGGTGAGTCAATTAGTGTTTTGGTCAAGTTGTTAAATGAGTGTGAACCAATGGCTGATAGTCAGTTAAGCTAGACTCACTCATTGATTTCGAATTGCCTCCTTAGGTATTCAAATTTCTCATTGATTCAAGCTATTGCTTGACATTGTTATTGTAACCATTCATTTTTTATTAAATATATAGAGAGGAAACCAATTCCGGTTTCGATTAACACCATTTCTGAGTTATTTGTTGATTATTTCTTGATGAGATTGATTATTTGTTCCTAGATCAATGTGCAAGAATAACCTGGTATCAGAGCATACATCGGGATGAAGATGTATCTCTCAAGAACAAGATTTTTGATAGATTTCTCCATGAAAAGTGAGCAATAGCTCAAAATTCTAGCACTGCACCAAAAGCCAAAGCTTACCACTCAATATCCCAAGTAAAGAACTTGTTGATCAAGCTTGCTTGATTGACTATGTTGGGTGTGATTAAAGCCTAGAATGTGCAGGCTGTCCGACCTTATTTTTCCCTTTCTATTTTGATTTTCAGGTTTCTATAGGTGAAGCATTCACTATAGCACATCTAGATGGCCTCCTCAGCAAATCTCTTGACTCCATACAATTTCCACTCATGGAAAATTTATATGGAGATTCAGTTGCGCTCCAAAGGACTTTTTAGAGTCACCATGGACACTGAAGTTGAGCCTGGATCCACAGTAGAAAAAGCTAGATTCTTGAACAAGAAGGATGAATCCTTCAGGTTCTTGTGCCTCTCTATTTCCCGAGACCTTCTCTTCCATCTAACATATTTGAAGACACTGAAAGAAATATGGGACAAATTGGAATCTCTATATGGAAAGCATGATGACTTGAGGGTTTACCAGCTCAAAAATGAACTCATGTCTCTCCAACCTTCCAATTTCGAGACTCTGAATGATTTATTTACAAAGTTCAAGCATACTATTTTAATCTTGAAGCAATGCAACGTGGAGAAGGAGGTTTTATTAGCTCATACTTTCCATTCTCTCCAAACTCAAGGCTGATTATTTAGTTTTTGTTTCTACATTTCGTGCGGGGAAGCTCACAACCCCCAGATGGAAGATGCCTACACTCAATTCCTGCATTGAGTTCCTAACTAATGAACATGACAAGCTTGTCTAGATGGGGATCATCCGATATTCCCATGATCAAGCCCTCCATGTCTCAGGGCCCAAAGATCTGAAGGGTAAAGGAAAGCAGCAGAAAAATTAGAAAACTAAATTTGATGCTCCCAAGCCTAGAGTTGAAAACCAGTGGCATGATGAATCTTTTGGCTCAAGGAATAACAAAGGAAAAGGGCACAATGGGAAAGAAAAAGTCAAGTGTTCTTACTGCGGGAAGGGTTTTCACCCTGAACATTCCTGAATGAATAAAAATCTTGATGAAGCAACCTCTCTCCTTGAGAGGAATCACATCAATCTTCCAAAGAGCTTTCGAAGGAGAGATCACCAAGATCGGGAACCACGGCATGAGAAAGGTCATGACCTCATGGAAAGCACTTCGAAGTCCAAAGCATTACTGATTGACTCTAGAGCTTAGAATCACATGATGGCTGAAAAATACTCCTTTTCATCCTTGGAGAATGGAAAATCCATCTCCATCCACATGGGAGATGACTCCACCATCATTTCCGAAGGACAAGGTACTGTAGATCTTGAAAATGGTTTTTTCTCTAATGTTTTGTATGTACCGTCTCTAGCAGAAAATATCCTTAGTGTCTATAAGATGACACATACAGGAATTCCTAAGAGAGTCTCTTTCATCCCAAATGATGTTGAGATAACATAAATTGCATCTAGGAAACTCATTGCAAAAGGCCTTGCAAATAATCATGCAAAAGCCTATGAGTTCTCACACTTTGTTGCGGATGCAAAGCCCACTGCTCTGCTAACTCATGGAAATGAGGTTAGTAGGATGTGGCATGAGAGGTTTGGCCATATTAATTTCAAATATTTGTAGCAGTTACATAAATAATCCATGGTTGAAGGCCTCCCGGTCATCAAGGTGACCACGGGAATTTGCAAGGACTGTGTGATTGGAAAACACCCTGAGCACAAGTTCGATCAGGGGAAGGCAAAACGAGCTACAAGAATATTGGGGATGATACATTATGATATCAATGGTATGATTCTTGTCACATCCATGAATGGATCAAGGTACCTCCTTACTTTTATTGATGAGTTTTCAAGGTATACATGGGTTTTCTTTTTCAAAAAGAAATCAGAAGTATGTAAATTTTTTTCTGAATTGAAGGCCTTGATCGAAAATGCCTCTGTGCTTAAGATCAAGATCTTGAGATCTAATAATGGAGGGGAGTATGTTAGTAATGAGTTTCTATACATATTCTCCCAAATTGGTATTCAGTTCCAACATTCAATTACCTACACTCCCTAGCAGAACAGAGTAACGGAAAGGAAGAATCGGTCTCTCAAGGAGATCACCGCCTGTATGTTGGAGTCAAAGAAGCTTGCCGAAAATTTGTGGGATGAAGCCATGAATGCTACAAAATACATTCAGAATAGGGATCCACACTTATCCATGAAATTAAAGACTCCTTTTGAATCATACTTCGGACACAAGCTGGATGTGTCGAACCTACGGGTGTTTGGCTCCACTGCATAAGCCCAAATTCCGCTTGATAAAAGAAGGGATTTGCAAATGCAAAGCATAGAATGTATATTTATTGGGTATCCTAATGAATCTAAAGGATCCAAGCTGCTATATATCAATACCAAATATATCATCATCGAGAGAAGTGTCAAGTTCGATGAGCCCCTTCAGGAGGTGGAACTAGTGAAGGAGAAAACTGTTGAATTTCCTTCCTATTCTACTAAATATTTGGATGATGAAATTGGGGGTGATGACCCTGATTTGGATCCTATAATTTCTAGTAGCAGTGTGCAATAATCATCAGATTCTAAGTCATAACCTTAAGTTCAAAATCATCTTCCTACATGGGCCCAACATACACTCTCCTCCGCAGGAGACAACATTGGAAATTTGGATGATCCAAGGAGAACCCAGTCTAATTTCCAAAGAGTAGGTATTGCGCTCTCTTGTTATGATAATTTGTTTTCTAAAACTTGATATTTGATGATTAGTTCAGATCCAAAATCATACTACCATGCTTGGAATGATCCGAGATGGCAAGTTGCCATGGATGAAGAGATGAATTCTCTTCAGAAAAACACTACTTTCGGAGCTAGTTTCTCTTCCTCCGGGAAGGAAATTGGTTCAATGCAAGTGGGTGTTTCAGGAAAATGTTTCTGCTGATGGAAGCACCTGAAAATATAAGGCAAGGCTGGTAGAAAAAGGTTTCTCTCAGATCCAAGGAGTGGACTACCATGAAACCTTTGCACCGGTTTCAAAAATGGACTCCATCCGCCTTGTTTTGGCTATTTCAGCATCCAAGTACTAGGAGGTGCATCACATGGATGTTAAGTCAGCCTTTATGCATGGATATATTCATGAGGATATATACATGAAGCAGCTTTATGGATACATCACTGATCCATATTTGTTTTCCAAGCTAAAGAAGTCACTATACAGGTTAAAACAGGCCCCAAGAGAGTGGTATTCCAAGATCGATGCCTTCCTTCTCTCGCAAGACTTTCAGAGATGTATATCATATACAAATGTGTATTTATAGTAGCATGATGGTCATATAATTATCATTGTTTTATATTTTGATGGCTTACTGATCATAGGAAGCACAATTTCCTCCATTACAACCATCAAAACTGCTCTCCACAATGCCTTTGAAATGAGTGATTTGGGGCTTCTAAAACAAATTTTGGGGCTCGAAATCGAGCAAAATTCTGATGGGATTATGGTCACTCATTAAAAATACACTTCAGACATGTTATTCAAGTTTAACATGGCTGAATGTAGGCCTGCACCATTCCCTTTCCTTTCAGGGACCAACCTTGAAGAAGGAAAACACACACCTCCCATGGACTACACTATCTATCGACAGCTGATTGGTAGCGTGTTGTACTTGACACATTCTAGGCATGATATTTGTTATGCCATGAATGCTGTATCACGATACATGTAGCAGCCTCATGATATTCATTATAAGGAATCCAAGAGGATCCTCCAGTATATTCAGGGAACCAGGACCTACGACATTCACTATGCTGCAGACTTAGAGCTAGAGCTGGTTGGATACACAGATTTCGATTGGGTGGGTGATTATATTGATCAGAATTAAACTTCCAGATATGTATTCATGTTTGGTGGTGGCCCTATTTTCTGGTTAATAAAAACGTAGGCTACCATAGCACTATCTTCAGCAAAGGCCGAGTATCGAGGAGTGATGAATGCTTGCATCCAAGCAGTTTGGTTGCAAGGAATTCTTTCAGAGTTTGATCTTGGTAGTAATTTTTCCACTGTCCTCTTTTGTGACAACCAGAATGATATTAAGATATCCATAGATCTAGTTACCAGGTAGAGGACCAAACATGTAGAGATTCACATGCACTACATCAGGGAGCTAGTGCATGACAGGACCATCATTCTGCAATATTTCCCAACTGATGAGCAGATTGCAAACAACTTCACCAAGATATTTTTAGAAAAGAAGTTCACTTACCTTCGTTCACTATTGGGGGTGAGTTAATCAGATGATCTAGACTACTTTCAGTGTTCAGCTTGAGGGGGGGTTTTTCCCACTGGGTTTTCCCTCTTTTCCTCACTTAGTTTGTTTTGAGCATTGTTTCAGTTTTAGCATTGTATAGGGTGACCTATGGCCTTAGTTGTTGCGGCCCTAGCATTTTTATGCATCTATGTTTTCTAACTCTTCCTGAGTATAGCTTAAGGGGGGCTGTTGGAGACATTTACCATCATACACACTCTTTTTGGTAAAATTGGCCTAGTTAAACCACTATCCTAAGTATAATTGACATTAATTGAAATCAGTGGAGCATTAATTGCCATCATCTAGTCACACCCACGCCTAGCTATAGTCAAGGAGGCTAACTTAGCCTTCTCCTACAGTCAAGGAGGCTAACTGGAGCACTCTGGGGGTGATCTGAGTGATATTAATGTACCTAATTGCTAACTAGTGGTTACAATCAGTTCAACCAGTTAGTTAAGGCACCTCCTCTCATTAAATATATTATTTAATGATTATTTAATATTATTTAATGATCCAGAATCAACAGGGGTGCCTCCCCCAAATTTTGATGATTAGTTCAGCTTCAATTAACCTCATCGGGGCTCATTGAAGTCATGGAGCACTAGCACTTGATGGTTGGTTTACTATGACATGTGTTTGATCTCCTTCAGTTGAGATTCAGTCATTTATTACACTCCGACTTCAGTTAGGGTTTGGTGAGTCAATTAGGGTTTTGGTAAAGTGGTTAACTGTGTGAACCAATGGCTGATAATTAGTTAAGCTAGACTCACTCATTGATTTTGAATTTCCTCCTCAGGTATTCAAATTTCTCATTGATTCAAGCTATTGCTTAACATTGTTATTGTAACCATTCATTGTTTATTAAATATACAGAGAGGAAACCAATTCCGGTTTCGATTAACACCATTTTTGAGTTATTTGTTGATTATTTCTTGATGATATTGATTATTTGTTCCTATATAAATGTGCAAGAATAATAAAAACCACTAATTTTCCCCACTGCTCATCGACAGTCCTATCAGCTATAAGTTTCCACTGTATCGACGGTTCCCTCGACTATATTTCTCTAATGTAATATTTCCAGATGGCATCGACAATGCCAAGGACTGTTAATCGGCAGTCAAATAGCTAATGTCTTCTGCCATTTTAGATCCCCATCCATCTAAGCTTCTGAGCCCTTTATCATAAATCGACGATGACGAGGACTGCGGCATATTGGCAATCGGTTACACTGGCCACTATGGCATCAGCGATTGGATCCTCTATTCATCGGACAACTAGTTCTCTAGGTTTCCACAATGGTGGTTCACCAACTATTAATCCCTTTCAATTGGTGGTATCTTCAACTATAATTCTCCGGTCGGTGATCAAAACAACTATCCATTGGGAGGATAGTCCACTAAACAGCCACAAAGATAGACACACGAATGACTAATTTTTTCGATCGATGATCCGATCCTCGAATATTTTCTGATGAAGTCCATTGGCAGTCCGTTCAACTAACTTTCTTCGATGTTCACTACTGCATCAGTGGTTCCATCATCTAAAATTTTCCGACGACATCGGCTGCTTCATCCTCTAGATTTTGCCGAAGTTTCAGTGTTCTCATCGACTATAATTCATCTCTGAAACTATGGCTTTGTTCTAGCGATCATCTCCAATGGAGCTTCGAGGAACCTTTCCTGAAGGATAGTGAAAAGTTTTGATTTCTTTTTTCGGACTTAAATTTTTTTTCGGAAATACTTGCATGTTATCTTTTCCTCCTTCCTATTGCCGTATCGACGGCTCAACCAACTAGCTTCCCTTCTTTTCCGCCGACGTATCGATGACTACGTCCATAGATTTTCGCCAAAACTTACCTTCTGCCGATGGTCTCAGGGCTCATATCCTCTGTCTTTTTCTGCCATTTTGGCATCCCTCAGCTGAGCTGAGCCGACGTTTCAGCTTGAACTTCATCTATTTTTTGAAAACCTTATACTGAACAAAATCTTCAAAATTTTCTTCTCATCGGCTGTTGGAAGCACTAGTCACTGCGGCATTAATGGTTGAAGCCACTATCCATCAGAAGGATAGTCCACTAACCAACCGCAATGACGGGTGCACAATCAGCTAAATGTTTTCGATGTAGTCATCGATGGTTCCATCGCCTAAATTCCATTTATGCTGTCGACTAAGCGAGCCGACGTTTCGATTGCCTTCACGAGATCTCCGCCAATGTTTCGGCGTTCCCATAATCTAATCATCGGCGATGAAATCAAATAACTTCCGTCGATCGCCGACAATCCAACTTAGAAAAAATTTTCCAAAATTTTCTTTCCTTCATCTTTTCTCTGCCAGTGCCATCGAAAACCATTCCGCTTAAAACTTCCACTACATCGGAGGTGCATCCCACTACATTTTCTGACGGCTAACAGCTTGAACACTTAGAGAAACTTCCAAAATTTTTCTTCCGTGGTTCCCATCGGGCGGCCTTTGGCTTAGGTGATCCAATGCATTGGAGGGACTTTAGACTAAGTCCTTCGATGATCTGATGATCCTAATACTTAGAGGAAATTTCCAAAGTTCTCTTGTCATGCACAAATTCCTTCTTATTTCTGTTGGGCAGAAGGAAACTTGCCTAACCTTTCATGGCCCATTCAGGCCTATGCTGTAACCTTTGCTTTGATACCATATTGTAACGTCCCCAACCCTCTAACCGGCGAAGAGAATGCTACTAAACCATAAAAAAATTTGGGAAACTAGCCCCATGAACATGAACATACATAAAATTCTTAAGACATCAAAAATAATAATATGCATAATCATACATATATTCAGCGGAAGAAAAAAAACATTCATTCATACACATGTTCATCATAGTTCATTAACAATAAACATAATTGCAGGCAATAAATAGACAAAGATAGTTATCTCATAAACAATTTGTCCTGCAACCAGCTACATTGTTGCAAAGTTCCACCCAACCATTGGCCATCGTGCTCATCAATCTCTCAGCAACACTGCCACCCCCGAGCTAGGCATGATTCCCCAAGGAATAAGGGACTAAGCAAACTTACATATAGCCAAGGTACACAAATCAACCAAGCCCATGTAGTAGGGCTTATCAGGCTATCAAGGAGTCAGGAGAAGCTAAATTATAAGCTGGTGAGCTCATGGAAGAGCTAAGGACACCTACACCAAAGCTATCCTGACCTCTAAGACACCCACACACACCTGACACTAGGAATCAGTCCCTTCTCTACTTCACAATCCCTTAGGCCCTGACTTCCCTTACCAGTGCTCTTCCAGGGTTGTGGAGAAGAAAAGCAGCCGTCTAAATCCATCTATGTGGCTCCCAAACCTAGGTTTCTCAATCATACCCAGCCTTCAATCCCACTCTACACAGTTCAAAGTCTAACCACTGCATGCATGCAGCAAAACCAGTAATTACAGCTTTGATAAGGGAAAATAGTCCCTGAGTTATTCTTGGCCCTATCATGGCCAAAACAACACAATTGTAACCTATAGCAGCTCCGAAGCGTGGAGGAAAACAAAACCAACACCACATAGGTGCTCACAGTAGCCACTGATCAGGGAAGACAACAGCCATGGTTCAACAATCAATTAACAGGACATTACACCGTCTAGACATAGCTAGAAAACGTGGGAAAACAATGGTCTATTCTCAACAATGAATCCATGACACATTCCACAGTCGGCAATGGGAATTAAAAGGGGAATGATCCCCTGCATGAATAGGATGAAGAACCTATCTACAAACCAACAATTGATGTGAGAGAAGGAAGAACGAACCCCCCACATAGAATCATGAGTCCTTTTTATCTCCCTCTGCATGAGGAAAATGAATAGCCAAAAACAATGGATAGTTTTCCCAAACGGTCCATGAAGGGGAGCAGAATGGAGAGAGTGGGAGAGTGGTAGCGTTTTCTTTTGGTTTCCTTTCCCCCATGTGAATTGAACGACCCATTTGGAGGAGGGTGCGTGTGGACAGGCTTGCCACCCACCACTACACAACAAATAACTGCCCTCAACCAATAGTAGTTTAGTGGCTGACACATGGATTTTCCGCAATGGCTCTCATGGGTTGGACAATCCCCCCCCTTAACCTTAGGAAATCATGCCCTTTTCATTTAACGTTGCACCGTCGTAGCTGGCTATAGGTTTATTTTAATGAATGTGCATATTTACATACTACAAAACTATTATGTGCCAGATAGCACAAAATACCATTGACAATGATCCTAATTGCCGAAACATAACACAACCAAATTGATGGTGGGGATTTTACCTTTAGCTCCTCACCATGATTAATTACAATATATACATCATGTACCTTTAATGCAAACGAGGTCAAAACCAGGGTGTTACAAGTATGAATATGATGATGATTATGATGATAACATTGATGACAATGATGATTATAACATTGAAGATGATGAGGCAGAGGATGAGGATGAGGTTGATTATGATGTCGATGATGTTGATACCATTGAAGATAATAAAGATGAATATGATTATGGTTGTGATTATTCCAATGAGTATGACACAATGATGATGATTGTGATTACTCTAATGAGTATGAACATGATGATGATATTGATGATGATGGTAACTGTTGATGTAATTGTAACTTCGTAATGTATTCACTTGTATATCTTATGTATTGTACCCCAATGTTTATTCCAAGAAGTGTTTGTAATGTAATTGAGTCATGTCATGCCCCGATGTTCCGATCAAGAGTTTCTATAATGTGAACAAGTCATGTCAAGTCATTATGGGTAACCCTCTTATTGATCAAGGGATAAAGTCCTCGCAGTTGTGGGGCCCTAGGGTTATTATACTCTCCTAGAGAAGTCAGCCCTAGTGAGTTATTGTCAAGTCAGGAATTAGTATAAATAGAGAGTGAGCCTTTCTATTTATCACACACTCACTCACACTCAGTTGTAGCACATAGCTGAGGGAGAATAAGTTGCTGGGGCTAGAAACAAAGATACTACTATTGTTGGGAGATCATCTTACTGTTTTGGGTTTTTACTTTTGGTGCTGATTCTATCTCTGAGGAAGATGTGGGGTTTTCTCCATTTATGGTTTCCCCAATAAAAAACATTGTGTTCATTGTCTCTTATGTTTGATTGTTGTGCTTGTTATTATCTTAGTTAAAGATCCTAATATAATGCTAGCTTGAATGATAAAAATCTAACATGGTATCAGACCTAACCTGAGAAGAAGAAACTATGCAGTTGCAGAAACTAGGGCTTCCTACTTTTTGTATCTCTCTCCACATATTTTCAGCAAAAGAGGGTTGGGCTTACTCTCCCCTCTAGGGCTCATCTTTATGTTGAAGAAGAATCTGATTCTAAGCATTTTCAATTTTTGACATGACACTATTGCCAGAAATTAGGGCTTTCCATAGAAGTGGAATTTTTGAGTGATCCCAGGCCTAGATTGATCTCCTCCTTAAAATAGAAGTTTAGAGATCAAGATCAAAGATTTTGGTTGGATAGAACTCCGAGAAAGTCAAACCCTAATATGCTCCTGAACCAACACTGTAGAATTTTAGCTCCAGATCCAGATCCGATATCTTAACTTGGTAAGATCTAAATATTTTGTATTTCCATTTGAGGTTCTTAGTTAAGATGTCTCATCATACCAAGCTTGATGAAAATCTTGAGGGAGCTGATAACTTCCGATCCTGGAAGTATAAGATCTCCCTGGTCCTGGAAGAAAATGAGTTGGACTCCTATATAAATGAGGAGGTTCCAGTTCCAGAGGGAGATGAGGATAAGGCCTTACACAAGAATAAATTTTTCATGGCTAAGAGAATTATTGCTGATTCAATCAAGGATCAGCTCATACCATAGGTGTCCTCCCTTAAGACACCTAAAGCTATGTTTGATGCCTTGACCAAACTATTTGAAGGGAAGAACATAAACCATAAGATGACTTCGAGAAACCAATTGAAGAATGTAAAGATCCAAAATGTGGAAACCATCCAATCTTACTTTACAAGAGTCTCTTAGATCAAAGAACAACTTGAAGCAGTGGATGAAGAAGTGGAGAATTCAGAGATTGTGATGACCACCTTGAATGGTCTCCCTAGGACATGGCACTCTTTCATTCAAGGGATCTATGCCATAAAGAATCTAGTCAAGTTCAACAGACTATAGGAAGAATTCTCTCAAGAAGAAGTTGTTATCAATCCAAATAGCACTTCTTCGTCTGAGTGCCGACACTTCATTTGTTGGCACATAAAAGGACACTTATGGATTGAAGGTTTCCTAAAACACTATAGATGGGAATGACATGAGATGCATTCACTATCCACCTAGCTTGCCATTTTTACCTTTTTATGTTTTAATTTCTGTACGTGACTCTTTCCATAGCAACTCACGTACATACACGACTATCTCCATAGCATATCGCGTACTATACATGGGTATTGTCATTGCAACCCACGTACAGATCTATACATGAGTTTCCCTTATAGAAACTCATGTGTCATACGCGAGTTGCCAATATCAATACTCGCGTACACATCCATTCGACATTAAAAATAATAAACATGATTAATGGAGATTTGTTAAGCATTAAACATTAACTATATTAACTGTCTCAACCTCCTCAACCTTCGAAACTGCTCTAATTTCCTAAGTATAAATAGAGGCATTGGGGAGGGCATTAATCAATCATAATTGGAGAGAAAAGTTATGCTGGTGGTCTATCTTCAGAAGTATTTGGAGCAATAGAACTCAGAATACTTTGGTTGTAGAGGAGTCCTTGTTTTCAATGTTGGGTTATACACTTATATCATTCACTATCGTTAATAAAGAAAATCCTTCTTCCAGCTGTGTGTTGAATCTCTTTCATGTGTCATGGTTTGATGAATATTTATGATTAAGCACTCTATATATTGTTTATCTAACTTGTCATATATACATGTGTAAGTTTGTATTTGGAGGATTTTCTCTTTGTAGGTGAAGGAGAAGCATTCCTCAAAGATTTGGAGAGAAGCAGAGTGGGAGAAGACAAATCTTGGATCAACCGTCGTTAATCGGGTGAGTCCGTCATATCTTCCTATTTCCTTTCTGTACTTTAAAGTTGATTGTCTGCAAGTTTTTAGAGTACGTTGGTAACCCCAGACCCTCTATTATAAGGGTGTTTATTCCTGAACAATAGAACTGGTGACTCCACTGGGGAGCCCAGACTACTATGGGTTATTTCTGTCACCATTGCCCAGTCTTTGCCTTGATTGTGTGTGTGGTATTCTGTCTTGGTTCATGCTTAAGGTAGTGTTTGAAGACCTTGAAAATTTTCCTTTTTATTAGAAAATTTTGTACCTATACGTAGGTTTCTCTTGCATACAGTCGCGTACAGAGGCTTGCATATGCGGGTTGCTTTCTAGGAAAGTCGCGTACAGTACGCGGGCAGCCCTTATACAATGTCGCATACAAGACTTAGAATTTGAATTTTTGTTTTAGGTTTTGCTTGTCCCTGTCCCTTTATAAAATTTGTTTGCTGGTTGGTCTTCCTTATAAGCATTACACTGTCAGTTTGATGACCTTGTTGGCCACACCTTGTGCTTTCTTGTAAATCCCTTGAGTTTCTTTTTTTTGGATTGTCTTCTATTTACAATTTGAAGTGGATTTGCTTGTTTGGGTTATAGGTTCAAGTGTTGGTTGTCCAAATCGGTGATCAGGGTTCTGGACACTATTTTCCCCAATCTATATTTGGATAGTGATTGGTTTTTCCCTTACCTTTGTGTGATCTTAGTGATTTCTTGTCATTGTTCCCGCCCAAGCTAGGGTTCCAAGTCATCCCTTGTTGGTTGATATTTGGTCTTATTAATCTATTTTACTTCACTTTACTTGCTTTATACAGTTGGTTTAATTCAAGCATACTCAAGTTTAGTGCATTTAGGTGCATAGTAGTCTTTGAGCATTTTAAAAAGTGAAAAGAAAACATTTTGAATCTTTTGCATGTGATTTTGCATAGAGTAGTTTTACTTTCAGTTTTTAAAATATAATCTCAAAAAACTACAAAAATATAGTCTAGTGTTCTCTTTATCGTTGCATTTTCATCAGTTTATATTTACAAAAAAAGAAAAAAATAAGTTTGTTTTAGTAGTGATAATTTGCTTTGAAAACATACACCTTTGATTTTACATTTCTTATCGAGTCAAAAACATCATAGTCCTTCACTCCACTTCCTTATGAGTAAAGAAGTAGCCCTTAAAATGAACGCAAAAATTAAAATTTACTAGTAATTTTAATTTTTTAGGGCCATTCACCTACTAGCTTAGGCTAGACTTGTGGGCTAGGAAGTGTATACTTCCCATAAGTTTTAAAATTCATACATAGTGGACCATTCGATAGGTAAATCCTTATCTTTATCAATTGTATCTGGGAATCTCCTCTCAAACGGGAGTCAAGCACGAGGCCGCGTGGAGGCATTGGATTGAGGAGATAACCCTCTGATTCCTTTGTCTAAACGTAGATCAGGACTTTTACGCATCTGGGGATTCTTTCCTAGATAGAGTTTCAGGCTCAGCTACCCTACCCATGCGTAGGAGTCAGGCTTGCGACTGTCTGCCCAGACTGTTGGTATAGCTAAGGTAGCCTTTAGTCTCTTGACATTTAGGGTTCATACCTAGGTAAACCAGAAGGCTATTTCTAGTTCTCCTTGGACAGGCTTGGAAGGTAACCCTTATTGAAAGTGTAGGAGAGCGGTGGGTGATTCTTCCGCTTGTGCCTAAGTACCTCTTTAAGGATGCCAAGTAATTGTTCTTCAAATTTCTTTGGGAAAGCATATCTTTTACCCTTGCTAACTGTTGAGACTTTAGGGATTTTGTAGTGATTTTTCTATGGTTTGTCTGTGTTTAGCTGACCTTAGGGTTTGAATTGTAAAATTTACAATCATGGAGGACCAACCTATAAGAAGTTCACAAAGGTTGTAAAACCTTTCTCCTCTCATCACATTGGAGCCTCCACCTTCACCTCAAAGGCGGAGATTGGACACAGACGGTTCATTTGAATTGATAGGAGTAAGTGAAGTTCTAGGTGAACCAACACTTAGAGCTAACCGCTTTGATTTTAACACAGTTGAGATAGAAGACTTGTAGGATGATGAGTTTGCAAGGAATTTTAATACACCCTTGACTGGCTTAAATGATCCTGTGATTGTCTAGGTTAGACCATTTGATTCACTTGTTTTAGGTGTCCCTATGGGAAGGATTATGTCTACTGTAGAAGAAAGTTATTTTTTTTCCACCTCAGCCCTACCGGCTGAAGGGGTGCTACCTCCCCCAGTAAGTGCCCTTAGATCTAGCATACCTACTATGCCATTGACTCCAGTGAGCCGGGTGGTCCAACCACTGGTTACCATAAGACTAGTAGGTGCTTCTAGTGACATGGTTACTGGGATTCCTAGTATACCTACTGTTCTTTCTTTGCACACACTGCCTAAAGCGGTTTGGTAGGATCCTCGGCTTTCGTCCAAGGATTTTCTTGGAATGGGGGGCATATTCCCCCATCCACTCCATACATAGGCATATCACCTTCTTATGTAGGAGTGCAGTTTGGAAACACTACCTCTTACGGGAAAGGTTTTCAAACTCCGGTATCGGCCCCATTCATAAGCTCTCCCTTTTTGTTATTTAGAAAAGGGATACCTGCTCCCTTTTTTCAAACCCCAGTTTTGACTGGGACGGCCCAAAACTCTTATACTGCACCTCCCACACACAATCCTATGGCTTATAGATGGAATCCTATTCAAATTAATCCATCCACTTCACAACTGGTGGCAGGAGGCAACCCCACCTTTACATATGGACATTCAGGGGCAAGTCCCTCTAATCCCCACACTGGCACTTTTAGTGCTCCAACACGACCCAAGATTCCTTATTTGGAAACGTTAAACTTGCTAGATTTGTCTAAATTGATGAACGACCCAGTGAGGCATGACCCCTCATGGCCACCTATTCCCACCAAATTGCCATTGGACATCCCTAAATTCGAGGGAAAAGTTGGTGAACATCCTGGGGCTCATGCCACCACATTTCATTAATAGTGTTCTTCTAATTGAATGAATGAATATTCACTTAGGTTGAGGCTGTTCCAAAGAACGTTAACAAATACTGCAACAAAATGGTACATTGAGTTACCTTCTGCTGCATTCAGTAGTTTTTAGGACTTGGCTAGTGCATTTCTTAGCCACTTTCAGCTTTCATTCCGATATGATTTCAGAATGGACTTGTTATCTACCTTTATGTAGAACATGGCTACCCACATCTCGGATCACATCCAAGAGTGGAGGAGGCAAAAGAGCCCTCTTAAGGCCACTATTCCTCCTGATATTTTACTTGAGTGGTTCCTTAAATATCTGTTACCTGACATATCTAAGGACATATCCACTTCTAGAATGACGAATGAAGAAGAAGCCATTCTCAGGGCCCAACAATTGGATTTGATATATTTACAATTTGGGATATTTTGTGAGATTATCATTGAGGCACCGAGGCCTACCCACGATGCAGAGAAACCTAATCCTGGACCCCATGCCGATGGTGTGGTTGGGTTCATTAACTCTCCCACTATAGAATCTTTGGCCAAATAGCTTCATCAGTTGTTCATCAAGAATTATACGGTGGAGGCAACAAAGGCTGCCCCCTCCCCCCAAAGTGCAATTTTTTTTGCACAGACCTCTCAGAAGGGAAATCAGCATCCTGGTGGGAAGAAGAAGAGAGGAAAGAAAGGGGAGGGAAATCAAAACAAGCAAAATCCCATGAACAATGCTGATGGGGGCAAGAAGGAAAATAAAAAGGTCAAATTCCTATGTAAGTTGTGCCATGAGGATCACCTCACTCACCTTTGTCCCCTTATGGAACAAGCCCAGAATATGCTTAAAGCTCAACAACTAGCTGTCCTAAAGGATCCATTTCCCCAAGGGCAGAACTCAACTTCAGCTTCTAATGTAGCAAGGGGCACTTCCGGTGCCCCTGAACCTAACTATATCAACATGGTTCGATGTTCAACTTTGCTACAAACTAGGAATAAAAATTATGAGAAAGAGACTTCTGAGAAGGGTAAGTCTATAGGTGAAACTTCTAACCCTCTCACAATTGAGAAGCCTACTGAAACTATGCCTAAGATACTGAAAGGTGTCTTTAAGAAGACCTTGCATAACCCTAATGCTAGGGTTGCTTCAAACTAGTCCATGGTTGAAGACTTAGCCCAAATCCCATGTGCAATGTCAGCTTTAGAGGTGCTATAGAGCTATCCTACTCAGCGGAATGCACTCTTAGTAGCCTTCGGTAGCATGGACTCGTCGAGTCTCATGGAAAAATTTCACTTGTCTGATGTTAAAATTCGCCTACCTTACCATGTAGCCTTATCAACAGATGTCATCCATGGTGGAAAGACCATTGGAAGGGCAGTTGTTGATGAGGGTTCTTCTATATGCGTTATGTCCTTGTCATGTTGGAAAGCTCTTGAATCCTAAGAGCTAGTCCCGTCAAACACTCTGCTTATTGATTTTGACGGAAGGTCATTCTATTCGCATGGTATCCTAACAGCTTTTGAAATTAAGCTGGCAGGGAAAGCAATGTCTATTGAGGTTGAAGTGATTGATGCACCTTTGGACTATAATTTTATTTTGGGAAGAAGCTGGAATTATTCCATGTCCTCTATTATGTCAGCCGTCTTTCGGGTGGTAGTATTTCCACATGAAGGGAAGTTGGTTACTGTTGACCAACTTGATTTTACTCAAAAAGGCCACATGGAGTCTAATGAGTCCATCGTGTCATTGGTTGATCAGGTAAAACCTATTGCACAGAGCTTGGGGGATGGAATGTACGCATCATTGATGGGCACATTTGATCTTCCAGCCACGATTAACTATATTGGTTCTACTAGTGTGGGGAATTCCATAGTCACTCTTGTTGATAGGTCTGATCCTTGGGTTCTCCCTTGCCCCCATGAACTGGAAGTGCCCTTATCAGTAGTGGGAGTAGCTAATCAAGCTATCACTCAAACCATTGTTGATCCCGTTCCAGACTCCCTCACAATCTCAGAGGACCTGGAAGAAGTCTATTTGCCTTCTTGGGCAGAAAACTCTTCGCACTCTACGAACTGTTTAGATATGGTTTTACCTTCTAATGAATCCATTCTGGAAGCCTTGAATGGACGTGATAATATTTGTGAGGATCTTCATCATCGATCCTATTTTCTTCCAGAGCTAAGCAGGATAGAAAATCAACAGTTTCATATGAGACTGTCAGATGATGTTGATACACCCATCAATCCCTTACCTAGGGAAGGAATGTTTGTCGAGGGGAATATGGAAAACATTTCTGCCACTATCCCTATAAACATCTCTGTAAACCTTGATGTCATGGAAAACATACATATAGGTGCAAACTGCTCTCCTGAGGATATTGCAATCTATACGACCTTGTTCAAGGAATTACGCGATGTCTTTGCCTGGTCATATGAGGAGATTCCAGGCATTGATCCATCGATAGTTGAACATGAGATCCAAACATACCCTGACGCTAAACCTATTCAGCAAAAGTTAAGACCTGTCAACCCGTGTAAAGCGATGGCTATGAAGGATGAAGTTGAAAAGCTATTGAAAGCTGGTTTCATTTATCCTATAGCTCTAACGGAATGGGTATCCAACCCTGTTCTTGTTGATAAGAAGCAAGGGACCATACGTGTCTGTACTAACTTTATAGATTTGAATAAATCCTTTCCTAAGGAGAACTATCCCACACCATTTATAGACCAGATTATAGATGCTTGTGCGGGAAGTGAAATGTTCTCATTTATGGATGGTTTCTCCGTATACAATCAAATTCAAATAAAACCAAAATACCAACATAAAATTGCTTTCATTTGTCTTTGGGGTACCTTCGCATACAAAAAAATTCCCTTTGGATTGAAAAATGCCGGGGCAACCTTTCAATGAGCAATGAAATTTTCCTTCCATGATATAAAATCCATTGTCGAACCTTATCTCGATGATCTTCCTGCACATTCTCACAAGAGGGTTTACCATCTAGATCACTTACGGTTGATATTTGAACAATGCAGATACTATAAGATCCACTCAAATCCCCATAAGTGTGTGTTCTATGTCGAGTCAGGAAGACTGCTCTGATTCATTGTCTCTAATAGAGGCATCCAAGTCGATGCGTTAAAAGTAGAGGACATTGTAAATATTCCTCCTCCTTGTTCTATCAGGCAAATTCAAATCC
Organism: Pseudotsuga menziesii; assembly: GCA_001517045.1. NCBI lineage: Eukaryota > Viridiplantae > Streptophyta > Pinopsida > Pinales > Pinaceae > Pseudotsuga > Pseudotsuga menziesii. The sequence goes on from LPNX010259147.1 coordinate 183,173, forward strand.
TACAGGGAAAGTCTAATTTTCTTCGACTTTTTATCATTAACTGTCCTAATATTACCAAGGGTTTCATGCGCCTATTAAAATAGGACACCCCATTTGTATGGGATGAAACTGCACAACTCGCTTTCGAGGCATTGAAAAAATATTTGTTGTCGGCACCTTTACTGCGTCTACCAAATTACTCTAGGGATTTTATATTGTATTTGGCTGCATCTGAGTCAACCATTGGGGTAGTCCTGATCCAAGAGGACGATAGGCTCCAAAAGCATGTCGTTTATTATATGAGTTGTGATTTAGCTGAACCTAAACTCAGGTACTCCCACATCGATAAATTGGACTTAGCAACTGTCTATGCTATCCAGAGGTTATGTCACTACATTTTACTAAGGACTACAACAATAGTGGAAGATGTGAATCCCTTTCAGTATGTTTTGTCCCAACAGATCATTTGGGGAAAATTCAATGAATGGATAGTCATTCTCCAAGAGTTTGACTTGGATTTCCAGTCCGCTAAGTCTAAAAAATCCTTAGTTTTTGCTGAGCTTATAGCAGAATTTCCAATGGAAGAAGATGTAATCGTTGAGGATGAATCATTCCCAGATGAGCATTTCTTCTTGATAGCCACCTCTGACCCCTAGTATGGAGATATACTTATTTATCTCCAGACTTTGAAGCATCCTGCAGCTTTCTCGTGGGAGGAATGACGTAAATTATGCCTTCATGCTAAGAAATACCTCATCATAGGTGATACTCTATATCGTAGGGGGGTAGATTCCATTTTGCGTCGATGTCTTACCCATGAGGAAGTTGAGATTGTCCTCAATGATTCCCATAGTGGAGCATGTGGGGGTCATTTATTTGGGTTAGCAACGGCCCAGAATATACTACGTGCTGGTTATTTCTAGCCCACAATCTTCAAAGATTGTGTGGAAGTGGTGAAGCACTATCATCCTTGTCATTTTTACACCAGAAAATGCAGTTACATCCTGCTTTGTTGTTTCTCGTTGTCTCGGTGGGCCCCTTCATGAAGTGGGGGATTGATTACATGACGTGCAACCCAAATTCAGTTGGGGGGCACAAATATATCATTGTCGTTGTGGACTATTTTACAAAATGGGAAGAGGCAATGGCCACCTTTAAAGCCGACGGGGAAACAACAACTTTCTTTGTATTCAATTATATTATAGCACGGTTTGGTATACCAAAAGTGATTGTCACTTACCATGGAAGTCATTTTCAAAATAGCATGATGACGGAATTGACCACTAATTGCTGGATTCAAAAAAAAAACATTAATCTTCGTACTATCCTCAAGAAAATGGTCAGGTTGAGGCTGTTAACAAGACTTTAAAGACTATCCTCAAACATACTATTGATGCAGCCCATTCTAATTGGCATATCATGCTATACCCTGCTCTTTGGGCGTACCAAACTAACATACAAACTACTATGGGTTTCTCCCCCTTCCAACTCATTCATGGAGTGGAAGCCATTACCTCGATTAAATGTGAAATCCCATCCTTGAAAATAGCTATTCATGTGTTACCCAATACGACAGTGCTTGAAGAAGGTCTAGTACACTTAGAAAACCTTGATGAATAGTGTAGAGATTCACTGACAACTAATCAAGCTCACAAGAATAGGGTCAAAATCCAATATGATAAATCGGTCAAGCCTCGGGTTTTCTCTGAGGGGGGACTTATTTTGCTCTAGGACAAGGACAAGGAAGCCCTCGGGGCAGGAAAATTCAAGGCCATGTAATTAGGACCTTATGTTGTGTCAAAAGTCTTAAAGAAGGGTGCATATGAGTTAATAGATTTTGATGGGAATAAGCTGCTTGAGCCTAGAAATGGGATTTATATGAAGAAGTACTATGCGTAGGCTTAGCACCTTTTCTTGTACCTTATTGTATGTATTTTTATGTACACTAGCTCATCGGTTTATGTTTTTTATACTATCTATTGGTTGTTTTAGATGTCTTTCGAGACATTTGTAGGTTTCTCTAATGGTGCCATTTTCCACACTTGTAATCTAGCTTCAACAATGTGGGTCATTTATTCTCCCTCAGGACAATTAGTTGCCTCAGGAAGCGCTTGCTTAGGTCCTGCTTCTAATAATGTTGTTGAGTATAGGGCTATAATTGAGCTTCTATGGGATGCTTTGTCACGTGGTATCACTCTGCTGGAAGTCCGACTGGACTCTCAACTAGTGGTTTCCCAGCTCAATCGAACTTATCAGGTGCAAAACCCTATTTTATTATGTCAGTTCATGCAAGTTAGGTTATTGGAAAGAAATTTTGAGTTCATTACATTCAATCACATTCCAAGAAATTAGAATTCATTGACTGATACATATGCTAATTACATTTTGGATTGGAATCTAACACATATTTCATAAAAATATACAACATACACATAAAAAATATTTGTAAATAAACCGACAATATATGTGTGTGTGTGTGTGTGTGTGTGTGAATATCTGTCTATAGATAGGTAGAGTCTCTGATCCTCAGATCCAGTCATAACTGTATAATATAGAAAAATATACAAAAATATGTATCACAGTCCATCAAAATTCCCTAGATATATGCTAGACCACCTTGGTGCCCTTGGTCTCCCTGTACTCTGGCTTCCTCAGCCTCCTCGGCTTCGGCAGCCTCAACAACATCTATGTACACTAAAACAGCTCTGGCTACCCGCCTCAAAAGGCATGTCTAGATGGGTGGGACTCCAACCACATACTCGTGCATGATGGTTGGGATGTGCTCAATCCTCAAAGTGTGTACTCTCTGGGTAAGCCTGGCCATCTTCCCCTCTAGAACCCTAATAAGCCCCTAGTCTTCACCTAAGATAGGATGAACAAACATATGTGGATGCCCTTCAGGGCGAACTGGTTCAATATTTGCATTTCGACATGTTTATAGGGTTAGATCTCTTATACATATGTATATATCCATATATTTTGAAATTCATAAAAATTTTAAAACTTCAAAATTAAAAATTACCTAGCTCTCCCCATGCTCCTCCTAGAGGGAGGACAAGGTCTGGATACCCCGAAAATCCATCCCAGCATATGGAAACTACTCCAATGCAGGAAAATACCACTCCCACTAGAAGTAGAAGTCATCATCGTATACACTTTGCAATGAGCCACCTCCTCCCTAGCGGAGAAAGATATCTCCCCATCTTCTCAGCCTAGGATGACGAGGAGATCTAAACGGTAGGGGTACTGTAGGGCTCAACCCTGGCACTCTCGAAGAATAAGAAGGCCACCAGAATGCTAGAATATCTGAATTTCTTCCTTCTTCCTCTCTTGTAGTCCGAGAGTTGTTCTCTCAAAATCGGGATCACTCCCAAGCACCAATCATATAAATCCCCCTGCATGCAATCCACTGAAAACCTCATTTGGTTCCATGTAGAGAGATGAAGAGGAGATGATCCCGCAACCCTCACTATGGTACTTGTAAAAACATGTAAGGGAATATCACGTATATGTGTAATAGGGATGCAACTCCCTCTCTTTTGGGTCCCCGGTGCTCAGTATACATCAATGTAGTTTTGGACACTTAGAGGATCACCGCCTCTGTGAGTGCCCTCCAAGTTGACTAGATCCCCCCGTCATGACAGACCGGAAATGAAGTAGATATCCTCAGAAGTAATCTCCAAGGACTCACCTTGAAGGTCAAACATGCCCAAATCATGATCCCAGTAGTTTATCATGAAATCTAGCAGGTGGACATTGTCCCTCATAGGTGATGTACAAAAGAATTTCAACAACCCACTTGAACGTAAAACATTCACAGTGGGGGCATCCTCGAGTGCTTCTTGATCCAAATATTTGTGCTCATGCTCCCTCCACTCAAGCACCATCTTCACACCTAGCAAAACAATCATTGTGAAGCATTAGTTTCATATAAAAATTCAAAATTTGGACTCTATATATATTTTTTACCCTCCATGCAGCATACGCGACTGTCTAGTTAGACATGTCATGTACTGTTCGTGATTGTATTTTAGACAACCCACATACAGAATGCATGTACGTGAGTGTCAATATAGAAAAACCGCGTACACAGCATTCGTTGCTTAAGGGTGCTCAAAAATATGAAATTCGGACTCAAATTTGAAATTTGCTTGAATCAAAATGAAGAGATTGGGGTCTAGGCTTACCTGACACTTGCGGAATTGGATTTCGTCCACTGGATTGTCCACACCGATCGAATGAAGGTAGAGGCAAAAACTTGCTTCTTATGGCTAAAATTCAAAATGGTGAGTTTTATTTAGTTTTTTGAACTATGTATAGAAATTATATTTCTTAAGTGGGTTTTTGGCCTATAGTTCATATTTTATCAAACTAATCCCATCTCTTTTGGCCTTGTAACAGGTTTTTCATCATTCTGAAATGGTTTTTTTGCTCATATAGGATGGTTTCATGTCATTCAACATGCATTTTTCATCTATACTGATTCCATCTGAAACTTAGTAAACAAAATTTTAACCATGGACTATGGTATTCTTAACCATTAGCTCCTTGTCTTTACCATCTTTCTTCCATGGATAGGGCCTTCCTCTCATGAGTAGCCCCATTTAGAACCTATGTTGTCTTTTGATACTCATGCTGTAGCTATGTTAGGTATAGGGGAATCCTTTTAGCTATTTTTCATGCCAAATGGAGCCTCATTATGGTCTCTTTTTACAAGCTATCCCTTTATAGGACTCCCCAACCTTATGGAGTTTCTTTAGGCCTAGGTATGACTCCTCAAAATAGACTTGAATGTTGAGTTAACTTGTCCATTCAAGATCATTAAGAATATGTGAACGGGCATCCGCATTGGTGGTAGGTTATCTCTTTCTCGGACCATGCAGAATAGCACAAGAAAAGGATCACTCTCTTTTCTATGGAATTGAGAAGAGTATTCTCAGGCATAGGTTTATCACTTTTCCAGACCCGAGGGACTAAATTAACGGAAAAGGATCTCCCGGTATGAGATTAGTTTTCTCTTTTTCGTTCTCTGGACCTAAACATGAAAAAGATTCTGAGTGTACTTTATGACTTTGTCGTGCTCGTTAAACACTAAATAACAAAGCATCGATTTTATTGTTGTAAGCCCCATTTCTCGTACTCAAATGGATCTTTCTGAGTGATCTTGCTTTCATTCACACTCATAAAACTCAAGCTATATATGTTTTTCTTGAAGGAGCATTGGGTAGGTGGTAATTTAACCTTTTTCAGACCTCCCTGACTAAGTATGAAAAAGGTTCACCTTTTCTTCTATGGAAGTTAAGAGAGTTCTTATATGGTATGTTTTATACTTTTCCGGCCTCAGGAGACTAAATTGGACGAAAAAGAACCACCTTGGAGTCTTCTTTGGATTTTTCAGACTCTCTAAATGTGAAAACATCGAGTGAGCATGTACTAGTTCAGGATCATTAAATCCACGAATCAGTGACACTATCAAGCAATATTCCCTCTTCTCTTCGAGCTTGTTAAAAAATGAAGAGAGACCTGAGTTGAATTTCTTGGACACGTTAAAATTTAACAGGGAAGGTAAGGAAGAATTTTTCTCTTGTTTTCAGTTAGTGGCAGCATGTCATCCTTGAACATAGAACTCTCTATCTTTTCCGATACCCATGTCTTAGTGTTCACTTTTAGTTCAGCTATTACTTTGAGTTTATTACTCCTCCTCTTGTCAGTTCTACTTGGGGAATCCAATCATGTCTCCTACATGACATATAAGTCTAGTTGTTCTATCTATAAAGTTAAAAGTTACCTTGGGTCATCTCTGTGTCATGTTCATTGTTCAAGGAATTAAGTCAATGTCTAATCTATATCCTGATCCCATCCGATGTAGTATCTATTATCACTTGTGTCTCCCTTCCTTTACCGAGTTCCTATTCACTCTTGTGATCCCTTGGAGGATCTATTTCCTTCCTTATCACAGTATGGTTCTGCTTCAACACTTCCTCATGACAAAGACCTAGAGTTTTGACATTTGTACCTCTGGATTCACTTTCATCATTGGTGAATTCCTTTGCTTCAATTGTCAATTATCACCTACTGATTGAAAAATTGTTGAATCCTCTCCATGTTCAACTTCAACCTACATCTATTCACATGGCTTGGATTGTACTGGTTCTTTGGGATTGTTTATGAAGACCTTAGTTCCCTCACTATGGACTAAGTTGCGCAAAATTATGTTCTATCCATGTACACAGCTTCCAGATCTTTGAAGACTCATCATGATTGTATATTGTGGTTTCAATCCACCTTTGTAATATATGTGGTCTTGTACCCGTATTATATGATGTAATCAAAAATTTGTAAAGGAGATAGTGTTCCAGTATATTGAACATAGCATCATCATATATGACTTTGTATATGACATTATTATGTATTTGTTTCAGGTACTACCTATGCTCCATCGAATTTCTGAGTTCTCCCAAGATAAATATTATAATGTATTTCAGCCATCACTTCCCTCTAACCTCACACATTAGGGGGAATATGTTGTCAATCCAAATGGCACTTCTTCGTCCGAGTGCCGACACTTCATTTGTTGGCGCACAAAAGGACACTTATGTATTGAAGGTTTCCTAAAACACTATAGATGGGCATGGCATGAGATGCATTCACTATCCACCTAGCTTGCCATTTTTACCTTTTTACATGTTGATTGTTGTACAGGACTCTTTCCAAAGCAACTCACGTACATACGTGACTATCTTCATAGCATATCATGTACTGTATGCAGGTATTGTCATTGCAACCTATGTACAGATCTGTATGCAATTTTCCCTTATAGCAACTCGCGTGTCATACGTGAGTTGCTAGTATCAATAATCACGTACACATCCATTCGACATTAAAAATAATAAACACGATTAATGGAGATTTGTTAAGACTTAAACATTAACTATATTAACTGTCTCAACCTCCTCAACCTTTGAAACTACTCTATTTTCCTAAGTATAAATAGAGGCCTTGGGGAGGGCATTAATCAATCAAAATCGGAGAGCAAAGTTATGCTGGTGGTATATCTTTAGAAGTCTTTTCTTTTGGTTATAAGGGTGTTTATTCTTGAACAATAGAAGCTCGGATAGTAGCTCAAGAAGAAAATATGGGAAGTGAAGATCAAGCTCTCACAGTACACTCCAAAGAAAGTAGAAGAGGCTCTCATCACTCTAGAGGTAAGAACTTCCACTAGAAAGATAACACTAGAAAAGATTTATCTAAATTAAGATGCTATACGTGTGATGAAAGAGGACACTTTGCCAAACACTATCCTAGAAACAAGATTAAATTCCATAAGAAGAAGGGAAACAAGAGAATACATCATGCTCATGCTATAGAAGATGATGAACCTTTCACAAAGAGAATCAAGAAAGAAAGTGATGATTCTTCAGGTGATGAAGAATATGTCTTGATTTCCGCCCTAACGGGAACTATCACACATGGAAGCAATGATTGGCTTATACAAAGTGGTGCTTCCAAACATATGACAGGATTCAAATAATCCTTTATGAAAATATCTGAACATGACTTACCTCACAAGGTGAAACTTGGGGATGACTACCAGTATCCAATAAAAGGTAGTGGGGAATCCTCCTATAAGCTAGACTCTAGAAAGTCTATGAAGATGAAAGATGTATTGTTTGTACCAAGACTAAAGAAGAACCTCCTCTCCATATATGAATTATATGCAAAAGGCATGAGGGTTGGATTTGCAGATGGCCAAGTTATCATGTTTCCAAAGGGAAATACTATTAATGATGCAATAGTGATTGGGGAACAAGAGGGAGGTCTATCCAAATTGAAGGGCCATCTAGAACAAGCCTTGGTCCATGACACAATAGAGCCAAATGAAATTTGGCATAGAAGGCTTGCACATGTGCACTACATATCACTACCACTTGCAAGAAAAGCTGTTGAAGGTCTTCCATAAATTCAGGCAAAACATGATGGAGTCTGCAAAGGATGAGTGAAAGTAAAGAACAAAAAGAAGACATTTCCAAGTAGCGAGAGCAAGGAAAAAGGAATATTGGAAATCATTCACTCCGATGTATGTGGTCCAATGTCATCAAGTTCATTATGCAGGTATGTATACTATGTTTCTTTTCTTGATGATTTTTCTAGGAAGACATGGATATACTTCATGAAGAACAAAGATGAGGTATTTATCAAGTTCAAGGAATTCAAAGCCTTGATCGAGAACTACACAGAAAAGAAGATCAAAACATTTCAACCAGATAAAGGTGGAGAATTCACATCAAATGAATTCAAAGAGTTATGCAAAGATTCAGGGATTAAGAGGGATTTAACCACTCCATATAATCCACAACAGAATGGGATTGCAGAAAAGGAAGAACAGAATTATCATGGAAGCTGCAAGGGCTATGCTTCATGATCAAGATCTTCCCATGAATCTATGGGAAGAAGCTTCCAGAAAAATGGTGTATGTACAGAACGATACTCCACAGAGAGTACTCGAGAACAAGACACCTGAAGAAGTATTTTCTGAAAAGAAACTAGAAGTCATCCATCTCAGAATATTCAGCTTTCTAGTGTACATACACATTCCAAAAGAAAAGAGGACAAAGTTAGATCCTTTAGGAAAGAAGGGTATATTTGTGGGATACTCTGAAAGCTCGAAGGCTTACAGAATATACTTTCCAGGATTCAAGAAGATCGATATTAGTAGGGATGTAACATTTGATGAAGACTCAGCTTACAAAAAATCCAGAAAGAGACCTACTGAAGATCCTGAAGAAACAAAAGCACCCAAAATTCATGACACAACCATGAACGAAGAAACTCAAGAAGAAGATCGAGAATTAGAAGAACCTCAGGAACCTGTAGATCCACCTCAGGAGAAGAACCCTCACAAGAGGAAACCTGATTAGGTATGAGAAGCTAGCCAAGGTGAAGAAAGATATGGGGCTCCAGAAGAAAATCACAGAGAAAGGAAAAGAACCAGATCCTGTTCCTATTATGTAGCCCTATTATGTGACATTATGGATAAAGAACCTTCAAACTATGAAGAAGCGAGAGAGAAGAAAGAATGGAATAATGCTATGATCAAAGAGTATCAATCGATCATGAAGAATGATGTTTAGGATGTTGTCCCAAGACCAAAGGGGAAGTCTATTGTAACTTCCAAATGGATCCATAAGATCAAGCATGCTGCAGACGGAAACATAGAAAAATATAAAGCAAGATTTGTGGCTCGTGGATTCTCCCAATACGAAGGAATAGATTATAAAGAAACCTTTGCACCTGTAGCTAGATACACTTCCATCAGATCGGTACTTGCTCTGGCTGCAATGATGAAATGGAAGATACACCAGATGGATGCCAAGATTACTTTCTTGAATGGTGTAGTGGAAGAGGAAGTGTATGTAGAGCAGCCACCAGGGTTTGAGACACATGACAGGGAGACTCATGTGTGTGAATTGAAGAAATCCCTGTACGGTTTGAAACAGGCACCCAATACATGGTACGACAAAATTGATGGCTTTCAATCCAGTTTGGGCTTTACCAAAAGTAAAGAAGATTACAAACTTTACTACAAGGTTGAAGAAGGTAACCCAATGATACTCCTATTGTATGTAGATGATTTGTTTGTAACAAGTATGGATGGGTTGATTACTGATACAAAGAGAAAGCTTGCTGTTGAGAAGAACTTGGGTATGATGCACTATTTTCTAGGTATGGAGGTGTGCCAGAATGTGGATGGAATATTCCTCTGACAAGGGAAGTATGCAGTAGAGATCCTGAAGAGGTTCGGGATGATGGACTGCAAGGCCATAACCACACTTATGGAATTGAACCTGAAGCTATTGAGTGATGCTTCATCAGAAGCAGTTGATGCTACGATGTATCATCAGATGATTGGGACCTTGATGTACCTAATGAAAACAAGACCAGATATTTGCTTTGCTATGAACAACTTGAGCTAGTTCTTGACAGATCTGAGACATGTTCACTTGATTGCTGCAAAGCATATTCTGAGGTACCTAAAGGGTACAGTTGATTATGGGCTCAAGTATGAGGCAAATCAAAAGATTAACCTGGAAGGTTATGTTGATTCATATTGGGCAGGTATTGCCATTAATAGGAAGAGCATTTCAGGGTGTTGCTTCAGTATGGGATCAGGTGTGATCTCTTGGTTTAGTAGGAAGCAGTCCTGTGTGGCACTGAGTACAACTAAAGCAAAGTATGTTGCAACTTGTTCAGCTAGTTGTGAGGCAGTATGGCTAAGGAAGCTACTGTATGATTTATTTTATCTCCAGTTGGATGCTACTTGTATATATTGTGACAACCAGAGTTGTGTGAAGTTGTCGGAGAACCTAGTGTTCCATGACAAGTCAAAGCATATCGAGATCAAATATCATTATATTAGGGATATGGTGCAGAGAGGAGCAGTGAAGCTCTAGTATGTTACAATGGATGAATAGATAGCTGATGTGTTGATGAATCCATTAGCCAGAGTGAAGTTTGAGCACTTCAGGGAGAAGCTTGGTGTTCTCTAGATCGCGGTTCCTTCCAAGGGAAAGTGATGAGTCTGTGAGCCATTTTGACATGGTGAGAGGATTGGTTCCTTCCATGGTCAGATGTAAGGGTAAGAAATTCTGTCATGGTGAGAGGATTGGTTCCTTCCACGTCAGATGTGAGTGTTGAGCCATTTTGATGTGACTGTAGGATTGGTTCCTACATGATCAGATATAAGTGTTGAATGCCATTCTCTGAATGGAGGCACCTGGTCAATTACCAGGAATACTCAGCCTAGGGATGAGAGCCATTCTAATGTGATTGTAGGATTGGTTCCAACATGATCAGATATAAGTGTTGAATGCCATTCTTTGAATGGAGGCACCTGGTTAGTTTCAAGGAATACTCAGCCTTGGGATGAGGGCCATTCTGATGTGATTGTGGGATGTGTTCCCACATGATCAAATGTAAGTGTAGTGACATTCTAATGTGATTGTGGGATGTGTTCATACATGATCAGATGTAAGTGTAGGGCCATTATTAGGGGACTGTTGGATGTGTTCCCACATGATCAGATGTAAGTGCAGATCCTTTTTGAGGGGACTATGGGATGTTTTCCCACATGATCAGATATAAGTGTTGAGCCCTTCTAGCATGGTTGTGGGATGTGTTCCCCACATGGCTAGATATAAGTGCTGATCCCTTCTAGCATGGATACATGATGTGTTCCCCACATGGCTAGATATAAGTGTTGAGCATTTCTGATAGGGTTGTGGGATGTGTTCCCACATGGTCAGATGTGAGTACTGAGCCTTTCCTACAGAGTTGTGGGATGTGTTCCCGCATGGTTGGATGTGAGTGTTGTGACTTTCTGACAAGGTTGTGGGATGTGTTCCCACATGGTAAGATGTGAGTGCTATGCCTTTCTGACATGGTTGTGGGATGTGTTCTCACATGGTCAGATGTGAGTGTTGGTCCTTTTTGATAGGGTTGTGGGATGTGTTCCTGCATGGTCAAATGTGAGTGTTGGGCGTGCCTTTATGACATGGTGTTGGATATGTTCCTCTCATGGTCATATGTAAGTGCTGGGTGGACCATTCTAACTTAGGGTAAGATATAAGCGCTGAAGAAGACCTACATGGAGGCTAGGCCTGTAACTAGCATGAAAAAAGGTTGGCTCTGTAGAACTTCCTGTGACGAGAAGAATCAAGCGATAGGACCAGTGATGATGACCCAGTGATGATCCAGATCGAGTGATGATCCAAATCCAGTAATATTGATCCAGTAATGATGATCCATATCAAGTGATGATCCAGATCCAGTGATGTTGATCCAGATCCAGTGATGTTGATCTAGATCTAGTGATGATCCAGATCTAGTGATGTTGATCCAGTAGTGATGATCTAGATCTAGTGATGATGATCCAGATCGAGTGATGATCCCGATCCAGAGAAAGATGACTTGAAGATGAAGATGACGAGGACTCGATGATGATCCAGATAATACATAGAAGAAGACTTGTGCTGACAAATTTTGTCGAGAGAACACCTTCCTAGTTAACAGGGAGTGTTGATGTAATTGTAACTTCAGAATGTATTCACCTGTATATCTTATGTATTGTACCCCGATGTTTATTTCAGGAAGTGCTTGTAATGTAATTGAGTCATGGCATGCCCTGATGTTCCGATCAGGAGTTTCTATAATGTGAACAAGTCATGTCAAGTCATTGTGGGTAACCCTCCTATTGATCAAGGGTTAAAGTCCCCGCAGTTGTGGTGCCCTAGGGTTATTAGACTCTCCTACAGAAGTTGGCCCTACTGAGTTATTTTCAAGTCAAGAATTAGTATAAATAGAGAGTGAGCCTCTCTATTTATCACACACTCACTCACACTCAGTTTTAGTGTATAGCTGAGGGAGAAGAAGTTATTGGGGCTAGAAAGAAAGAGACTACTGCTGTCGGGAGATCATCTTACTATTTTGGGGTTTTACTTTTGGTGTTGATTCTATCTCTGAGGAAGTTACGGGGTTTTTTCCATTTATGGTTTCCCTGAGGAAAAACATTGTGTTCATTGTCTCTTGTGTTTGATTGTTGTGCTTGTTATTGTCTCAGTTAAAGATCCTAATATAATGCTAGCTTGAATGATAAAAATCTAACAGTAACATTGATGATGATGATGATTATAACATTGATGATGATGAGGCTAAGGATGACGATGAGGTTGATTATGATGTTGATGATGACGATGTTGAAGATGGTGATGATGAGGATGATGATGATGATTATTATTATTATGATACCATTGATGATCATAATGAAGAAGATGATGGTTCTGATTATTCTAATGAGGACGACATGATGATGATGATTGCGAATATTCTAATGACTATGAACATGTTGATGATGATGAAGATGAACATGATGATGATGATGAGGATGAGGATGAGGGTGAGGATGAGGTTGATTATGATGTCGATGACGATGATGAATATGGTGATGATAATGATGATGATGATGATTATGATACCATCGATGATCATAAAGATGAAGATGATGACAATGATGATGTTGATACCATTGATGATCATAAAGATGAAGATGAGGATGAGGACAAGGATCAAGTTGATTATGATGTCGATGAAGATGATGAATATGGTGATGATGATGATGATGATGATGATGATTATGATACCATTAATGATCATAAAGATGAAGATGATGACAATGATGATGTTGATACCATTGATGATCATAAATGTGAAGATGAGGATTAGGATGAGGTTGACTATGATGCCCATGATGAAGATGGTGATTATGATGATGATAAGGACAATGATGATGATGATTACGATGATGATGATGATACCATTGATGATCATAAATATGAAGATGATTATGGTTACGATTATTCTAATGAGGATGACATGATGTTGATGGTTTCTATTATTCATCATCAACTTCTTCATTTGTATCATCATCTGGTCCAGAATCACTATCGTTGAAAGGATTGCTCATATCATTAGCATCATCAATGTCACTTTTAGTTATATATCCATCATCAATATCATCACTAAGTACAAAATCATATGTTACATCATTTGGATGATCAACTAATCTGTGTCACCTCCTTCTTCAACATTTTCTTCTTCCTATGGATTATACTTGACCGATATTCCTCTTGGATCATATCTAACAATGTATGACCAACCTAATTTACCTAGTGCCTCTGAGTAAAATATTTGCTCACATTGACTTGGAAGAACATAAGGCTCTATACTCAGTTCATGTGCCCTTGTATTAACCATGGTAAATCCATTGGCATTCTCAATAACATTTATTTTAGGATCATGTTCATTCAGTCATAACCTGTACCATTTGACCTCAAACATAACTATTTTAAAGGAATTAAAGTCACACTCAATTATATCTTCCAAATAACCATAGTACCTATTTTTAGATACTTCTGTATGCTTGTCAATTATAGAGGAAACATTAGTGACTTGAAAAACTACAGTTATCCCACAATCAAATGTGTTAGCACTATTTTGGGATAAATGGTTGGAAGGAGGTTAATCCAGTGAAATAAAAAGTAAAATCTAATTTTTTTTTATCATATGAATTAGAGGGGTGTTAATGAAGTTCCTGAGGTGTTCTGAAGTTTTATTCATAGGTTTGGGATGAAAAATAATTCAAAATACCAAGGATTCAACCTTGTAAATGACTCTGAGTAAGAAAATCTGCTCAAGTTACATGGTGCCATAAATGGAGGGAATGGATATCCAACAAAGAAGACCAAAGGTTGCAAATGATTTCACAAAAATAAGATGTCTGATCTAAAGAAATTTTGATATTAGAGAAATAATTTTAGCTTGTAAGCATAATCAACCGTTAGATTGATGGATGGAGACAAATATACGATGGATAGAGATTTCGCTGATGGGGCATGGAAGGAGTAATGAATTTCCTGGATGTGCGAAATCCTATAGGCCCCCCGTATTTCAATGGTTGAGATCAGATGATATTGGAGATCTATTGGTGGAGTGGATTTCACAATATCAACATGCATGAACAAATCAAATTTCCAAATCTATGAAATCCTATAGGCTCCACATGTTCCAACGGTGAATATAAGTCATTGATAAGGATCTACGGGGGAGGTTCATTTTTCAATGACAACTTGCACAGGAAAATTAAATTTTCAAATATGAAAAATGGTTTAAGGGTACACATGCTTCAATTTTGATGATTTGAGGAGAAGGGATCTACGGTGGGAATTGATGTCGCAGATGCGACATGCATGAATAAATAAAATTTTCCAATTTGTTAAATCTAGTAGGCCCAACAATGTTGAATGGTGGAGATCTGGTCAGATTCTTGATCTATGGTCCAAATTAATATTGCAATGTGAACTAGCAAGGAATAAGTCACAATGGAAAATTACGAAATTGGGTAGGGGATTTATCTTTCGGAGGCTCAAATTAAACTCCAATCCTGATCTCTGTAATTATTTCGCATATTAAAGATGCATGGAGAAAGGAATTTTCCAAATTTGTGAAATTTGGTAGGGACCACACCATTGGATGGTTGAGATGCAGGAAAGATTAAGATCTATGGTTGAAGATGATTTCACAACTTAAAGGTGCAAGGAAGAATTAAATTGTGGAGGCTATGAAATGAAGGTAAAGGGAAGATCAGATAAATTGTGAAGCTTTGATCAGATGCAGATCTAGTAATGGAAGTGATTTTGCAAGATGAAGGTGCGAGGAAGAAGAAAATCGACGGATTTGAGAAATGGAATTAAAGGGCCTAAGAAATGAAGGGTGCATATTTGATCTAGTGAAGATATATGGTCCAATATCATTTCACAGATAGAACATGCTCACTCTGAGTTTGGGAGGAAATCTATGAAATTGGTTAAGTCAGCTGAATTTCAATGGTTTAGATAGATCCACATTCAGATCAATGGCTATAATTCAATAAGCAATTGTGATCTGCAAGAAGGATAAGAGAGGTAGCATTTCAATGGAGGGAAATAGAATACTTAAGCTAGGAAAAAGATCGACAAAACAACATGAATCATACAGAATGGATGGTTGAGAACTAATTCCATTGTAAAATATGCAAGACTAATTTGAATATAAAAATAATATAAAATTATTATGCACGTGGAATTAGGGCATTAGTTTATTCTCTGCATTGGAA
The DNA here is from genome assembly GCA_001517045.1 of Pseudotsuga menziesii. NCBI lineage: Eukaryota > Viridiplantae > Streptophyta > Pinopsida > Pinales > Pinaceae > Pseudotsuga > Pseudotsuga menziesii. Next base: position 198,858 of record LPNX010259147.1, read on the forward strand.
AATGGAAGCGACCAACTCACACAGAATCCTTGGGCCAATTTTCAACACACAAGGTAGGCCTTTTGTCTCCATTGGAAGTATTTAAATGGCTCAAGTTGAGGAAATAGAATCTCTAGTCCTAGAATACCAAAAAATTGAAGAACTATTTGAAGAAAAAGATGCAGAAGTCTTTTATACTATTTTTCTTAATGGACCTATTGATGTTGTCAAAGAGAAGTTAAATATTATTAAAGATAAGGGAAAATATATACATAATTTTTACCAGTTGTATTTCCATTATTTCACTACCAACCAAACCCTAAAATGTCCCAAATTCATTGACTAGTGTGCCATTAATTATTTCCCTTCTGAAAGAGTAATAATGGATATACTAACTCTTTTTTTTGTCCAGTCAGTCCTATGGTTGTTAGAAACACCTTGTCAGTCCTTGTTGAGTTCACCATGAACTCTAAAGAATACATTGAAGAATCCATAGTTCAATATTTTAGAGAGTCTACAATGGAAATGAAACAAAATTTCTTCAAAATTCATTTTAAACCTGATGTTCAGTTACAAGGCCAACCATTTCTAACTAATGTGAGCCTTTTCAATGAAGAAACCTAGTGTACTGTAACCTTGATGAGTTAGTTTTTAGGGTTAGACATAGACAAGTATGTCACTAAACCCCTTATGATCCTATTGTTTACTCTGATTACTTTTCGGGTTGAGTCTAAAGATTCTAATCAGTTGGTACAATATTCATGCCTTAAATTTGATGAATTCTTGGCTAAGAATATATTTTCTTAGATAATGGATTTCCACAAGACCACAAGTTTCATATTTCAGTCCTATTTATTAAAAATGTTTCTATCATTTAATGAGGAGAACCTATAGCCCCCAGAAATGGTGCTTACAGAGGAAATAAGTAGGGACTATAGTAAGTTTATCAATCACCTCATGTCAAAAGTATATAGTGTCATTTTTCAGAAGACGTTACCTAGGGTATTTCCATAAATGAAAGACATATTGCAATTTTCTCTAGATAAAAGAATTGGTGATTGGTTTTGTTTGAAAAAGGAACAATGATTAGGTTGTATGGCTTTGTTCATCAGCCTTATTTGTTTCCTGCACTTTTTACTTCTACAGTGTTTTATATGGAATCAATTAGACAGAGATTGATAGTGAATACTGAACACTTTTTCAATTTTAATAAGTCCTATGAAATCATATTTCTATGGGTTGTAGGACCATTTATCATAAAAACAAAGTTTCCCTCCCAATGATCTAAAGTTTGATGAAAGAGATGGGGTTTTTGACAAAAGATGCTACAAACTATTATCCCCATCACATCATCTATTTTAGAAGACAGGTTCATAAAAGGAGCCCCTTTGAGCATTTTGAAGTTGCAAGATTACCAGAGGCTACAAATTGTTCAGATTATCCCCAAGAGACTGAAAGGGATATTGATATGCATGAAGAGTCACCTTCTTCTATATAGGAAATTACTTCACCACATCTTGCCACTTGTATCTTTGTTCCAGTAGTTGAGAAAATCACACCCCTAGCTACATGCACCAAAAGGACCAACAAAAGGGATTTCTCAAATTCTATGGACACAGAAGAGGAGGAAACATTGAGGACTCCAAAGAAGAAGAGAGTTGAAGAATAAGGAAAACTTGTTCAAATGATAGAAGAAAAAAGTAAGAAAATGATGAAAGTGACAGCGCCAACCTTTGAAGTTAAAGACTACATTTTCTCATACACCAACTAATTCTACCTCTCAGTTCAAAACTAAGACATAATTTTTGGATAAGTACAAGGAGACTAAATATATAACTTCAGAGGAATCTTTAAATTTGTATTTAGAAGTAAATAAAATCTCCAATCAAGATGTATCTCTTATCAATGTTAGGGATTATGCTCAAAACACTATAAATATAGCATTAGCAACAAAGAAGAGAGTGGATGAAATGAAATGAATTTAAAAAACCTCCTCATCCCTAACATGATACATCTGCATAAGCAAACAAGTGACATTTTATTTACTGATCTATTAAAATATCCATTGAAGTTGTCAAAATTGTAGACCAGTAAGAGTAAAATTCAATTAAGACAGGATAAGGTGGAGAACAAATCCCACCAGGAACAGATAAAGAAATTACAGATAGACTTGTTGGCTCTTGAGGTCCAAGCAGATAAAGGAGCAGCAATACAAAAATTGTTGAATGAAAAGGAGAACATCATTCAACTATTAAAAATGAAGTTGAAGATACCTTATACACAACTAATACAAGCATTTGAATTAGTTTAGCTTGAGAAGGAAAAATAGGGTTTGATTGGAGAATTGACAGATTGCAAGGCCAAATTATAGAAGTATGAAGAAAAATAGAAACAATGGTAGAAAGACATGAATATTGTAGTAGAAAGTGAAAAGACTCTCAAAGTACAATTTGATGAGTTGGAAAAGAAATTGCAAGAGAAAGAAAAGGAACTATAGGAGAAGGAGAAAGATCTTGAAAGAATAATTATTCCTCCTTCAACTAAAATTAATGAACAAACCATTGTTCATTCTACGTCACAGGTTAGCCTAAAAGATTTAGATTTGGATGGAATGAAAAATTGGGATAAAAATATGGAAAATTTGGCATTGAAAAGGGAACAAGAGAGAAAGAGTTCGGAATCCAAATGCCAGGCTTGGGAAGCCAAATGCCAAGAATTACAAACCGAGAATGACAAATTAATGAAGCAGGTAACATGTCAATCATCAGTGTAAGGGGGAAAGAATATCATTTGGGATGCCATCATTGCAAAAGCAAGAAGATTGAGACCTTACATTGACTATGTGTCAGATAAAAAGGCTATGATTCAATCATCCAAGCAAATTGTGATAGAAGCCAAGGAGAAATTAAATAAAAAACTAATTGATTATTCCAATAATGCCATCAAATTTTTGAATGGATTAACATAGGATGACTTGAAAAATGAAAGTATCTAGAATAGCCTATCAATCATAGCCTGGGTCAGAAAGGCAATAAACAAGTATCATCATTTGGACATAGTCCAGGCCAAAATTGACATCATGACACATCAATTTTATCTCTTTAGCGATATGTTTGATCCTTTATTCAATCAAGGAATCCCATTCTTTGGGGAAGAAAAGGGAATTATGCTGACTCAGAAGGAGTATCAAGACAATTTGATCCAATGCATATTGGATCACACAAATTTTGTTGATATGAACCAATCATTATCTTGTAAAATGATTGTTGACAAGCTGGCAGATGAGTTCGAAATATTTTTTTCTTTCAAGGAAGCATGTGCACACCTAGACAATTACTCTTATAGGGATCATGTAGAATTGTGCATTTTATCAAAGGAGATGCCCACATTGGAATTGACATCTGCAGACCAATGGAAGATGATAGAAAAATTTGGAAGGACCAAGCACACGTTGCATGCTTGAAGACATGGAAGATTATGGAGTTATGCATTTAGTTTACTTTGTAGAATATGTTAGTAGTTAATATGTGTCAAATGAAACATGTAAAGGAAGTTATGACTATTTTTAGAAGTTAGTTTATTTTCAGCTCATGGAGCAATTGTATAAAAACCTATAAATGCTATGGAAAAAGGGTTGGAACCTGTGAGATTTGAGTTATGTACTTTGAGACTTATATTTAATAAATCACAGAGCTGAATGCTGGCCTTTTCTGCAAAGATTCTTAGGCTGTTCATGATTACAGTCTGTTTTTCCTTTCTTATTATGAATGTTTTCCTGTTATTGCCTTTCATTATGTCTTCCTTCATGTCTGAAATGAGTGTTTAATGGTTCCAAATTCATATGTATATTCTCTGACTATTATTTTTAGGATATACATGAATCTTTTCCACTAAATTTAGCACAAGATTCATCTCTAATAGATTCCCATTTTAATGGCATGTTCATTATCTCTTCTTTTACACCAGACTAAAGAATTTCGACTGTAACTGAATAACTATCTTTTCTTTGTTGAAGTTTCCATGTAGAAAACATTGTGATTGATAAATATATATTTTTAATCCATAGCCCAATGTTTATTTTCCATGTTTCAACCAACTATACAATATGATTTTATTTTATTTACATATCTGGCCTTGTTAAAACAAATGTTGAGAGATCCCTCTCTCGAAAGAAAGAATCCAAGTTTCTTTCCTAAATCTTGGTTTTGTGGTTACCTTTAAATTTTCTTCCTACAACCTGAGGTACATTTTGAGTGGTAACATATTGGCATCATTTCCAAGGAACGAGAGTTCAAAACAACCCTGAGAGAGATGAAAAAATATTTCAAGATTCCAAGAAAGAAAGGATTTGTATGGGCCAACTGAGATTTCTACATTTGAAGAAAGTTGTACATTTTCCTTGGCGACTCCACATTCATTTTGAGAAAGATTTCATAAGGCAACCTGTCTTCCAGGAGAGCACACACACGAGGTAATATTGATATTGAAATTTTACAAAGTGTGGAAAACCCAGAAAGTTAGTTTAGACATAGGACTGGAAAAAATAAAGCAATCACTTCTCAAATCGAAAGGTCTTTAATTCAAAAATATTTCTATAGTTTTCAATATTTGGATTTGGGATTGAATGTTGGGAAATATTTGTTAATATCTAAATATAATTTAGACTTAAATAAACAGAGATAAATCCAAACATATTGAGTCATTTCTCTTAGATTCCCTGTGGAAGAATTTGCAAAACCCTGTAAAATATTAAGAAAGTAGTCCTATTTTTCAAACTCACCAGCAACACATTTCAAGTCCTGTTCATAGTCCTCCTAAAAACCCTCTTGTATTGGAAAATCCACCCATTACCAAACCCACCTAGACCAATGGAAGCCAGGTTTGCACCTTTGGCTTTTCTAGCTATTTTTCATGACCTCCCTTTAAGCTACTGGCAAAGAATTTCCTCATATGATGGGGACGGAAAATTTACAACAAGATAACATATGGATAGGTTTGAGGATTTCATTGACTTGGAGGAATTTGATCATGATGATGCAAAGATGATATTTTTTTCTTAGAGTTTGTCTGGAGAGTCAAAAAGGTGCTTCAAGGACTTACCAACAATATATATCCCCACGCTTGAGGCCTTTCAAACATTATAGGTGGGAGGAAAAAAAGAGCCCCTTACAAATATTATCTCAATTTAAAAATAAAGGGAACTTTCAATCTGTTCATGAATTTTCCAGCAGATTCATGAGGGTATATAATTCTATTCTAGTTGACATTAAACCCTTGGTTGGTGCCGCAAAAATTAATTATATAGATTCTTTTGAAAGTGATTTTGCATTGTTGTTAAGAGAAATAAAGTATACTAGTTTTTGTTCTATGTTTTAAATATTCTCTATAAGTGGAGGCAAACTTAATGGCTTCAAAGAAACTAAAGAATAGAGTAGAGGCAGACATGAGAAGAAAAGAAAATCAACCATCTACTTTTTCCCCTTCTTCAAATGATGCCAAATTTGAGATGATGATGAAGAGTATGGAGAGATTGATTGACATGTTAGCTCTAGATAATAGACCACCAAATAGAGAGCATCTTGAAATTAGATTAGAAATACAAATTTTAGAATACCACCTCCTCCAGTAAGAAACCAAAGGAACCATGGAGATCAACAAATCATACCACCATTTCCAAAGAATTTGGTTGATGAGGGGGAAGAAGACGAAGACCCAATGGACAATCAAATTCATCACTTTGATGATATTGATGCTGAGATATACCTCACTAAAGAGTAGCATAATATGTTTGATCAAAATGACGAGAATACTATTTCAGAGGTAGATTCAGAGCACTATCTAAGAGGGTGCCAGAATGTTATTGATGATGTTCAAAATAAGTTAAAATCAAGAATTTAAGATGTAGTAAAAAATAAAGAAAGGAAAAACCAAAATAAGCCTTCTTCTAGTAAACAAAATCAATAAAAATAAAAAGATACCACTGTGCATAAAAGATCTAAGAATAGAGAACAAAATTCAAACGAGAATAAGAAGCCAGTACCAATTGATATAGAAAAACCAATTTCGTCCTTCAATCTGCAGTCTGAATTGTAAAAAATCAAGATCTATATTCCCTTTAATGAACTCCTCGGCAATAATGAATACAAGGAAACAATTACAAAAATGGTTAAGAATTAGGGTGAAAATCAACCAGATATTTTAGAAGTGATAGATGATTCTCCCACTATCATCCTTGGGCACAAAATTGAAGAAATAGATGATGCATATGTTCCTCCTTTTTATATGAGTCTAAATGTACATGATATGATATTGCAAAATTCCTTGTTATATTCTAGTGCATCTCATAATATTATTCCAAAGGTGATAGTATATAGTCTGGGGTTGGATATTACCAGGACTTACAAATACCTGTATTCTTTTGATTCTAGAAAAGTAAGATATTTGGGATTGATAAAAGATATGGTGGGGACCCTTAGACAACTTCCAACAAAAAGTGTTTTTATGGATGTTTTAGTAGATTATATTCCTCCCATGTTTGGCATGTTGTTGTCAAGATCTTGGACACCAAAATTGAAGGGAACTTTACAAATGGATATGACATATCCCACCATTCCTTTATTTGGGGGGAATAAAAGATTATATAGAGAGAAGAGATTGGATTGGGTGGTTAACAGTAGAGATAAACTTGAAAACCACCCCATTTATGTTGTTGTAGCAAAGTAATCACCTGCGAGAGAGGTAGCCGGAACAAATCACATAGCACCAATTTTTAGTTTATCTAAAACTGATATAGGATCTTCTATATTTTTCAAGGATGGCCCTCATGTTGATCCTGAAATTCCTGTACAAATAGAGTTTAAAGAAGATGAAGAGTTTGTGAAAAGGCAAGAAGTTTTAGAGAAGAAGAAGAATGGATAAGGTTTATGGACTATGTATTTTGATGGGACATAAATAAGATTGGTGCAGGTGCTGGTGTGTTCATTATTTCTCCAATCAGATATTTCAAATATCTGTATTATAAGTTGACTTTTGAATGTACTAATAACATGGCTGAGTATGAAGCTCTACTACTTGGTTTGAATGTTTTAAAAGAGATGGGAGTAAAAAGAATATAGGTGTTTAGGTATTCTGAACTTGTAGTAAACCAAGTGAATGACAGTTATCAAACAAAACATCCCAGGATGAGGGCTTACAGAAATGAGGTCTCATATATGTTTGGTAATTACTTTACAGAAAACTAAATCAGAGTAATTCCTAGAAGATAAAATGGAGTGGTCGATTCCTTGGCTATGGCTACTGGTAAATTCGATACTTCCATCCATTCTCAGAAAATGTATGAAGTTGAAGTTTAAAATAGACCCTTGATACTAGACAATTCCAAATATTTTCAAGTATTTTATGATGATCTGCAAATAAAGAGATTTTTGGAAATGTATGATGAATTTGTAAATACCCATATTGACACACAAAATGTAAATTTGGAGAACTTCCAAGCTAATGAACAGAATGAAGATGAAAAAGATGAAAATAAAAAGTTGAAAAATATGTTAGGGGAAAGGAAATAATTTAGGTGAAGAGCCACTTTTATACTAAGAGGTCTGATTCCCTTAATTTTTTACCATAATGATATTGAGGTCCAAAATTTAAACATGTTGATAGCGCTATCGAGGATAACATTATAGGCACTGAAGAAACTCCACAGATTATAAAATCGTCTAATAATTTTCCTACTAAGGAAAAGGAAGAGTATGTCAATCTGATGAATAAATATACTCATGTGTTTACTTGGAGCTATGAAGACCTCAAAGAGTATGATACCACTATCATATAGGATACCATTCCAATAAATCCTGGAGAAAAGAATTTTGGACAAAAATTGAGAAGGATAAAACTAATGTTGTTACATATGATAGAGAAAGAGATTAAAAAGTTATTCAATGCTAAGATTATTGTGACTCTGAGGTTTTTCAAATTGGTATATAATTTAGTACCTATTAGGAAGAAAAATGGTGAAATTAGACTTTTTGTATATTTCAAAAATCTTAACAAAGTTTCATTGAAGGACAATTACCCATTACCAAAGATGGATCATATCCTGCAAAAAGTGGTGGAGTATAAAAGGATTTATACTATGGATGGTTTCTTAGGATACAACCAGATCAAATTTCTTCCTGAGGATCAAGAAAAGACCGCATTTACCACACCATGGGGTACATTCGTGTATGCCAAAATTCCCTTTGGTTTGATGAATGTAGGGGCAACTTTTCAGCATGCTATATCAATTTCTTTTGAAGAAAAAAAAAATTTGTGGTTGTTTATATGGATGATATCACTATTTATTCCAAGTCTGACACGGAATATATCAAAACTTTGGAGAAAGTTTTTCTTAAATGCAGGAAATATGGCATATCATTAAATCCTAGGAAATCTAATTTTTCATTGGAAGAAGGAAAATTTCTAGGACATATCATTTCAAAGGATGATATTAAAGTAAATCCAAAAAGAGTCACTACAATTTTAAAGGTTGAGGAGCCGAGGAGTAAAAGATAAGTACAATCATTCATTGTCTAGGTAAATTTTGTGAGGAGGTTTATTCCTAGATTTGTTGAAATACTGAGTAATATCATCAACATGTTGAAGAAGGAAAATGAGATAAAGTGGATAGTGGAATCTAGGAATTATTTCAAGGATATTAATCAAGCCATAAAAAAATATCTAGTTCTAGTAAGTCAAGATTTCGATAAAGATTTCCTGATATTTTCTTATGCATTAGAGCATACTATTTCTAGAGTCTTATTGCAAAAGAATAATCAAAATGCCGAACAACCTATAGCTTTCTTCAGTAAGCTATTAAGATATGGAGAACTGAAATATGATATCATCAAAAAGCAGGCATATGCTCTAGTGAAATATTTGAAAGACTTCAGAGTCTATGTTCTTCATTCACATGTTATTTCTTATGTTCCAAGTAATGTGGTGAAGAGTATTCTCACACTGATAGATCCAGAAGGGAAGAGAGAAAAATGGATTGATGTACTATTGGAGTATGGTATTGAAATCAAGCCTACCAAGTTTATTATAGGACAAGGACTGGAAAAAATGATGACAGCCTCTAATTATGAATCCTTACAGCTTAATTTCTTGTTAAGTCACTCAAACCAGCTTGATATAAGGGTACAAGTAGTGCCTAATTTTTCTATGTCTCCATGGTATTATGATATTTTATATGTTTTGAAAAATTTACAAGCTCTTGTAGGGTTAAGAAAAAACAAGAGAAAGATCTGCGAAGATGAAAGATGCAAATTAGTCTTGTATTTTGAATCAATACCTGTACTAGAAGGATCCTGGTGGTGTGCTTCTAAATTTCCTTTTGGAAAATAAATCTCAGTAGACAATGAAGGAGTTCCATAAGGATATTATGGAGGGCATCACTCATGGAAGGTGACAAAAAATAATATTTTAAGTGTTGGTTTTTACTAGCCCTCAATGTTTTCTGATGTTTATAAAGATACCAATACATGTCACCAATGCCATATTTTTTATAGTAAGTAGAAATTGTTTCCACTTCATCTTAATCCAATTTCAGTAGAGACACATTTTCAACAGTGGGGATTAGATTTCATTGGAGAAATTAATCCAAATTATTTAGGACAAGATATATGGATTTTGACATCAACAAACTATTTTACAAAATGTATTGAAGCAATACCTATAATGAGAGCTACAGATGCAGTGATCATGGATTTTATTGAAAACAATATTTTGGCTAGGTTTGGTTGTCCTAGGAGGATTGCGAAAGAAAATGCATCTTATTTTAAATCTAATAAGATGATAAGTTTATGTTATAAATATCATATTATCCTTAATCCTTATACTGCTTATTATGCACAGGGTAATGGACTGGAAGAGTCTTCTAACAAGATTTTGGTGAGAATGATTGAGAAATTTTTGGAAGAAAACAAAAGGGCTTGGCATACAAAGCTGAAATATGCTTTGTGGGATGACAAATTCAACACAAAATGGAAATTGGGATGTCACCATTCCAGTTAGTATATGGAGCTGAAGTTTTTTTCCAGCATCCTTGGGAGTGCAAGTCATGAAATTGTTGTAGGAGCAGGAGGATGAACCAAATCACATGCAACGAAGGATAAATCAAATAATAGAACTTAATGATATGAGCAAAAAATATTATGATAAAGTACAAATGCATTAAGAAAAGACGAAGAACACTTTTGATGGAAAAGGTGAAAGAAGAACAGTTTCATATTAATGATTTGGTTTTGAAGTGGGATGCTCCTAGGGAAGAAAAGCATGGTAAGTTTGATCACATGTGGGTAGGTCCATATATCATTGCAACACACAGAGGGGAAAATTAATTCATTCTACAACATCAAGATGGGTCTCAGCTGAAGGGAAGCATGGTAATGGAAGATTTCTAAAGAATTACTTGTCTTGAGGGGAGGAGGTAAGTTTTGTACTATTGATATATATATTTGTTTACTTTTAAATAAGTACAAATGGTGAGCCAAAGGACTTGAAGAATGCAGAGAAGGCCCTAATATTTGGATGGTTAGCCATGTTTCTTTATTTCTTCATTTTTATTTTTATATACAAAAAAGAAAAAAATAGAAACTATAGGTGTGGAAAGATTGGGAATAAGCCCAATGGATCATGCACTGGTCTACGGGATTCTTTGCTACCTCACAGGGAAGATAGCATCCCCAATTGGAGCCAGTTGTTAGCACTATTTTGGGCTAAATGGTTGGAAGGGGGTTAAGCTAGTGAAATGAAGTATAAGGTCTGAAATGTTTTTATCATATTACTTAGAGGAGTGTTAATGAAGTTCCTGAGGTGTTCTAAAGTGTTATTCCTAGGTTTGGGATGAAAAATAATTGAAAATACTAAATTTTAAACCTTGCAAATGACTCTAAATAATAAAACCTGCTCATGTTATATGGTGACAGAAATGGAGGGTATGGATATGCAATAAAGAAGATCAAAGGTTGCAGAAGATTTCGCAAACGTAAGATGCTTGATCTAAAGAAATTTTGATATTGGAGGAATAATGTTAACTTGTAGGAAGAATCAACTATTAGATTGATGGATGGATACATATCTACTATAGATATATATTTTGCTGATGGGACATGTAAGGAGTAATTAATTTGTCGAATGTGCGAAACCCTGTATTCCCCCTATATCTCAATGGTTGAGATCAGACGATGTTGGAGATCTACGACTGGAGTGGATTTCACAATATAAACATGTTCAAACAATCAAGTTTCCAAATCTACAAAATCTTGTAGGCTCCACATGTTTCGATGGTGAAGATCAGTAATTGATAAGGATCTACAGCGGTGGTTCATTTCACAATGACAACTTGCACAGGAAAATTAAATTTTCAAATATGTGAAATGGTTTAAGGGAACACATATTTCAATGTTGACAATTTGGTGAAGAAAATATCTATGGTGGGAATTGATGTTGCAGATGCAACATGCACGAATAAATAAAATTTTCCAATCTGCGAAATCCGGTAGGCCCGACGAAGTTGAGTGGTGGAGATCTAGGTAGATTCTTGATCTATAGTCCAAATTAATATCTGAATGTGAACTAGGAAGGAGTAAGTCACGATGGAAAATTGTGAAATCAGGTAGGGGATTTATCTTCCGATGGCTCAGATAAACTCCAACCTTGATCTACGGTTAGTAATCATTACATAGATTGAAGATGCATGGAGAAAGGAATTTTCCAAAGTTGAAAAAATTGGTAGGGACCACACCATTGAATGGTTGAGATGCAGGAAAGATCAAGATCTACGGTTGAAGCTGATTTTGTAACTTAAATGTGCAAGGAAGAATTAAATTGTGAAGGCTACGAAATGAAGGTAAAGGGAAGATAATATAAAGGGAGAATATTTGATCAAATGCAAATCTATGGCTGGAAGCAATTTCGCAAGATGAAGGTGCAAGGAAGAATAAAATCGGTGGATTTGCGAAATGGAATTAAAGGGCCTGAGAAATGAAGGGTGCATATTTGATTCAGTGAAGATCTATTTTCCAATATCAGTTTGAAAACAGAACATGCTCACTCTGAGTTTGGGAGGAAATATGAAAAATTGGTTAAGTCAGGTGAATTTCAATGGTTCAGATAGATCTACATTCAGATCAATGGATGAAATTCAGTATGCAATTGTGATTTATGTGAAGAATAAGAGAGGCAACATTGCAATGGAGGGAAATAAAAGAATTAAACTAGGAGAAATATCAACAGTACAACATGAATCATACAGAATGGATGGCCGAGAACTAAATCCACTCCAAAAGATACAAGACTAATATGAAGATAAAAATAATATAAAAGTACTATGCATGTGCATTTAGGGCATCAGTTTATTCTCTGCATTGGAAAGCAAAAGCTCAGGATTGTGCTGAAGCAACCAACTCACACAAAATCCTTGGGCCACTTTTCAACACGCTAGGTAGGACTTTTGTCTCTATTAGAATTATTTATATGGCTCAAGTTGAGGAAGTAGAATCTCTGAACATAAAATACCAAAAAATTGAAGAATTGTTTGAAGACAAAGATGCAAAAGTCTCTGATACTAATTTTCTTAATGGACCTATTGATGTTGTCAAACCAAAGTTAAATCTTCTTAAATATCAGGGAACATATATACATAATGTATACCAGTCTTTTTTCCATCACTTCACTACCGACCAAACCCTAAAGTACCACAAATTCATTGACTGGTGAGCCATTAATTATTCCCCTTCTGAAAGAGTAATAATGGATACTACTATCTCAAAAATTCTTTGTCTAGTTAGTCCTATGCACTACAACAAAACCCTTTGTTTAGCAAATCTTTTATCTTCCTTTTTAGTGTCCACCATCACTTTTAGTGTATTTTTCATCATTTTTTGGACAAAGTGGGCACTTTTCCACGGGATGGCACTTTTAATGGCGTTATTTTCATCCCTTTTTAAAAGTTGGCATTATTTTGGACTCTAATTACAATCCCAATTACTATCTCAATTAGAATCCCAATTAGCGTCCCAATTAGCATCCCAATTTAGCATCCCAATTAGCATCCCAATTTAGGGTCCTAATTAGCATCCCGATTAGTTCCCCGATTAGCATCCCAATTAGAGTCCTAATTATCGTCCCAAATAGTGTCTCAATTAGCATCCCAGTTAGATTTTGTTTCTAAAAGTTGGTGCTATTTTGGACGATAATTAGCATCCCAATTAACCTCCCAATTAGTGTCCCAATTAGCATCACAATTATCATCCCAATTAGCATCCCAACTAATGTCCAAAAAAGCATCCCATGTAACGCCCATAATAGCCTCTAGAAAACATCCTGAATAACATATCACCATATATTAATATAGGTTTAGCGATAGGAATTGCGCCATGATTTTCAGGTGGAAAAACATCCAACATAGCACCAAGTATAGAGCCAATAATTGCGCCTAGAAAACATCCAACATAGCTCCAGGTATAGTGCATGGAATAATGCCAATTTTTTTGAAAGAAACGAGCTAGGAATTGCACTAGGTTTAGAGCTAGGAATTATGTTCAGAAAACGTCCAACATAACGTCATATATATCATTGTCAATTTCAATGATCATGATTCATGTGATAGTACTTTTGTATCTTGATTTATCATAGTGGCACCTAAATGATCGTAATCATGGAACTTTTGAATCTTGATTAATCCTAATGTAAGGTAAATTACCTTAATGTCACCTAAATTTATCTAATGGCATTTGAGTGTCCGCAACAACATTTGATAGACCCTAATTGCACCTAATTGGCCATAACAACATAACAATGATGCATTACGATAATTATGATGGACTGTATGGATATGATTTAATAAGTATAAGACTATATCATCCTTTTTTGTGAGGTAGTAGGGCTCCTTGCTCATTATTATCGCAATTATATTATCATTGACCATTTGATTCTTTTAGCTTATGATTTCTATGTTAAAATTTGTAGGAGTCCTCGTGGTTATCCTATGACATAGATTGTATGGTTAATATGTGGTGCAAGAACTAAATGGTGGGTTTGTGAAAGGGTAACATAAGTTGCAAATTATATACATTACCAATTCATTTAGAGAACATTCTTAACATGCTATGTAAAACGAATCAAGTTCAAAATGAGAAAATATTTTCTAAGCTCTAACTTATAATTGTAATATATTTGATGCAATACAAGTTATTCCAAAATGCATTACTAAAGTGACATATCTATTTTGTGACATTTCAATGAGAATTAATAATTTTTGTATTGTATTATAAGGTATAAGATTTTGTCTGCCATTTTTTTAGGAATATTAACCCACTTTTCAAAGGGAGAAGGAGATGATGCACTCCATTTTTCAAAGGGAGAAGGAGATTATGCACTCCACTTTTCAAAAGAAGAGAATATGTTGCATTCTCCACCTCCTTAAGCATTGCAATCCGCGACTAACACTTTGGATTGCATAACACTTTTTCTATTTTGACAATCTATTTTAGATGTATATCATTTTCACAACATTTGAAACTTTTATTTTGAATTTTGATGACCATTAATGTACTTATGAACTTGATTATATATATCCATGAGTTTTTCATGATAATTTTTGTTCTCTATGGGAGATACTGTGTAAAGATGTATGATTTTTTACTTTCTTTAAAAGAACATTTTTATTTATGATGGATATATATCGAATGAATGCATGCCTAAAATCACACAAGGTAGCATAGGGTGTGGAAATCCTTGAATGTGTGAATCTCATTAAGAGAAGGAGGGATATCTACCTTATATTTAAGGGAATGCTTAGGAGTGAAGTCAATGTAAGGAAGATCAAAGTGAATAATATTGCAAGGAAAGGAGAAGGAGGAGCAAAAGGAGTATATATAGGACAAGGAGGTTTGATTTATGGAGAAGGAACCCAAACAATGAAAGGACCCATAGCAGAATAAACTAATGATACAAAGGATTGTGTTGGAGATGTATATTACCACAACATGGATACTAACGTTAGATTGTTCTTAACCACATGGGTATTTCCATTGGTTAAATAAAATTTCACCCAAAAAGGTGCACCTAATCACCATCATCACATTCAACCATGAACATCTTATAATAATGTTGCAATAAACCCTTGCATGTACAAGAAAAAAATTGAGTTGATACAATTTTAGACCCAAGCGTTAGCACAATATCTACTACCCTAGCAGGCTTAGTCACTGACTTGTTAAATCCAATATAAATCCAATTCACTTCTAAATTTTTGTAAATCCATGGGTGGAAACAATGGGAGTGGTAATTATGTTGAGTGGAAATTTAGGATATACAATGACTCATTCGATGGTAGTGTCATCATAGTGTATAGATACTAAAAAGGGGATAGAGATGTTGAAGGTTTATTCACTATCTAGAGGCATATCATAGAGATAGAAGGAGAGGGATGGGTCTTGCAACAATGTGAACTTGGGAGAGAACTCCATTAATGATCAAATGATTAAGTCATGATGCTCAAGGAAACACTATAAAATATGGATGGTGGACATTTTAACATATTTGTTTGACAAGGCCTGGACTAGAGAATAAGGTTGCAAGGGGGAATATTGTAGTAGAGGAGATAGGAAATTGATATGGGTACATTATTTTATATTTTTTTTAAGGATACCTACTATATTTGATATGAACAAAAGATATGATTGCAAGGAGAGATTTAGATTACAAAATACAAAACATAGGGAATGAAGGAAAAAAAGAAAAAGAAAGGTCAACCATTGGAAACAAACTAAAACAAAACCATGTAAGGGGACGAAGTATGATTCACTTGACAACAAAAGTATAGGAGCTATGTTCAAATAAATTAGTTTTTTATCTTCTTTGTCCATTGTTTATGTATAGCAAATTTTTTGAATACATCTCCCATATCCCTATCTTACTAATATTTTAATGACGATCCTCTAAACCCAAGTAAGTTGGAAACCTTTTGTTAGTTATTCCACCTTCAAATTGTTGATTACCTCTTTGAACTATTGAATTTCCTCATGGGTGTATTTCAAATTATCGAAAGATACATGTTAATTGTGCTTGACTTCCATGGCTTCTTGAAAACAAAATAATGTAAAGTAAAAGCATAAGAAGAATTAAAAAATGCACCTACATAGCCATTTATGTTATGACCACAAATTAATTAGAGATCATAATTGTGATTTCTATAATAATGTGTATAATTAAAAGTACGCAAAAATTGCTTTTATAACATAAAATATAATTTTCCTTCACTTTATTATTAACTATACTAACTTTACATACTATTCTTATGGGTTTAAACCTATAAATTATTCAAAATAAATGCATACTCTTAGGTCCACTCAAACTATACATCACTTTTAACCAAATTCCTTCAACATAAATACATCCCCCTACGCTTTTATTTGCTACCCATTATGATGAATTTCTGGTAAGAAAACCTTTTGAAAAAAGTGTGTTACATGATATGATTAAATTAACTTAGTGTGCAAAATTAAAACTAGAGAAGATAAAGGGAAAATCAAGGGAAAGGCGAGGGTTGTTGCTGCAATTTTTTTTCTCAGTTCTTCATTTCCTTTGTGTTCTGTGTGGGTTTTTCATAATCATTTTCTGGTTTGTATGTAACGATGGATCCCCAGATGGAACACAAAATCCTAATATAGTGGGTGTTTCTTCTATAGGATCTGTGGCAACTTACAAGGATGCCACTAGTTCGAGTGCTTCTTTTAGTGGTTTTAAATAGGAAGGGGTGCTTTCAATCAATAAACTATATCTACCACTTGAAATTAATTTAAAGATTCATTCTACTAATCAATCAGGGTCTCGAAGTCACATTGTTCTCTAGTTCAAGAGTTGTATGATCGGCTATTATCACTTATTGTTCTAGTAACCCATCCTAGGATCTAAGATAGCATAGTTTTTAAATAGGTTATGGAGAAATAGAGGTGGATGTTTGTGGTATATATTTTTATTTTTTTACAATGGGAAAGGTAACCCCATTCCTGAGGTACAAATGAATAGACCACAAAATATAAGGGTTTGACTACGTTAAGTTAACTAGTCTCTGCTCCTCTGGCTCCCTGTAGTTAACTAGTATGTGCTTGTACGGTTTTTCTGATAGAATTCTCCACTCATCCTGGGTTTTTTTGTGGCTCCTCTCAGTGGGAAGGGAGGCCTGCAAGACTTTTGTGCATAGGCATCTTGATCCTCACCACATTGAAAAAATCGAGCTCAAGAATGAGGTTTCCAATTTTATCAAGCTGGATGGTTTGTTATTCTTCCTTTTTCCTAAATCCTTGCTTCTCCTGTCACCGGCTAGGAAATAATATTTCTATATTCATTGTTGTTGTTGATATCAGTTTTTTTATGTTTGAAACTAGTCCAGAAATGACAAATCTATACAAGTCATCATTGTGAAGAATTACAGTGAGAGACAGATCAAGGCCTTTTACAAACCATGCGAGCTAATATAAAGGAAGCAATCAAGTAGTGTGATGAGAAGTAAGTGTCTTTGTTTCCCTCTTTTCTATTTCTGTGATTCATGGAACCCTAGTCTCTGTTTTATTACTCTGTATATTTAAAATATCGATATAATATACTAATAGAAAATGAATCTATATATTTAAAATATCAATATAATTTACCGATAGACAATGTATAGGCCATAAAATAGTGGTAAGGAAAATATATACATAAAACTGTATATATTATAGATTTCAAAATATAGACATCCAAGTGTATTAACTTTCTTATTGTGTATCCTCCAAAATCCTAAATGTATGTTGATATTGATGCATTTTTCATTAGTTATTTACCTGTACCCAATGTATACTAGAACCACTGAAGTTATGATCACGCTGATAGTGGTCATTTTGGGCCCTTTTTTTTTTCCAGAAATGGCTCTAATAGACCCCAATCCATTTTCTTCTTATGGATGGAAACTAATCTTGTATATCAAAAAAACTTCTAATAATATAAAACATATCCTCTTGTAAATAAAAAATGAATAAAAATATCCGAACTTAGTGGGATTTTAGGGAAGTAAATGGTGGCCCACATGGCCTCTTCACAACCAATTGAAGAAGAGATCTCTAAGATCTAATTTTATTTACCAATTACACCTACAAAATAAAAAAATCAAATTGAATAAATTTTCCATAGCACACTTTGGAGAGCTGAAGTTTCGAGAGCACAAGATCCAATTGGAGAGGACCTGCGGAAAGCATTTAAACTCCTGGACCATGATCATTTGGCATCGGTCATGAGTATCTGAGCCTGTTGAGATGCATCAATGTGATATTATTACTAAACTAAATGATCAAAGCGGAGTAGGGGGCGTTGGATAATACCCAATTGTCTTCATTGATTCGAGGTTGTTCTACAAGTCTCACTTCCTTATACCTCTTAAATGGGTAAATCATGCAAATCCAACGAATTTGGAGCATATATTTGAAGGTCAGACTTGTACAAATTGTTTACAAGCACACTTTGAACTTTGAACAAATAAATAAACACACACACACATATATATAATAATTATCTTTTTTAAACATATTAATATTTAAATTCATATATAATTTTAGTTCATTAACATAAATAATAATAATAATTTAACACCCTTATTTAAAATAAAATTATGAACCCAAAAATAAAAGTGAAAATTGTGGTGATACCTTTTAATATAAAAGGAAATAGATCAAGTATTATTTTTTATCATCATCATTGTCATCGGCATCATTGTCACCATCACTATGATCATCACCATCATCACCGTCATCATCGCCATCATCACCATCATCATCACCCTCATCATCATTGACATATTCATCCTCATCCTCATCATAATCATTGTCATCTTCACCCTCATCATCATCATCATCACCACCACCACCACCACCATCATCATCATCATCATCATCATCATCGACATCATCATCGTCATCATCATCATCATCATCATCATCACCATAATCATCATCACTATCATCGACATATTCATCATCATCATCACCATAATCATTGCCATCATCATCATCATCATCATTGACATCTTCATCCTCATCCTCATCATAATTATCGTCATCTTCATCCTCATCATCATCAACATCTTCATTCTCATCCTCATCATAATTATCGACATCTTCATCCTCATCATCATTGACATCTTTATCCTCATCATCATCGACATCTTCATCCTCATACTCATCATAATCATTTTCATCTTCATCCTCATGGTCATCATCATCAGCATCATCATTATCATCATCAGCACCATCATCATTTCCATCATCCTCATCATCATCATTGACATCGTGATCACCCTCATCATAATCACAATCATCGTCATCATCATCCTCATCATGATGGTTATCCTCATCCTCATCATCTTCATCATCATCATCATCATCATCATCATCATGTTCATCATCTTCAAGTTCATCATCATATTCAGTTATCATCTAATAAATCCTAATCTCTCTACAATGTCTACACGTGTTAAATAAATGGTAAAAACAGTGGAAGTGTCATCACCTTTATTTTTTCCATAATCAAAATCAAATAGGGTCATTTCATGTTTGTTGGAAAGTATGGTTTTGTCCCTTCTCTTTTCCTTTTGACTGGCTATATATATTTTTCTTATTTAGTATGAGTCACAATTATGGTATGTTGAGTTTTACATCATTTTTACTTTGAGCATGGGGATATTCAAGTCATGTAAAGTTTAATTTGCTTCATTTCCATCCTTATTAAATAATAATTCCAACTTTTCATATGGTAATCTATGACTAGTCCAATTGTCCACCTTTATGTTACTAATAGTTCCTTTCCATGAGTGTACAATCTAAATCCACTAAATAAACAATGTAAACCCAAATATACCATTAATTGTAGATAACTAGAATATGTTATCGTGGTCTCGTTATAATACATTTGATACAAGGTAAATATCCATGCATATCTAGAGGTAAATAACAATGACAAGGTACACTTTCTTGGAGCACTCTATCTATAAATACAAAAAAGATATAACTGTATTACATACATGATTGTGAATTTTGTTGGATGACAGGGATCAATATATAATATTATATTTGAGGTGATCGCTTATTCACAGATTGAATGTGACATCCTACGGGTTAGGTTCCTAGTTAATCAAGTTTATAACCATTCATTCCTTCCAATCATAATAAATTTCATTAATTGAGGGTGTACCCCAACCTATCTAATTTTAGAATTGAATTTATCTAACTAATTTTGAAATCCATCTTCTATTATAATGCCATTATTATTTTATACGATCCCATTGCCATTTATTTCTCTATTTCATACCAATGCATCGGTTTGAAGAACTAAAGGTCTTACACACTATCAATGATGTTGTAATAGTTATATGGTATCAACAAAGAGGACGTCACCTAGATAATTCTCAATATAATAAAATTTCAATCAAGAATGTTGAGCATGCTCATGACAGCCACATTGAGTTGACCTAATATTAGCTTGTGGATCACTATAAATTACTTGGATCCTCCTATGTAAGGTGTGGAAAATCCTCATTTGGTATTAACCTTAACTCAACCAATAGTTCATATTCTTGTACCTTGTCCTCGTCCCTCACCTACACATGCCCAAACATAGAAAGGTTTTGAAAAAGGAAAAAAAAAGCCAAAAATACTAGAGACAACAACACCTTTAATACATACTATATAATTACAAAACATACCCCATATATATATTCCATTGAGATATGGTCGTCATTATATACTTGATGGGATGCTTAAGAACCACATGGAATTTGAAGAATATGATAAAATGGTTGTTGTCATCTTCATCTGTAAGTAGGCAAAGTCTTTTTTGAAACATATTCGTGGAAATTCCTGAAAGTATATAATATCACACATACCAATATAAAAAAAATATGCAAAATAAACATGGCCATATGGTATACAATAAACATATTTTTTATGGTATACAATCATAACGCATAATGCAACATGTAAACACCTCCAACTTGAACCTACACTACCGACCGACCTATGCCTGGGTTCATTCATGGAGGGCTATCCGAAATTCATGGAGATTTCCTTCTCAAATTACCTAGATAGCAACCTGTTGGTGCCAGATAACTAGTACAGAGTGTGTCTACAGAGAAAACCTTGAATCTGTTTGTACGGATGCAAAGAGTAGGAATGTGGTTGAACGAACTCACATTCACAAGTGTGGTCAAGGTAGCCACTATTATTGTGGCATTGGAAGAGGGAATACATGTCCATGCTGGTCTTCTCCAGACAGGATTTGATTCGTCTATCTTTGTGGGCAGTGCCCTTGTTGAGTGGAAACTAGAACTATAAGGGGAGATTCAATTAGATCCACTCGAACCAAGATTGGAAATGGAACTTCATATCGATATACGACCAGGGGCTCTTCAATAGGTAATGAAACCATGATTGGAGATGGAAATTCATATCATTCTACAACTTGGGGCTCTTCAACCCCTAATGAAATGGGTTATGGCCCTGGAACTTGATCCGCTTAAGGAAGCATGCTTAAAACTACTGGTGGTTTTTATAGCTGATTTTACCACTCCAGGTGAATCACACTTGTATGGCCTTCCCCTGTCCCTCTGCAGACTCCTTAGACCCCTTCAACCATTTTTTGTCCTTTGATGTTTCCTTGACCATCCCTAAAAACATGTGAAAATTAGTACACACAACCTTGACATGGATCCGACTCACTTGACTCCTAGCCTTCCCTATGCCTTGAGATCACTCAAATTTGACCTTTCATTACCCCTTTGAAAAGCTATATATGGAAATCTATGGTACATTGAAGGCATATGAGATAATTGAGAGCAAAGAAACTATATTCCATTGTTGCCGGAACTTGTGCTTGAGTCTGCATCCCTTTTTCCCTTGGATCACTTTTGTGTTCTTTGCTTGTGAGCTTGCTATCGAGAGATGGAGGATTGAGGTGGTGGAGGCCCAAGTGGGGGATTCAGTTTCTCCGATTCATAGACGTGCTGAAAGAGGTTGTATCCATTGTAATATCTAATTTTATATTAATAGAAATATCTTTTCTTGTCCAATAATGTATGTTTGAATGAATATTTTATACATGGATGTTTTCAAATGTTTATACATTGTTGATTATATATGCTAGAATAGATCTAACACCAATATGTATAGTATGCTTGTATTGCTTACTGGTTGTTGAGGAAGTAATCTATCAATTCAAGCTAAAGTTGGAAAGCTCAATGGGGATCTACTTCAACCATCTGGAATAAGGTACGAGGTCTGATCCTTTATTGTTAGATATTTAATTTCTATTGCATATTGGAAAGGATTGATTTCTGGACTCAAGATGTCTGGTTTGGTACCCCAAGCCATAGGAATTTTCCTCCGTAACATAATTATGTTACGGAGGGAAATTCCTATGGCTTGGGGTACCACAACAGACATCTTGACTCCAGAAATCAATCCTTTCCAATATGCAATAGAAATTAAATATCTAACACTAAAGGATCAGACCTCGTACCTTATTCTGGACAGTTGAAGTAGATCCCTGTTGAGCTTTCCAACTTTAGCTTGAATTGATAGATTACTTCCTGAACAACCAGTAAGCAATACAAGCATACTATACATATTGGTGTTAGATCTATTCTAGCATATATAATCAACAATGTATAAACATTTCAAAACATCCATGTATAAACTATTCATTCAAACATACATTATTCGACAGGAAAAGATATTTCTATTAATATAAAATCAGAGATTACAATGGATACAACCTCTGTCAGCACGTCTGTGAATCGGAGAAACTGAATCCCCCACTTGGGCCTCCACCACCTCAATCCTCCATCTCTCGGTAGCAAGCTCACAAGCAAAAGGAAATCTTGGGAAGAACACAAAAGTACTCCAAGGGACAAAGGGATGCAGACTCAAGAACAAGTTCTATCAACAATGGACTATAGTTTCTTTGCTCTCAATTCTCTCATATTCCTTCAATGTACCATAGAGTTCCTTATATAGGTTTTCAAAGGGGTAATGAAAGGTCGAATATGAACGATCTCAAGTCATAGGGAAGGCCAGGAGTTAAGTGAGTCGGATCCATGTCAAGGAAAACTCCAAAATTATTTGGATTATGCACACATCCCGATGTACGTGGTTTTAGGGGTCAAACCCATGTATATACGTGATTAGGGGTTTAAAAGTCGCGTGTACTAATTTTCACATGTTTTTAGGGATGTTCAAGGAAACATCAAAGGACAAAAAATAGTCCAAGGGGTCTAAGGAGCCTGCAGAGGGACAGGGGAAGGCCACACAAGTGTGATTCACCTGGAGTGGTAAAATCAGCTATAACAGATGCCCCCTAATGTGTGAGGTCAGAGGGGGCATACGATGGCCGAAATACATTATAAGTCCATCCAAAAAGTGGAGTGATGAAGGATCCCAAATCGAAGACTAGCCACCCAATCAGCATGGTACAATGATACAACTCTACACATAATTGCAAATACATATAGCAGTCCCGGATACATAAGAGTATAATGGCCATGAATAGGCATGATACAAGATATCACATAACTGGTCATCACCACGTACAATATACATAGATCAGAATCTCCATGATGAAGATATAAAAAGGACCATGATCTCCATAATGCCTAAAGATATACAATGGATTAAGATCTCCATAATAGCTGGAAATGTCTGACATATACTGGAATCAAGTCACGAGAGCTGAAATCTCATGAACATTGGCACAATCAAGGAGGTAGCATATAAGAGATGCCACCAATCTGGAAGGTCTTCTACACAAACCGCTACAAGTACATGTCCTACTATGTGAATAGAGGTGTCAAGTTCGAACATAGTAGTCCATCATTTGATTATCGGTCATTGATGTATACCGTTAATAGATGCGAGATCACCCACCGATAATGAAAATGGGAATCAAGGTACTAGAGTGCAAACTAACAAGTGTGAATAAATGTGTTGAGATCGAACACTTGAGAGGATCCATTGATCATGGGAAATTGATGTATTCCCAAAGACTGTCGATGGCGAGATAACCTGCCACTGATGACTGCAAGTCTCAAGGCACTCAAAATGACTCTAGATTCCAATCCCAGAATAAATGATTTGAAGTTGATGGGATGAAATCCACTGGAAGGAGGGAATTAAGGCATCCCCCATCATCCAACACGAGGTACTCAGCAAATCTATATAATGTGGAGGGACTCGATCATAAGGTGCACGAACCAGTAACTGTACTGGGAATGGCCGACAAGCAAAGTCAAGATAACTGAGGAATGGACAACTCAGGTTTCAACTTCCTTCAAACAAGAGCATAACGACGAATGGTGACTGAATAAAGGCAACATAGACTCGATATACAAACTAGGACATCTTTGCAACATAGGAGGCATCGACAGAGGCTCCATGGGGGCCGGAAGCTTAACTAGTCAGTGGAGATAAACTCAGATAAACAAGTACATCTCCTAAAGTCAAACTATAAACCCAACCAATGGATGTGATATACAATGGTCTGTTCGAAGGCGACACAACTCGACAACTGCCAAAGATAACATCTTTCCATGTCTGGATTTTTAGGTTTTTTATTTCTTTTGGACTTTTTCAAATATTTAAAAGGCTTGAAAAAAAATAAAACTGCTTTATAGTTACAAACTAGTAGGAGACGAGTGTCATAGGGGAAAACAAACTAGTTCCAAGCAATGGAACATACCTATGATCAATGCAAGGACACATGTGTAGGATATCGACACTCGGAGGAAAATCCCCTCCCAGTAAAAAGGGAATCAAGTTGCGAAGGATATATAAAATGGCTATGCATGGCTAGACATGAGACAAGCTTGGGCTATATGTCAGAAATGCAATGTCAGGGAAGTTGGAATAAAGCTCAATAAGGTAGGCAAAGCTCATGATAATGCGATTGCAACTTGACATACAAGAGTCTTGAGGGAAATAGGCCAGCAAAAGATCAAGAGGAGTATGAGGCTCTTGCAAAATGTCATGGCAGTACTATACAACGGACTCCGACACTCTAAAGGACAAAACGTCAGCATGGGCACAAAATGCAGATAAGGTGCTAACTAGGGTACCCATGTAAGGTCAAGCTCTACCACTCATACCATGCCACTTCTAAAATAGCAAGAAGGTTCCGTGACATAATAGAGTGGGTTCGTACCTAAGGCTATGATGAAACGGCCATAAGGTCATGCAAAATGAAAATGGTGATGAAACCCAACCTATATGCTAGTTTAGACATGATAACTGAGATTGACATGAACGGGTCAATCCAACGGCTGAAACAACACTCAAAAAGGTCTCCTACATCATGAATTAGGTCCAAAACGGTCCAAAATGATTAGAAATGGTCCAAACTATAAGAAAGGGGGTAAAAATTTTCAAAAATTTGAAAAATTTCTATAAACAGTAAAAAATTCAAAACATTATAAAACATTTGAAATTTTTACCCAATTGAGCTCAGATTTTCAATAGCGAATTCCAGGAGATCCGACCAGTGGAATCCACTACCGTTTCTTCCAGGTACTTACCCATGCTCTTCTCTTCCATTTTGATGCAACTTTTATCAAATTAGATGGTCATTTGATGTTTCTAGGCCAATTTAAAAAGGGCGTTGCGGCCCACATGGAAATTGAGGGTTTTTCCGTGTATAGGGCTGGATATACACGGAAAATTCCCTCACAGTCGTGTACATACGCGGTTGTTTGGAAAACAGTCGCGTATGCGGCTGCGCATGAGATTTTTTTAGTATTCTAATGGGAAAACTTGCAATTTTTTGTGTAGGATGGTCCTAGAATGGAGAGAGTGTGAACATGGTGATGTAGAGGAGGAGGTAAGGGCCAATCTAATGGCTCAACAAGCACTATGTGCATGTGGGCTCTACAAGTTTTGGTTTCTTGGTGGCTTGCGGGAAAAACTAAGACTATTGCAGATGTTGGTGGATTACTGGGATCCAGACTCTGATTCCTTCCAGATAGATGGGTGTCCCTCACCATAGAGGTGGAGGACATATACTTTATTATTGGACTTTCCCGACGGGGGGAAGTAGTGAACCTTCGTTCTCACGGTGGGCCCGGAGGTGGCCTAACTATAGATGAGTACTTTGCGGTGTACTACTATTCAGACATGGAGAAGGTGGGGAGTCAGATCCCAACCAAATCTATATAGGTAATGGGCCTAAAGGCCATCCTATTGACATTGGGTAGGATATCAGGCTTGGCTTCACTCCACCAGGCCTCGCGTCCTCTGATGTTCTATGGAGTGAAGTGCATGAGACCCATGGCCTATGACTGGAGCATTACACTACTAAGCAACATGAAACATTAGCTCAATGAGTGTAAGATGAGCAGAGTGCAAAAATTCAGTTTCAGCAGCATACTGAGCACGTTTTTCTTTGAGCGTGTTCCAATATTGAGCCCCATAGTTGACGTTCCTCTTCACTAGGTACGAGATCCGGCCCAACGGCGTTGGGCGGATGCGATGCGCAGACTCGAGGGAGGTAGGGTGTCCAACCCCTATCCAGCTAAGTTCTTTCCATGGTGGTGATGATAGATAGTTTCCATTGATGACTAACCCTATGCGGGGATTGATTTTTGGGGGGACCCAGACATGCCGCTACCACCAGGATCGGCATATGGTGACATAGGTAACGAATCTTGACCCTCTCTTTAAATTTTTGAGTTATTTAATTTTTTGTGTTTTCTGATTATATGGAATCAAAAGACATATATTTTTTGGGTGACAATACATAGTGACATCTACCATTTGCATGTAGATGTGGGACCATGGTGGCCTAAAGGATTCCCTTGTCATAGACAGAGGGGAAGAGGAGATGATATCATGGGTGTGGATGCAGAGCGGACGCTCTAGAGCATTCATACCAACATTATGAAGCTAACACATAGGATTCCCATGGCGCAAGTCAAGGACTTGCCTGAGGCTATGCAGCGCCAGGTGGTGGGTGTACCACGAGCATGGGTGCGATTATTCTGACAGCTAGCTAAATCCGTATTGACCTTCCATGATTACAACCCCCCTCCTCCTCCACAGGATTAGATACCTGGGAGTTATACATTTTGTATTATTGTGTATTATATTTTGGTGGCTCAAGAGCCCCATTTTTGTATCATGACACGATGTATTACCACATTTTGGATGTTATATAAATTTTTTATGGTGATCGGTTTATTTATTTACATGTGTAAAAATTTGTGTTTGTGATGAATTTATTGTGTATGAAACAAATACCAATCTAGCACATAGTTAGCATATGAGTCAGCAACTTGATTATGAATTCTTTGAATATGTATGTATGTTATATTGTCAAATTGTCGTTCTAATAATCTCACATGTAAGAATCTCTTAATAATGTCGGATCTCTAACATGGTACAAACCGTTAAGCTGCGACACTACTAAATCCGAATCAAGACGTACCTCAAGAGAGAGAACGCCATGTGAAATGACATCCCGTAGAAGCTCAATAACGACACTATATTCAATAACATTGTTTGAAGATGGCGATGGCCACAAACATATGCCTCTTGAAGACAGTACCTGACCCATAGGAGTATAAATCACCCAAGCAGCAAAGGCTGAGTGTTGAGTACGACGGCTCGCACCATCCACGAATCCTATATAGGTGGAATATTCCATTGACATCTACCAAAAGAAATGGAAACTAATCACAAACTTGATCACTATAAGAAAAATACCTAACTATGTAAAACTGTACAATAATATACAATAACCAACCTTGGCTGAAAATCATGCATAGTACTTCTTGAGATAGAGCTCATTTCTAGGCTTCTCCAAGGTCGTTCCCTCATAACCCACTAACTCATAAGCACCCTTCTCTAACACACGTTTGATGACATAAGGACCATGCCACATGGGGTTAAACTTTCCTGCCCCCAAGGGTTCTTTTGGTTGATCCCACAAAAGGACCAAGTCTCCCTCACTAAACCTCCTTGGATGGATAGACTTATCGTACTGGACCTTTACACGATGCTTATTTACTTCTAGAGCCACCAAGGCATCTCGAAGTTTCTCATCAAGTTGCTCAAGGTGGACCAAACGCTCCTCCAATGGTGAAGTGTCTAGTAAGAGTTCTATGGCTAGCTTCAAAGAAGGAATCTTGAATTCAACAGGAAATATCGACTCCACTCCATGTGCAAGTTGATATGGAGAAAAACCAGTGGTAGTCTTAACAGTGGTTCTACATGCCCACAAAGAAGGATATAACATGATGTGCCAATTATTCTTGCTCTGTGCGATGGTTCGTTGGAGAATGGATTTGAGTGATTTATTCACTGCTTCTACCTGTCCATTTGCTTGAGGGTAGTAAGAGGAGGAATGCTCTTGCTTGTACCCTAACTTTGGTGCCAACTCTTCCATCATACGATTCTGAAAGTGCGAGCCATGGTCAGTGACAAGTTATTTAGAAATTCTGAACCGAGTAATAATCTGGTTGAATACGAAGTGCACGAATGTCTCATCGTCAGATTTAACTGTAGGGATAGCCTCAGCCCATTTTGTGAAGTAATCAACAACCACTATGATATGATGATTCCGCCCAGCTGAATCTGTGTTGCAATCCATAAAATCAATCCCCCACTTAGTGAAGGGACTGACAGTGATGATGGGATGTAACGAGGTAGGTTTTGAGCACATATTATGTGCAAACACCTGGCAAGGGTGGCACCTCTTGACCGTATCTATACAATCCTTAAATATCGATGGCTAGAAATAACCCACTCTTAAGATTTTTTGGGTTGTAGAAATACCAGATAAATGACCACCACATGCCCCTACGTGCCAATCATTTAGCACTACCTCAGCCTCTTCATGAGCTAAACAACGTTGTAAAATGGAATCTACCCCACGACGTTACAAAGTGTTATCCACTATGAGGTAATTCTTAGACACGTGATGTAATCATCGTCGTTCATCCCGTGAGAGGTGAGTAGGGACCTTCAATGTTTGTAAATATATAATGATATCCCCATACCATGGGCCTAAAGTTGAGATTAAGAAGATGTGTTCATCGAAAAACGTATCTTCACAAACCAACTCCTCAGCCTCGCTTGGGAAATCCGATATAAGCTTTGCAAAAATTAATGATTTCTTCAACTTTGCCAAAACAAAATTGAGATCAAATTCTTTCTGGATGACAATCCATTTATTATATTTTCCCCCAACTATCCTTCAAGTGAGGACGAATTGAAATGGATTGACATGGGCTACAACCAAGGTCTGGAAAAGGAGAATATAATGTCTCAACCGTTGAACTGCATATACGGTAGCTAAAGCAAGATTCTCAACATGAGAATAATGAATCTTTGTGTCAATAAGGTTCTGACTCAGATAGTATATGACATGCTCTTGGAGCTCCTCAATCTCTTGAACCAAAACCATACCAATCGTCTCCATAGACGTGGCCAAATAAAGTAGAAAATCATGGCTATAGTCTGGGGGACTAATCATCGGGGCTGATGCTAGGCCTTCCTTGAGTGCATCAAAGGACTCCTGGGCTTTCTCATCCCAAGAAAAGGTGGTGTCCTTCTTCAAAAGACGCATGAATCCTTTAGTAAAATTGGAAAAATTGACAACAAATCTTTGTAGGAAGTTTTCCATGCCTTGCAAACATTGAAGATGATGAATATTTTTCAGGGGATACAACTAAAGTATTACCTCAACATTCAAAGGGTCGACTCTTATACCCTCTTTAGAAATGATGAATCCTAACAAGCGACCTGAATTCACACAAAAGATGCACTTGTGAGGATTTAACCTAACCAAATAATGGTGGCATCTTTCGAATACCAATCTCAAGTGATAGGAATGACGCATTCTCACACGAGAATGAGCAGCAAGGTCATCCAAAAATACCTCGATAATCAACTTGAGATCATGGAAGATCAAGGTCATTTCCCGTTGAAAAGTAGCTTCGGTGTTCTTAAGGCCAAAAGGCATTTTTCGATATGCAAAAGTTCCCCAAGGACAAATAAGTGCAGTCTTATGTTGGTCCTCAGGTTTAATTTGTATCTGATTATATCTGGAAAAGCCGTCCATAAAGGAAAAAACCTCGCTACCTGCACACTCATCCAAAATCTAATTAATAAATGGTGTGGGGAAATTGTCCTTAGGATAGGCACGATTCAAATCACGGAAATTAGTATATATGCGTATCTCTCCTTGCTTATTATCCACTGGAACAGGGTTTGAAACCCACTCCGTCAAGGGAATGGGATAGATAAAACCGACTTTCAACAATTTTTGTATCCCTTCCTTAATCGCGGGTGCTTTCCTAGGATTCACCACACGCAAGTGTTGTCAAATAGGCTTAGCATTGGGATAAGTCTTAATCTCATGTTCAACAATACAAGGGTCGATACCTGGCATTTCATTGTAAGACCAAGCAAAGATATCACATAATTCTTTAAATAGCTCATTGTATTCTTGAATCTCAGCATGGGAACATTGTGCCTCAATATAGACATTCCCTATCCTTCCAGGATCACGAGAGATATTGATAGGAATTGTTGAAGATATTTTTGCCATGTTTCCATCAGCCATTTGTTAACACCCAAAAATGGTTAACTACCTCATCTACCCCATTTCATGGCTCATTCGTCCATTTACCTACCATATTTCCCTGAAAATCCCACTAAAA
>LPNX010259163.1:0-108480 GCA_001517045.1 Pseudotsuga menziesii
TCGACACATAACAGGAGCATCACTGGTATTCCACCTTCAACCTTGGATCAAAGGTTGGAATCCACTTTACTCTCAGTAAAGCCTAGAATCATCAGTAATCTACCCATCCTGTCGTACCATGTCAAACCTCAGGATCTTCTACAATCACTCCTTCTGAAGCGGAGCATCATACTCCCTCTGTCTTCCGTACTCTATGCACTGAAACATTCTGTACTGGAGTGACAAGTAGTATCCATCTAGGATCACTGGATACTAAGATCCTCTATCTTGAACTTCTTCAAAAGCTCATCTTGCACCCATCTGTGAGCTTGTCATCCTCTATCAACCTTGTAGCAAAGTTTAATATATTCATCAAGCTCATCATGTATGTGTTATACCACGATGTTTCCATCTACTGCATGATGGAACTATGAAATTCTCTTCAGGTCTTGATACTGCGCCCTGACATCATTCTTTTTGAACTGGTCTTCCCTTTCTTCTTGATGGCTAGAAGGTTCTGCATCAATGATGTCACTGCACTCGTCATATTATTCTTCATTTTGAAATGTCTTCACTTGTTCTTCGAAACAAGTCTTCATTCTTCTTTTCTTGTAGGCGATTATGTATGCGATCTTTCCTACAAGTCAAATGCAATTGTATGGTTAGAAACATTTCATAAGGAATATTTATACTGGCAAACACTTATGCATAAATATATGATCATGCAACTACTTTCACCAATACAACATTCATCCATATCTCACTGAAACTTTCTAGATGCCTTCCATCTCTACCAGGACAACATTGAGATTGTGCACTAATCCAATATGTCAGTAAAGAGGTTTTATTCTAGATAAGTAGCAATGGATAATTTGTATAGCCCCATGAGCTAATTACCCATCACATGCATATTAGTAGTATTCTGTCATTAATGCAAACATCCTATCATGCATAATACAATAACTGAATATAAACAAATGCATAATAAAATAATATAATGAAATGATAATTGAATACTTATCTTTGTTTGTTTCGAGGGTAGACTCCTTCTTGAGCCTTCAGCTTCATCGTCTTATTTATTCATAATAGCATCGTTTCTTATCCAAAAGCTAAGGTGGATAAGAAGTTCTTCAAGAGTTGATTTCTTCATATTCCTCATTGCTTGAGGGATCTTCTTTGGATGGTGAGAGTCGGATCTTCAAATGCTCCCGTCTTATCTTCTCTTCTTATGGGTAGAGCTTCTTCTTCTTCCCAAAGTTTGCTGAAAGTAATCACTTCCTTCTGGAACACATTCCTTGTATGAATGAATTCCACGATGCTGGGAGGCCATTCAAGGTGGCCATCACCACTTCTCCATTCTTCACTTCTTCTTTAGGTCATATTCTGATTTTTGTTCTTACCTTCAAATAGCTTGAAATTCTGGAATAGCTTTGCTTGCAATAGGTAGTGCTCTGTAGTGCACATGTGCAATCCTTTTATGCGAAAGCTCATTTGTCTCTACCGTATCATGGATCAAGGCTTGTTCTGGATAGCCCTTCAATTTGTACAAGCCTCCTTCTTGTTCTCTAATCACTACCGCATCATCGATAGTCTTTCCTTTTAGCCATATGATGACTTGACCATCTATGAATGCAATCCACATTCCTTTTACATCAATGCTAAAATGGAGAGAAGGTTCTTCTTGAATCCTGGAACAAACCATACTCCTTTCATTGTTAGAGACTTACCAGAGTCTAGCTTGTATGAATATTCCCCACTACCTTTTATTGGATATTGGTAGTCATCTCCTAGTTTCACCTTGTGAGGTGATTCATGTTCTGAGAGTCTTATGAAGGATTCCTTGAATCCTGTCATATGTTTGGAAGCCCCACTATCTATAAGCCAATCATCACTTCCATGAGTAATGTTACCTGTGAGAGATGATATCAGAACATATTCATCCTCTCTTGAAGAATCTTCACTTTCATATATGGATCTCTTTTTGGATGGTTCATCATCCTCTGCAGCATGAGCATGATGTCTTCTTTGGCCTTGTCTCCCTCTGAAACTGGAACCTCTATACTCATGTAGGTGTCCAATCCATTTTCTTTAGAGAGATCATATACTTCTAGGCTTGGAAGTTGTCAACTTCCGCAAGCTTGTCACCAAGCTGATGTGATATATCATATTGAAATGAGAACCTCAAATGGAAATAGCAAAGGATTAGATCTTACCGATTTGAGGTGTCCATCCTTGTCCCGGAATTTGCTGATCTAGGGTTTGTCGCAGAAACCCTAATTTTCAAAACTTGGAATCTTTCAGATCTGATTGGACAAACAGATATATCTCTTCAAATGGAGCTGTCCAATGTACTCCTTTTCTGAAAACAGTGGAGGGAAGCTCCTGGAACAGGAAGCCCTAATTTTCTGATTTCTTCTGCAGAAATGCCTGTTACTGTTTCTATGATATCTCTGAAATTACTACTCTTATATGTCTGAAATTTTGCACTAAGGTAACCTCGCATGTTCCATATCCAACACCATAGGTTTCATTAGAATTGGTTTCACCATTTTGGATTTATGATCATTTTCCCAAGGTGACCTGTTATAGTACTGTTCAGAACAACAAAGTTGTACGGCCTTCCACGTGTCACTGGTTCATATTCTGAGTCTAATATTTGGAACACAGAAATTAAAGTCCGTGAGCTTTCTGGAACATCTTCAGGAATTCCATTTGGACCTCTGTATCCCAAGATATTGCAGATCTCCCCAGGTGTCCTGTTTATGGATGATTTCTGGAAGAGGCTGGAACCCTAACTTGGAGAGATCATATCTCCCAGAATATAGCGAATATGAGGCTTATATTTGGACACAAGATTCATAATGATTGTATCTTCGTCCCCTATAATTTTCAGCATCTGATACTTCACCAATCTCAGAATATATCAACTGTACCAAAACTTAGCATTTTTAGTATTTAGGGTTTCTCCTAACTCAGGGTCAAACTAGGGTTTGACTTTCCTGTAGTTTCACCCAACCAAATTTCTTGATACAGGTATCTAAACTTCGGTTTTTGATGAGTATAATAAGCCTATGCTGGTCTCACTCAAAAATTCCTCTTCTGTAGAAATCCCTAACATCCACATCGAAACTGAAAATGCTTGAAATTGAATTCCGCATCGACAGAAAGATGCACCCTTCAATGGAGAGTCATCCTAGCATACTTTTGCTGAAACTCTGTGGAGGAAGATCCACAAACTAGGAAGCCCTAGTTTCTGTAGCTGCACAATGTCTTCTTCTCAGGTTAGCTCTGATTCCATGTTAGTTTTTCAACATTTAAGCTAGCATTATGTTAAGATCTTTTCACTGAGAGAATAACAAGCACAGCAATAACATGAGCACATCACATGAGACAAGAGACACAAAGAGTTTTGGGAGGGGAAACCATAAATGGAGAAAACCCCTCAAATTCCTCTAAGATAGAATCACCATAAGATGTGAAATCCAATGCAGTAAGATGACCTCCCAATACAGCAATAGCCTTCTGTCTTCTGTCAAGCCCAAGTATTTCCTTCTCCAAAGGTGCGCCACACTTGAGAGAGCAAGTGCTGTAATTCACAAGTGATAAATAGAGAGACTCTCACTCTCTATTTATATTCTTCCGTCGACTTGAAGTGCACTCAACCATGTAGGCTTAACTTACAATTACTTACTCGAGCCTACACCTTAATTAGTGTATAATAACCCAAGTGCCCCGAAACTATGGGGACTTACCTAATGACTTGACAAGACTTGTTTACATTAATAATCCTCCCGATCAGAACATCGTGGTAAGACAATATGACTCAAATACATAATAGAAACATCCTGGAATAAACATCGGGTTACAATATATAAAATACATATAAGAATACATTCTGAAGTTACATATACATCAACAATCTCTCTGAAGAAAATGAATTGGACACCTACATGAGTAGAGAGGCCCCAGTTCCATACAGAGATGAGGCTCAAAGCCTTACACAAGAAGAACTTGATCAAGGCCAAGAAGATCATTATTGATTCAATCACGGATCAACTTGTACCACAAGTGTCATCCCTAAAGACACCGAAGATGTTTGATTCCTTGATCAAGCTATTTGAAGATAAGAACATAAATCGGAAGATGGATTTAAGAAAACAGTTGAAGAATGTGAAGATCTAGAATGCAGAACATCTTGAAGTAGTAGAAGAAGAAGGGAAGAATGCAGAAGTGGTGATAGCCACCTTGAATTGTCTCCCAGGATCATGGGATTCATTCATGCGAAGAATGTATGCCAGAAGGAAGTGATTACTTTCAGTTGACTTTGGGAAGAAGAAGAAGCTCGACTCATAAGAAGAGAAGAAGAAGATGGGAGCAATTGAAGATCAAGCTCTCACCATTCAAAGAAGATCCCTCAAGCGATGAGGAATGTGAAGAACTCAATTCTTGAAGAACCTCTTATCCATCTTTTCATTTAAATAAGAAATAATGATGTCATTAATGAAGAAGATGATGAAGCAGAATGATCAAGATGGAGTTTACCCACGAAACAAATAAAAGATAAGTATTCAATTGTCACTTCATGATATTGTTTTGTTATACATTTGATTATATTTAGTTGATGTGTTATGCATGATAGATTGTTTGCATTAATGATTGTATACTACTAATATGCATGTGATGGGTAAGTAGCTCATGGTGCTCTCCATTGCTACTTATCTAGAATGAAGCTGCCTTGATGACATATTGGATTAGTGCACAATCTCAATAATGTCATGATAGATATGGAAGGAATCTAGAAAGTTTATGTGAGATATGGATGAATGTTGTATTGGCTAAACAGTTGCATGATGCATAAGAATTTGTCGTTATGCATATGTTTTACGAAATAGTTCTAACCATACAGCTGGTGCATTTGAATTGTAGGGAAGGTCTTGTACAACCTCCTACAAGAAGAATGAGACTTGTTCTGAAGAACAAGTGATGAAAATTCAAGATTCACTGCAATAAAATCCGAAGCTCCCAGGGTCAGAGACACCATGACGGAAGAAAGAGCTTCAGAGAGTGGTAGATCCACCTCGAAGGATGAAGACCACCATGGGTATGAGAGATAACTCAAGATGAAGAAAAGAATGCTATGATCAAATAATAACAGTTGATCATGGGGAATGATGTATACGATATGATTTCGAGACATAAATGGAAGTACATAGTATCCTCCATATGGATCCACAAGAACAAGTGTACAAAGCAAGGTTCGTGATTTTCCTCAGAAAGAATAGAATATGGCATGGCATACTCTATTGACCAGTATATATCAAGCATAGAACCACCAGTACAGAATGAAGAGGGAAGATGATACTCCACTTCAGGGGGAGTGACTACAGAAGATATCTGAGTTTGACATGGTATGACATGATGGATAGCTTTGTGATGGATTGAGACTTTACCAAGAGTAAAGTGGGTTCCAACCTTAAAGGTTGAATGCAGAATACTAGGATATGTTGATGACCCGACAAGACAAACTCATGGAAGATGTTATGATGAAAGAATACTAGAATGATGTTTGGATATAGTACTCAAACTAGAAAGCAAGAATGTAGTATTTTCTGAATGGATTTGCAAGATAAAATATGTTGATGATAGAAGTAAGGAAATACTTGTGGCTAGAGGTTTCTATCAGAAAGAGGGAATTAATTCTAAAGAGACACTTACTCCAAGAAGTAAGGTACACTTCCTTTAGAACTATCATGGTAGTTTCTTCCATGATGAAGTAAAGACAAGCCTTCCTTAATGGAATGATTGAGGAAGAGTTTTACATCGAATAGTCACAAGGATTTGAAGTTGAAGACAGATGGACTCACATATGCAAGTTGAAGAAGGCCCTCTATGGCATGAAGCAAGCTCCCAGAGCTTGGTATGGAAGAATAGATAGTTTCCTGACGAGCATGGGCCTTGCCAAGAGTAAAGTCGATCCTAACCTTTACTACAAGGTTGTAGAAGATGAACCTGTCATTTTGTTATTATATGTGGATGACTTATTCTTGACACGGAATGAGAAATAGATCATGGAAAGCAAGAAGAAACTAGTAGAAGAATTTGAGATGAAAGACCTTGGGTTAATGCATTATCTCATAGTTCTGGAAGTATGGAAAAGTTCAGAAGGAATCTTTCTCAACCAGGGAAAGTATGTGGTAGAGATATTGAAGAGAGTAATTATGTTGGAATGCAAAGCCATGGCCACACCCATGGACTCCAATCTAAAGCTATTAGCTGATGACTCATCAGATTTAGTGGATGTGACTCACTACAGATAGATCATTGGGTCATTGATGTACTTGAAAAATACCATACGAGACATTTGTTTTGCTGTAAACACCTTAAGTCAATATCTTGTTCAACCAAGACGGGTTCACCTAGTAGCTCCAAAACATGTGATGAGATATCTCAAAAGGACTATAGACTTTGGTCTATACTATGATGGTAGCCATGAGTATAGATTGTATGGCTACACAGATGCAGATTGGGATGGAAGTATCTCATACAGGAAAAGCACATCAGGTAGATGCTTTTGTTTGAGGTCTACTATGAGTTCATGGTTTAGCAGGAAACAGTCCAATGTTTCTCTTAGCACGGTTGAAGCAGAATACATAGCAAATTGCTCTACTAAGTTGTGAAGCCATATGGCTTCAGAAGCTGATATCGGGTCTCTTTGACATGAATATGGATACTACAATGATTCCATGTGATAACCATAGTTGTGATGAAAAAGAACCCTGTGTTTCGACATAACACATAGAAATACGGTATTTCTACATACAAGATAAGATGCAGATGATGATACTGTAGATGCAGATGATGGTGATTCAGTATTTCTATACTGAATATAGAGATGATGATGTTTCAGTATTCCCATACTGAAGATATAGATGATGATGATTTAAGTATTCCCATACTGAAGATATAAATGATGATGATTTCAATATTCCCATACTGAAGATATAGATGATATTTCAGTATTTACATATTGTACATGCAGATGATGGTGATTTTGTATTTCTATACTGAATATAAAGATGATGATGCTTTCAGTATTTCTATACTAAAGATATAGATGATGATGCTTTCAGTATTCACATACTGAATATGTAGATGATGATGTTTTGGATGATGATGTACTGACAAAGCCTCTGCCTCAAGTAGAGTTCAAACACTTTCAAGACAAGATTGGTGTTGTTCGGAAAGACCTTCCTCGAAAGGGGGAGTAGTGATGTTGCAGTGGGATTGTATCATCCCTGGGAATTTTCCCTAAAGTGATCCGGAGATCTCGGTCCTCAAGAATGAAGAGGGATTGTATCATCCCGGGACATCTATCCAAAATAGATCCGATGACCTCAGTCCTCGAGAACGTGGTGGGATTGTATCATCCCTGGGCACTTTCCCTAAAGTGATCTGGAGACCTCGGTATTCAAGAATGAAGAGGGATTGTATCATCCCAGGACATCTATCCATAATAGATCCAATGACCTCGGTCCTCGAGAATGTGGTAGGATTGCATCATCCTTGGACATCGTCCTAAAGTGATAGGCACTGATTCTCCCGTAATCAATCTAGTGGCTTCGATTCTCGAGAATGTGGTAGGATTGCATCATCCTTGGAAATAGTCCTAAAGTGATAGGGAATGATTCTCCCATAATCAATCTGGTGGCTTCAATCCTCAAGAATGTGGTAGGATTGCATCATCCTTGGACATAGTCCTAAAGTGATAGGGACTGATTCTCATGTAATAAATCCGGTGGCTTCGGTCCTCGAGAATGTAGTAGGATTGCATCATCCTTGGAGATAGTCCTAAAGTGATAGGGATTGATTCTCCCGTAATCAATCTGGTGGCTTCGGTTCTCGAGAATGTGGTAGGATTGCATCGTCCTTGGACTTAGTCCTAAAGTGATAGGGATTGATTCTCCCGTAATCAATCCGGTAACTTTGGTTGTCGAGAATGTGGTGGGATTGTATCATCCCTAGACTTTAAGTACAAAAATGATCCAAAGAATTTTTCTCTTTGAGTTGTGGATTGTAGGTTGTAGCTGATGATGATGATGACGTACTGATCGAAAGATCAAATGTTACTGATGATGATGATGTTCTCTGATTGAAAGATAAGAAGTTGCTGATGATGATTATGTTATCTGATTAAAAGATCAGAATATGATGATGATGTTGTTGCTGCTGATGATGATGTTCTCTGATCGAAAGATCAGAATATGATAATGATCATGTTTCTCTGATCAAAAGATTAGAAGTTGCTGATGATGATGATGTTCTCTGATTGAAAGATTAGAATATAATGATGATGCTGTTGCTGATGATGATGATGTTCTCTGATCGAAATATCAGAATATGATGATGATGATGTTTTCTGATCGGAAGATTAGAAGTTGCTTATGATTATGATGTTGCTGATGATGATGATTTTTTCTGATCGAAAGATCAGAATATGATGATGAGTTGATCGAAAGATCAGAGGCTGATGATAATGATGATTCTGATTGAAAGATCAGAGTATGATGATGATTTTGTTGATGTTTTGTTGATGTTTTCATGATGATTTTTCTAATCAAAAGATCAGAGTATGATGATGATGTTGTTGCTGATCGAAAGGCCAAAGTGCTGAAAAAGATGTTGCTAATCAAAAGGTCAAAGTGTTGAAGATGATGTTGTTGATCGAAAGGTCAAAGTGCTAAAGATGTTGCTGATCGAAAGGTCAAAGTGCTGAAGATGTTGCTGCTCATTGAAGAGTCAAGATGCTGAAGATGTTGCTGATCGAAGCGGTAAAAGTACTGATGAGCGGTCAAAGTACTGATGATGCTGAAGACTAAAGATTGAAGATGAAGACTACGTGATGTTGAAAAGCTTCCAATGATTTATAGATGTATCACCCTGATGATGTTGATGATGTCCTCTATCTCTCTCCTATCATTGTTGTTGTTGATGTTGTTATAGAATACCCTTCTAGTTAAGTGGGAGTGTTGAAATATTGTAACTTCAAAGAATATTCTATATGTATTTCTTTGTGGTCCCCAATGGTCCTATCAAGAGAACCACTTGTATTACTTTGTACCTCGATGCTCCTAATCGAAAGAACTAATAAGAGTCATGAGGCAG
Source organism: Pseudotsuga menziesii (assembly GCA_001517045.1). Lineage (NCBI taxonomy): Eukaryota > Viridiplantae > Streptophyta > Pinopsida > Pinales > Pinaceae > Pseudotsuga > Pseudotsuga menziesii. The sequence continues at coordinate 9,142 of LPNX010259163.1, forward strand.
TCCCCTCTAATTGTAAAGGTGGGTCATTAGCACCCTAGTGTGGTTACTTGAGCCTACATGTGTAACTCAAGCCTACATGATTAAATCAAGCCTACATGACAGATGAGTTAACTTAAGTGAACGGATGAATATAAATAGAGTTGTAGTGCTCCTCATTTGTAACACACATTCTCACTTGAGTAGCACACTTGTGGAGGAGAGAAGTAGTTGGAGAAGGGGGATGATCAGGTTTTTGATCTCCTTGTTGGTTTTACCTTTTTACCTTTTTGGGGCATCTATATTGAGGAATCTTTTGCTGGGTTTTTTCCTTTAGGGTTTTCCCAGGATAAATCTATGTTGTTCTTGTGATACTGTTTCTTTCAGTGATCCTATTTATATGCTTTTGTTATGAAAAATGAAATGATATACTAATGTCTTAGCTAAGCATATGAAAATTGAACAATGACTTGATTATCTTCAAATGAAAAGGTATGTCAGTTCATCAATATTGTAGTAGTAGACATACATGAGGCTTATTGACTTGTTTTGAGTTGGGATTGGTCAGTAAAGCTAAATGGATATTTTGCATCAGATTGGTCACATCTGTGGTTTCCTTATAAGGGAAGTCCCATTCAAATTAAAGTATTAAGAGAGCCCCACATGAAGCACAATGTTACTCAATTGGAGGGTAAGAATGAACCAGTGAATTCTATATTAGGGAATTACTTCATTGAACTAGAACTGGGAAACTACCAAGTGGAAGAAGCCAACGGTACACCAGACACCCAGCTTGATCTCCTTCGATTTTCACATGTTGACGAGATTGATTGTAAAATAGTAGACTTAGTTTCAGATGTAGTTTTTGATTCAAGTACAGTAGAAGTAGATAGTTTTTGGACACTTTATTTTTATGGATCTAAGACATTGGAAGGATCAGGAGCTGACTATGTCTTGATTGATCCAAAGAAAAATAAACATTTCCTTTCATGTAGATTAGAGTTTGAATGTACCAATAACATAGCTGAATATGAAGCATTAGTTCAGGGACTAAGAAAAGAAATTGAATTAAAAGTATAAAATCTAAAAGCATATGGGGATTCTGAAATAATTGTAAAATAGATTTGAAATCAGATACATTGCACTTCACCTCATTTAAAATCTTATCAGAATGAAGTATGGGATTTGCTAAAAAAATGTTATGCATTTAATATTGTATCCATTCCTAGGCTAAAGAATGCAGCAGTTGATTTGTTAGCTACCTCAACTGCAAGGATTTGTGCCCTCTAATAATAGATGTTCTATTGAATTACTTTTCAGGACTTCGGTTCCAGACATGATCACCAATTTATGATTTTTTGATGATGATCAACAAATTCTGGAATGTTTGACAAATGATGAGACCTTCAAAGGGGCAATTATCGATGATGAAGAACATCAAGCTGAGTTAAAATTCAACAACTTTATTCCTAAAAGGGTCAGAACCTTAGAGTGGATGTTTGATTTAGACAACAAATTCAAAACACCAGCAAATGTCAAGACTCATAGCTTGCCTTTACAATTCAAGCTGATAAATTTAGGAACTGAAGTTGAGCCCAAATATGTGAATTTGGGAAAGTGTTGCTCTCCCTATGAAAGAAATAAGTTCATTAGTTTGTTCAAATAGTACAAATATGTATTTGCATGGACATATGAATAACATAAAACATATGACACAAAAATCATACAGCATGTCATCCATATTAGGTCTGGGGTCAAGCCTTATCAACAGCCTTTGAGAAAAATGCATCCAAAACTGGAGCCTTTAATTCAGAATGAAGTGAATAAATTATTGGATGCTAAAATTATACTCAAAGTCAGACACACAGAATGGGTTTCGAATATGGTACTAGTAAGGAAGAAATCTGGAGAAATCAAACTATGTGTGGATTTCAGAAACCTAAATCATGCTTTGGATAAAGACAACTATCCAGTCCCACCCATGGAATAGATATTGTAGATGGTTTCGAGTTCTGAGTTATTTTCATTATTAGATGGATTATCTGGCTACAATTAAGTGTTAGTAGCTGAAGAAGATAGAATTAAAACTACATTGAGAACAAGGTGGGGAACTTTTGCTTATAGAAGGATGCCCTTTGGACTCATAAATGTTGGAGCTACTTTCTAGAGGGCCATGGATATAGATTTTCACAATATGATTGGCTGTAGTGTTGTGGTATATCTCAATTATATCATGATATTTTCAAAGAAGAGAGAAGAACAGGCATTCCATCTAAAACAAGTTTTTGAGCGTTGCTGAAAATAACGGTATCTCGCTGAATCCAAAGAAGTGTGTGTTTGCAGTTGTAGAAGGAAAGCTACTGGATCATGTCATTTCTAAAAAAGGGATCTCCATAGACCCAGAAAGGATTAAGGCCATCGAACATATCCCTTTTCTCCATAACAAAAAAGGTATGCAATCATTCATGGGGATGATTAATTTCATGCGAAGGTTTGTACCGGATTTTGCTCAAATTGTTAAACCTTTGCAGTAAATGGTGAAACAAAGTGTACAATTAAAATAGAATGATGTGGAAAAGAATGCATTTAGTAAAATAAAGACATATATTGCCCATGTACCATCTCTTAAAAGTCCAAATTTTGAAAAAGATTTTATTTTGTACACTTTCGTGTCTAATGATTCATTGGCAGCGGTGCTTACTAAGAAGGAAGATGGGGGAGATGAGTACCCCATATCATTTATGAGCACTGGTATGTAGGGGGGCTAATTGAATTACCCAGCTTTGGATAAACAAGCTTATGTTGTCTTCAAAGTGGTAAAACAATTTAGGCCACACATACTTAAGAACCGGACTAAAGTAATAGTTCCACACCTAGTTGTAAGGTCTCTTTTTGTACAAAAGGAATCAGGAGAAAGATGAGGCAACTGGGTAACAAATTTACAAGAATATGATCTTGAATTCAAACCAGCATCTATAATAAAAGGTCATGGATTGTGCAAAATAATAGCTGAAGGTAAAGATAATGAAGAGAACAATTGGGACAATGAAGCTGAGTTACATATGATGGGTGTATGTCCTCTTTTCACAGCTCCAAATTCCTGGTATCGAGACCTTGTGCATTACCTTCAGGAAGGATTATTGCCAGAACATTGGAATTCTAAACAATAAAGAGCACTGCACCTTAAATCAGCCTCATATAACATCATTGAAGGAATATTGTTCAGGAAGAATTATGATGGAGTTCTTCTTAGATGCTTAGAGAAAGAAGATGCGAACAATGTCATAACAGAGTTACATGATGGGCCTGCTGGAGGGAATTTTTCTAGAGATACGACAGCCCATAAAATTCTAAGAGCCATATACTATTGGCCCACACTGTTCAAGGATGCGCATGCCCATGTCAGAAAGTGTGATATCTGGCAGAGGTGTGGAGGAAGACAAGCCAAAGCAGCAGGACCATTAAAGCCTGTGATGATAACAAAACCATTCGAGCAATGGGGAATTGATATCATTGGAGAGATGAAACCAAATTATTCCTTGCAACACAAATACATTTTGACAGCAACTGACTACTTCACTAGATGGGTTGAGGCCATTCCATTACTTAAAGTGAATGAAGATGCGATCATGGATTTCTTGCAAGATCATATTATGACTAGGTTTGGGGTTCCAATTTCCCTGGTTTTTAATAATGCTACTTATTTTTCCTCTATTATATTAACTACATTTTCTCATGAAAGAGGAATTAAGTTGCATTATTCTGCAAACTATTACCCACAAGGAAATGGTTTGGCATAATCTACAAACAAGAATCTGATTAGGATCTTAAAGAAAACTATGATAGAAAACCATAGAAGTTGGCATTTAGCATTAGCGAATGCTCTTTGGGATGATAGAGTCACACCCAAGAATTCCTTAGGTGTGTCACCATATACCCTTGTTTATGGAAAAGAAGCTATTCTACCTCCCAACATTATGCTACCCTCTTCCATAATAGCTCAGGAGTCTAGAGGTACAGATAACGCAATCCTACAAATTAGAATCTTTAATCTTTTGAAGGTGGAAGAGTCTAGATCCAAAGCCAAATAAAATTTTAAGCATCAACAGGAAGTAGTAAAATGGTGGTTTGATAAGCATAAAGCTGGAAAAAAGGAATTTGAAGTGGGAGACCTGTTTCTTAAGTGGGATCACCCACATGATGAAAAGGGGAAGCAGATGAAATTTCAACAATTATGGGTAGGACCTTTTCATATTGTAGCAAAGCTTGTCCCCTCGACCTACAAGTTGCGATATTTACAGGGGTGGGAAGAGAACTTACCAGTTAACAGTTTAGTTCTCAAACCTTATTTTTCTTGATTTTTTGTTTTATTGTGTACATAAATAAACTGATTTGGTTGTTTATTTTTTGTTGTGATTTATTTTATTTCTTTTTGTTTAGTTATATTTTAATTGATTTCAATAAAAGAAGAAAACTTTTGGTTGCATGGAGAGCATTAGAGTTCTGGATTAACTAAAATACTTGATTATAATACTGTGTACTATTGTTTTATCTGAAAGAATTTATTCTAGTTTAGCAGTTTTCCTAAATGGATATGAACACATTGAAGTCCTACTTAATCCTTGTAAAATAACTCAGGATCAAAAGGTTTGGAATACTATTTCAAGGCTCCATCCATCTTACATTTAAAAAATGTCTTGCAAGGTGACAGCAAAAGACCCATGGAAAGGAAGCAAGGTAAACAGTATATTATATATAAATGATCCCATGCCAAGAATTGAAAGACAAAAGGAAAATAAGAGTAAAAAAATTCCTAAGAAAGAAATATGTATCAAAACAAAGTACTAAACCAAATGAGTACAAAATTACCAAAGTTCTTCTTTGTCCGTGAGATGAAAATTAAATACATATCTCACACAAAATGACACTATCGATAGAGGAGCCTGCATAAAAAATTTCAGAAAGAAAGGAATACAGGAGGACTCAAAAGAAAGGAAAAAAGTCTAGAAGCACAAAAAGTGCAAAATGGCATGGGAATGAGAAACAAATGAATATTTCTATTTACCATATGTTACAATCCTATGGTGTTCAAGATGGAAGCTACCCAAAGACAGAGGTAAAAAATAAAACTCATATTCTTGGCCTCAAAAGAGTTATCTTGACTTTTAAGTCTTGGTTCCCATTATCCCTAAAGTGGAATATCATCAATGATTGAAGTACATATGTGCCATTTGGGAAATCCAAACATCTAGAAGAATTCAACACATTGGTTGTATTGTCAAACATTCTGTTACTTAAGGAAGAAACTGTCCAGAGATCTGGGTTCACCATGAAGTCACCAATTGTTGCAGTTGCGACTGTTTTCCCAAATTTTAAAAAAAAATTGGACCCTCCTTTGATTTTATCTTGCCCAAAATTGTTTGGATTCCTTAACTCTATTTTTCTTTGCTACAAATTTGGATTTTGAGTTTGAATTAAGGTCAACTATTTTTCCTTCATCTCAGAAGTTGAATGATCTAAAAACTGCCAATGCTTTTGACTGTGGAACTTAGCATTTTTATTTTTTTTACTGTTTTGGTTTTATCGCTGTCAGAGTTTTGTTGAAGATTGAGTCAAGGTTTTCCTTCTCTATGTTGTCGTTGTTTCAGAGATGAAACGAACTATTTTAACCGCTGCACAACTTTAAAGTCTTCCGAGCACTTAACATTTTTGATGATTTTTCATGTTTCAATGATCTTTTTTTATTGTGATTGGAAGTCTATTGATGTGTGTAGTAGGGAATTGATTTTCTATATCACCGCCATTTCGGAGGACGAATAGAGAATGTGTTGTTGGATATTTCCAATTTTCGTCGATGCATTGTTTTTTGGATATTTTTTTTTTGTTTGTTTTCACTATTGGAATGGTGTTGATGATTAATCAGAGTACTAGTCTTTTGTGTTGTCGACATAGTAGCAGCATTGAGCCTTTGGTTTCAGAACCTGTTCTCTTTCCATTTTCCACTGTTGCGGTTTTCTGGCAAGCTATCTCACCGATGTTTAGTTGTTTTGAGCTCTAACCTTTAGCTCTAGAGTTGCCGAACACTGATGTTTTATGTTGACTACGGAACCCTTATTCTATGTGGTTTTCACTGTTGCAGCGATTTAGTGAACTAACCATCCGACGTTTATGTGCTCCATTCACCGATGAGGAGTTTGTCAGCCCAATGCTTAGTTTTTCCCACTGGTAACGTTTTCTTGCCATTTTTTTTTTTTGGTGAGCTTTTACCATATTTCATGGGAAACAGAAGTTTTCTATTTTTTATCAAGTTAGGGTGTTCACGATGAAAATGTAGTACCTGGCTTCACTTTTGATGCTTATTTTTGTTTGATAGTATGGTTTAAGTTTTATTGAAAGTTAGATGATCTTGAATGCAGTCCGGATTAATGATGAGTTTTTTGTTTTAATTGCAGATAGACCTAGAGCATTTTTCAGACCCAATTGATGATTGTTGTTTCAAAGAAGACATATATAAAAGAAAAAGTAGAATCGATAGCAGCGGAGGCCCAGGCTTGGAAAAGATTCATCAATTACTGAGCTGGTCCCTTTTTATGAAGTACTCATAAATCTTAATCTGAAATGTAATGCATTGTACAAATCATGAGCACTCACAAAAGGACAAAATTGTGAGATTAAATGGTTGGGGGAGCCTAAAGGTCACTTCGGGGGGGGAACCCAAAGGATTTTCTATTTTGTATAAATATAGGAGAGTTAGAGGGAATAAAGGACTTTTTCCCAGAGACATTTGTGAGAACATGTTGTAAGAAGAACTATTTCCTTTTGCAATAGATAATTACAAGTTTCCTATTGGAGAAAGCTTGGTGGAATGTTCAAATGTTGTGCTATGGATTTGTTGAATGTGAACTATTTCATTTTCAGTTTTTTTCGATTAACTATGAGATCGTTCTAACTCTTTGAACCTATGTTCTTGTTATGAATGCTCTCTAGTTTATTCTATGAAATTTCCACTATGAGTAATGAAGGTTTTTTCATAAACAATGAGCTATATTGTTGTTCATCTATCTATTAATGTTCATGTGTTTTGAGATAAGTAACAACTATCTATTATTTTTCTCAACGCATGCACAAAAATACATTACTCATTGATAAATGATAATCTTGCTCCATAGGGACAGGTTAGATAGTTAGTTTTAGTTTTCTTGCTGTGTGTGATTTAGATGCGAGAGAGTGAAGATGAGAGGTAAGAACATGTGCATCACATTGTGACTGCTCCTAGTATTCTCTATAAATATGCATTCTTAGATAGGCACTTGCATATCATACAAAAAACTAAAAAACTAAAAATATACACGGTGGACCGGGCTGTAACCGATAAAACCTTTAATTCATTACTTGAACTATGGTAGTTGGTTCGTAAACCAGATGGATTCCCCATACCAAAAAATAATGGGCTAGTTGGGAACGTTTATTAGGGAGAATCCCATACTGTTGTTACCTATGATTTTCCAGGCCTCAATACCTGGATTTTCCTTATTATCCTCAATGTTTCTCTATTATTTCCAGCTACCCATCCATTATGACGAAGGCATGGAAATCCTATTATCTTGTCGACATAACAGTGCTACCCATATCAAATATCATATCCATGAATGGAGTCATTGTTTTATCTTGTGTAAAATTTAGTTAGATGATAGGATTTTCCTAGATTGGTTTCTTAAAACCTTAATCCCCCCATTTCCAAAGATGTTGCATCTGAGCTCCCACAAACTGAGGAGGAATCCATTCTCAAGGCACACCAATTTGATCTTATCTATGCCTAATTGGGTTATCTATATACCATCATACCTAATGCTCCTTGTACTGGCTCCTCACATTGAGATACGCCAATGGAATCCCATGTTGCTGATGGAGTCATTGGATCTATTACTCAACATCCTCACCTATAAAAAAATTCTCCTTTGATGCTACCTCATTTCAGTACCACCCTTAGTGTTTCCAAAAAAAGATACCCCCTTGATTTTTCATGCATAGAGGCTTAGTTTGGAGCCACACCTTCATATGCATCTCCCACTCTAGTTCCTCACATTCATGGCCTAAACTGCTTGGAACTTGCATGTAATGGCCAAATGGTAGGATTTCCATCCCCTCTAGCCACTCCTCCCTATTACCCACCACATGTTCAACCTACACATTCTCTGATCTCGACTCCTCTTGTTCCCCAAGGACAGGTCCACGCTTAGCATAACCTCCCTAATTAACCCACCCCCACTAACCAACAAGGCCAGGGACGAAGACATAGAGGTAGGAACGAGAGAAAAAACTAACATCATGGAGGTGTCCCACAACCCAACCCTATGAATAACAATAGAGAAAATACCCCTTCACAAAACCCCCAATAACCACCTAGACCTAGGAATAACCCTTAGTTGTGTACTAACCATACGTGAACCATTTGTGACAATTTCATCCATTATACACATCAGTTTCCCCATATTAACCATGTCTGGCACTTGTTACAAGTTAACAATCGGCGTGACCCTAATGTGGCTGCTCGGACACAACCAAACCTAGCACCATAAGGTCCTTCGCCTATGGTGCTAAAAAATTTACTACTAAATCAAGGTATGGTGGTAACCCAACCCTTGGTACCAAAAAACCCCTCCCCCACTCCTGCATTTCCACCTATTGATCCTGGTGTCTATCACCTTACACTACTACATATGGCTCAAAAGTCCCACGAAAGTTTGACATGAATAAGTTAAAATTGATTTTTTCGTGGAAAAATAGTTTAAATTTTTGGAAAATTTAAACTATCCCCCTGACAATCATCACTTTAGCGACATTATGGAAATTTCATCACTATAGAGATGAAAGTTACTCGTTATAGTAACGAAAGATCCATAACGTCGCTAGACTGACAAAAGGTCCATAACGTCGCTATAGCGACAAATGCCGAAAATAAAACTTGTTTTTTAGTTTCTTGTTAACGGTCATTGACTTCTTTTTTTTATAAATTTGATCATTGTGCATTTTCACCGAAAACGTGACCCTCATTGATCTATAAATACATGTTCTTAAGTCATAATTTCACAATCATTTCCTAGAGTTGCATCAATATTTTTATTGGTTTTTCATTCTACGATTTCAAGAGTTTGGTACTGGTTGACAAATAAAATTTTTGTTCTCACTCATTTTCCAGGTTAGTTTGACTGCAATGCATTAGTCTTTTTTTTGTTGCACCCTTTATGTTCCAACTAGGGCTTCACTACAATGGAGAAAGTATTTATATAGTTTGAGATTTTTGTATCAAAATGTAATTTTATAAATTTCCATTTGTGTTAAGATGTAAATTTTTAAATTTTCATTTATGTTAAAATGTAATTTTTTAAATGGTGGTTTTTGTTAAAATGTTAATATCATCACCATCATTGTAGATTTCAAGTACACAATCTAATTAGATTTAACTATTCCCCTCAATATAGATAACTATTCCCCTCAAGTACACAATCTAATTAGATTTAACTATTCCCCTCAATATAGTATCCTTTCAAACTTTGATAGTCATTTGACAATATGGACATTCTCATCTATACCCATAATCCCATTTGAAAACCCTTTCAATTTTTGAGGGTCTACATCTATATTCATAATCTTATTTGACAATATCATGTCATTGAGTTGAAACCTTTTAATCTCTAGTATAACGAACATGAACAATATTACCGACCCCTCAATTTATTCTACATTAGATCCATTGGCACCATAAAGTATACTTTATTGCAATTATAATTATAAACCAACCTAGAGAATCAATTAACCACTCAGTATCCTATGGTTAATACCACTTGTAAAAATGGTGTAACAACTCCTTTCAAAAATACACTTAACCGAACATACTAACCTGCTTGGAGATTTACATAGCAATTCATTACTTTATAAGGAAACACCATATATGTTTGGACCCAAATTTGATCAATGTTGATGCCCTATATCTTCTTATATGATCATTGTGACAATATTATACCCCTCATTTTGCATAACTTTGATTTAAACATTGAACCAAATCAATATCTAAAGGACCAAAACTTGTCTTTAACTGTTCTCTTGTTTTTAATTAAGTTTTGAGAGTTTTTAGTGCAAAATCTCACTCATAATAAATTATATTATGAATTATTTTACTAATGTTGATGTTCCAACACTAGGATGAGAAGATTGGGAATGTTTCAAGGATGATCACTCCATGGGAATATTCATAAATAACTAGCAATGCAAATCAAATTCAGAACTACGCACTTCTGGTATTTCTTCTAGTACCTAATCCGACATTCAAACCGGTACCCATATTTTTAGCAGTCAATCACTAATACATAATATCAAAATTGTGATAGTTTTTCATTGCCCTTTCCAGGTTTTGTCATCTCAATTGTGACAATAACGGTTGCTATGTTTTGTGGCACTTATTTCGTGGATATAACGATGAACATTATATGTCGTCAATATAGAGACAAAAACTGGCCGCCGCATGTCTTCTATACGGTGCCCTTGAAATTGAATTTTTATGTTTTGTCACTCTATTGACAATGGTTTCATCCCTATAATGATGAAAACATGGCCAAAAACTGCTTGACAAAATCTAGTTTCCATGCAAAACTGTGGAAAACCAATCTCTATTGCTGAAATTTGCGATGGTGTTTCATTGCTATTTCCATGTTTAGGCATCTCAATTGCAACAATGATGTTCATGATGTTTCATGGCACTTGTTTCATCTCTATAATGATGAACTGTATAAACAATTGATATAGAGACAAAAACTGGCCGCCACATGTCCTCTCTACGATAGCCTTTAAATTGATTTTTTTTAATTCATTTTCTATCTTTTGTCTCTCTATTGACAAAAGGATCAGGGCCTATAATGATGCAAATATGGCCAAAAACTGCCAGGAAAATTTTTGTTTCCACACAAAACCGTGGATCTGTTGCGACGAACATTTGTCTCTCTATCGACGAAGTCTGGAATTTGAACAGAAATTTCTTCCATGCAAAACCATGGAAAACTAATCTCTATCGACAAAATCTGCAAGTTGAATGGTAATTGTTCCACGAAACAACGTCACTATAGAGACGTTATTCATGGAAAGCAAGTCAGGGTTTCGACAGTTTTGTAATACTCGTGACAAAAGTGCGTCAATATTGAGACGAAACCTCGAGTTTTACAAAAATAAAAATCGTGGAAAGGCATATTCCTTTCCATGGTTTTAGATCTTCAATAAGTTCTTCTGATTGATGTGCAATCTCATGGACCTTTTAATTCTATTTTAGACCAGATTTAATTAGTGGTACAAAGCAAATTTCCAGAAGGTAATTCCGAGCCACGAACTGGGGAAAACCTACCATGTGATTTGATGTTTTAGGGATGATTTTAATACATGTAAATGATGGAAATTTTCAGATCTTATAAAACAGAAAATGAAATATGAATCAAGATTTAAAATGGCATAAAAGCTGTGATTAGTGCCTAACAAATCCAAGTTAGGCAGATGGGGTCAATTGAGGATCTAATGAAGGCTTTAGTGATTAAAGAGTAGATGGGGTTGAATGGTTCAAACCCAATCTGCTCCTTAATAACTAGATCCACTTTAGAAATCTTCAATAGGAAAATCCTAAGCTAGACATTAGATATTTTTCAAACAAGAGCCACGAGGTGGAAATGTCACCGCAATTCCTAAAAATTATTACTACAAAAAAATGGTATAGAATGGAAATATACCTATGTTTCAACCCAAACAATGATTCGCATGCCAAAAATATAGAATAATACACTTGTAATATAACTACAAATGGTAGCCTCAGAGATGGAGGATAAAGCCTTAATTTCTTCCACCCAAAATAGGCTTCTTGTGTAATATTTTGGTTTGGTATAAAATAAATAGGAACAAAATATTCCAAGATTTTGGTAGAAAATGAAAAATAAAACACAATTTTGAATAGTAATTTAAAGAAATGATGAAGAAATGTAGCCAAAAGCTGAAAACAAACAGTTTTGATAGACAGAAAGTGGTTAAAAAAAAAAGGCAAGAAATGCACAGAGAGAACATAAGAGTGATAAAAGCAGGGAATGGTACAACAAGAAAACAACAAAGATAGTTAAGTATTATATACTTATGTTTCTATACAAACATTGGATAGGAAGCATGATGAAGAGGCCAAAAATGAAAATAGCAAAGTTATATTATACGAAAGGCACAAGCAAGTCATATAAAATATTAATGCCTAGGGAGAATGTAGGCAATGCAAGAACCCTTACCTTATCAATCACCTTTCGCCAGGTCCATTGGCCCATAGTTGTCCTAATAAATGGAAAACCAATGTGTTCTCTGGTAATTAAATTTATAAATTAAATAAATAATCCATTCCTAGACTTACACAAAAGTGGTCATTTTGCTAGGCATGGAAAATATCAAAATACTCTATGAAATAAAAAATGGGCATACAATTAAATTAGCTAATGCTGTCTGGAAAGTGTGTTCTTGGGGTAATTCCACCAAGAGATGTGGTTCTAGAGTTACATTCCACATGTCTTGCGAAGGAAATCAACAATCAATCTATCCAGCACACATTTTCCACCAGAATATCAACTCGCATTTAAATGCTATATTACAAAACCGTTGCCTCACTGATGTGGAAACTTGTGTTTGTATTTGACAAGATTTCTTTAACCATTGTATTTAAATGGAAAAAACACACAAATTTTAAAGTTTAAGACATAAATATATTAAATACACATATAAATATGTTTTTATTGGAAATGTGTGGACACTGTTAATACCACCATCATGTCAAACAATATAAAACAAAAAACGGAGGAAAGAGTCATGTTGTCTTACTATATGAATAAAATGTCACTAAATACTCCAGATTCTCCCATTTCATCTTCCACATAGACTTGGGGACCGCAGTGGATCTTTCTTGGCCCCTTTTCTATTATTTATTTCTCATCTTTTCTCCTAACGGTCCTTAAAAATCGACGACCAACATCTTTTCAACGACATCCTCCAACTACAGAGTTAAATTCAAGCCATTAAGAAGAAAATCCCTGAACATGAATTTTTTCTCCTCAATTTCAAGCTTAGGTTTCTTCTTAGGAAGCACTCCAAGGTAGCCCTCATTACTGCTTCTTTTCCTCCTGGTAGAAGATTCTTCCATCTTGGACACAAGAAACAACAAACCGCAGAGGGGATATTGTATTCTTCTATCGCAATGCTTTCCTACACTTAGAATTTGCAAGAATTAATGCATGCAATGGGATTTCGTTAGTTTATACAGAGAATTCTATGGATGGGGTTGATGTCTCACTAATTACTCAAAGCAATTATGCATGTACAACTCAAGACAAGCTCTGTCGTTCCATAATTGCTACAAATCTCCACTCAGTAGCCTCAAAACCACTATGAGCAAACAAAAACAGTTTGATATAGAACATTCAGGCTTCAAAATCCCAAAAGTTGCCATTATCAAAGAAAAATTAACAACCATGCTTAGGGTTTAATTGAATTGCAGCACATCCAGCTGACAACTATGACATCTGATATACCGCCAACATTGAAGGAGCCGATATCAAAAACTATGTCACTAAAATACATCCCAATCAACAATCAAATAAATAATATTAAAATAATTCTATTTAATATAAAATTTTAGGGGAGGAAGTTCAGAGATGAACTTGCAGAGCTACGAGCATGGGCTTATTATGAGAATCATCACATATGATTTTTCTATATTTATTCATTCTCCATTTCATCTTCTACATAGACTTGGGGACTATAGTGGATCTTTCATGGCCCCTTTTCTATTATTTGTTTCTCAGCTTTTCTCCTAAAATTCCTTACAAACTCGGTGATCGACATCTTTTCAACGGCATCCTCTAACTGTAGAGTCAAATTCAAACCATTAAGAAGCAAAACCCTAAACATGAATTTGTTCTCGTCAAGTTCAAGCTTGGGTTTTTTCTTAGGAAGCACTCCAAGGTAGCCCTCATTGCTGCTTATTTTCCTCCTAGTAGAAAATTCTACCATCTTGGACATAAGAAACGATAAACTGCAGAGGGAATATTGTGTTCTTCTCTCGCAATGCTTTCCTACACTTAGAATTTGCAATAGTTGATGCATGCAACGTGATTTCATTAGTTTATACAGAGAATGCTATGGACGGGGTCGATGTCTCACTAATTACTCAAAGAAATTATGCATGTACAACTCAAGAGAAGATCTGGTGTTCCACAATTTCTAAAAAGCTCCATTCAGTAGCCTCAAAAACACGCTGAGAAAACAAAAATAGTTTGCTATAGAACATTCGTGCTTCAAACTCCAAAAAGTTTCCATTATCAGAGAAAAACTAACAACCGTGCTCAAGGTTTAATTGAATTGCAGCACATCCAGCTGACACCTATGACGTCTGATACACTGCCAATGCTGAAGGATTCGATATAAAACCTACGTCACTGAAATATATCCCAATCAACAATCAAATAAATAATATTAAAATAATTCTATTTAATATAAATTTTAAAAACTTTAAAAAAATTTACAACCACGAAAAAATTAAACAATGTATGGTTGGTTGGATTAATAGACATAACCCATCCATATATATAACCACTTGCGGTGACATAACAAGTGTTAAGAGAAACACAACCAAATTTGAGAAACATGCACACTATTAAACTTTTCAATGACAAGCATCCAATATAATAGAGAAAGGTATTACCCGATTATAATTTATTATTAAGAGACAATTGAAGATGATATCCATTGACCAAGCATCAAGTATCAAAGACATCCAATCAACCATCCATAAGCATCAAATAAAAGTACTAAACAACATTATAAGAATTCTCTTCACAACTTCTGCTTGTTTTTTACCACAATTAGATATTTCAGTTGGTTGTTATAAAGGCATTTATATTAGTAAGCCACTGCATTCAAGATGTATGAATTTGTAGGAATATCTGTGTATGCTAACCTGTTATAATTCAGTTGATAGAAGAGGAGGCGGTGGAGCTTATGGAAAATGGAAAAAATAAGGATGGTGGAAACACACCCGATCCTTTTGCAGATGAAACTATCAATAATTATGTAAATGGTCATGTTGCCCCTACTGGATCTACATCTCCTGCAGTTGATCACTCACAAGCAGAACTCATCAAGGTTGGTTTCTCTCTCAACATCTTTTTTGTTTGACTATAATATTCCTTGGTCTGTCCTTTGTTGGTAATCTCTATATTCTTCCTATTACTGCACATTTCCCTTTACAATGAGTATTGTCTTTCTTCCAGTTTGACATTTAATATTAGCTTTGAAAAAGGGTTTATTGAAGTCTAGTCAAATAATGGGTAGGGAAGTTCACAGCAGTGCCACAAATTTAATTGCAATGAAGTTAAATCAATTCCATTTACAATTGTGGACCTAAGTTACACGATACGAGGAAACAGGTACGTGTTTCCAAAACTGAAACACACTAGAAACATGACCACTCATTTATAAATAGCACATTATATTGGAACTTTGAAATAAAGGATTATG
Organism: Pseudotsuga menziesii; assembly: GCA_001517045.1. Lineage (NCBI taxonomy): Eukaryota > Viridiplantae > Streptophyta > Pinopsida > Pinales > Pinaceae > Pseudotsuga > Pseudotsuga menziesii. The sequence continues at coordinate 24,697 of LPNX010259163.1, forward strand.
AATAAATGAGCAAGAACATTTAAATGACAAGCAAAGTTCCACCATCGCTTATATTGGGATCCTCACCATTAGTATCACCCTCTACCTCTTCATCTAGCCTTTGGCTCTACCTCAATCCTCCAGGGACATCCATTAACACTATTCAATTTTGATGAAACTACCTAATACAAGACTTAAAATATCATAGAAAAATCTCATGCCTAATCAATGATTTTGGCTTGAGTGAAGGGTACATTTTTACTAAGGCCATGATAGAGGAATTCAACAGTCAATGGAACCAACATCGAGTTACATAAAGGGCTTTGTGCTCTTGATTAAATTCCAATCCCATTCCTTGATACATGATAGAATCCAATCAAATGACTATAATCTTGTCAATCCTGAAATCCTTTAAACTGTTAAGTCTGTTGAATTTTGAATGGAGTATGCAATTCTACTTTATCCATATGAAGTCTGATGAGGTTGGAAACTTTCTTAAACATACTGGAAAATTTAGTGGTAATGTTAAAAATTTAAGTAAAAGGATAGAAAAGGAAAGATAGAGGAAATGTCAACTTTTACCAGCATTTTTGGTCAAGTCTACTAAAAAACTGAGTCAAACCAAGTCAAAATAGGTAACTAGTAACACATTTCTAGTCTTTACCACACATTTTTGTACCAAAATGTTTATGGCACAACACCCATTCTGGTCTTTCCCGCAACTTAGACATGGACTCTAGTGCCATGGAAAATGCATTTGGTTGCAGGGAACCTTCTTTCTATTTAATTACAAGGACAAACAACTAGAACTTCTACACAATTGTATTAGTGACCAGTTCCTTTCAATCAATCACTTCTATGAATGAAGAATACATACTAAGTTGATTTAATGCCTATAGATGCAAATGTAAATGATATCAAGTCCATGTATTCAATTCAAGATACATGGAATTAGTAGCAAGGTCATCCAGTAGCACTTTATCATAGAGGAGATCATTAGCCATGTAACCATATACAATTCAATTGCAGTATTTAACCAACCAATAACATTCCATTCAAGTATGAGGACCCATATAAATATAGCAACAATAATACAATATGACAGTTATAATTATGAGAATTTTATAGTAGCAGTGAAGGTTACCAATGTAAGGTGTATGAGAGTTTTAGTTTTGCATTCAATGTAAACCACACCACTCCAAACCTTGAACACTATTCTTAGCAATATAGGACATCCACCAAATGTATGTTCCAAACTTGTAGATATGCAAATAATTTAAATTTTCAAACTTTATTTACCTCTCTTAAACAATATCACCATCCAACTAATAGTTAACCTTTAATTTAGTTCGATGTTTACTGTGGTTGCAGGTAGGGAGGGATGTCAAAGTTTGACAGTTTGCAGTTTATTGAAGACTGTAGGCAGCAGGTGGAAGTGTGTTGACATAGGTATGTTATAGCCTTGTTTTCAAAATGGTTCCTGAAATGGTAACAACCAACATAGATTCCTCTCAAATAGAATACCTGGTGGCCCTTTAAAGAAAAAACATGGCATGGAGTTATCTTGGCACCTAAGAGAATTGGGTTTTCGAGTCCACAGATCACCAGTTATTGTATTATAGTTAACACAATAGCCACTTACATGTCCTATTAAAAAAAATTTCATTATAGATTTGAACTATAAATTCATGGGAATTTTGACATGATGCCCAAAAGGAATGAACAAAACTATAAACAAACCCACATTTTGTAGACATTCCAACTAGATAAATACCCACAAAATCATATGAATCAAATCCATATTTTATGGTGAGGATATGAAATTGCTTACCATGATCATAAGGGGTGATTTTTGCACAAGTCAGAAGCACCGTCGAGAAAGTAAAATCATTAGGCCTCATCCCCATCATCAATGCTTGCCAACACATCTTGAGAGCCTCTTCATCTTTCCCATTCAGAGCATACCCTAGAATCATATAGATCCACAAAAACACCACATTACATTTAGGAATATTGTCAAAGTATCTCACAATAAGCAAACATAGGCATGGCAGCATTAAAATATCTCATTCCCTTCCTCCTTTTCCTCGATAACTATTGGTTTTATGTCTCACATTGAATTTCCCAAGTTCACCTGGACAGCTCGTGCTTCATTCTTGTAGGGATATTTGAGCCATTTCATCTACACCACATCCGCAACAATGAAAAAAACCATGAATAAAATAAAAACACAATAGGTAATCAAGAAAAACATAGAAGGAAATCAACCTGAAGGTCTAAACATTGCTGCCATTCTGGAGGTGGGGTAGGTGGTTCTAGAAGCATGGGATCACGTGCGAAGGGAGTGGATGATGCACTAAGAGGAAAAGTCCTTTTCCCACCCTTCTAGTAAAAAAAACATCATAGCCTGTTCCATATACTTTAGTGAAAGTTAGAAATCGAAAACCCCCAATTGGGAGCCGAAGTAGATCCTGCACAGGTCTCCATTTTTGAATGCTAAGGAGCTAGTGTGTGGGTGTTTTTGAATTCTACTTTTTTTGTTTGATTATTTGCATGTTTTATATTTTGTGTTTTGTTTTGTTTTTTTATTTTGCATATTTTTCTGTTGTTTATTTTATTTTGGGTTTTTTTTATTTGCAAATTTTATATTTTGCTGCATTTTAAATTAATTATAGTTAAACAACTCTATGTTTTTAATTTAGTGTAGTTTAATTTAATTTAATTTAATTTAATTTAACTAGGATTTTGTCATAATTTGTATTGGATGCATTGCTTATAGTGGGATCCTATACATAAGTCCTTCAAGGACGAACACGATGGTGATGATGATCATCATCATGATCATGATCATGAAGACGATGAAAACAACGGAGATGATGGTGATGACGAAAAGAATGACGATGATCATCATCATCATCATTATCCTCATCGTCATCCTTGTCATCCTCATCACCATTGTCTTCGTTGTCTTTATCAACATCATCATCATCATCTTCATAATCATCATCATCATCATCGTCATCATCATCGTCGTCGTCATCATCATCATGATCTTCTTCATCATCGTCATCTTCCTTATCATCATCATCGATATAATCATCATCTTCATCATCACTTAACGTCTTCATTATCACCATCATCATCTTGATCATCATGATCATATTCATCATCATCATCATCAGCATCTTCATCTTCATCATCATATTCATCATCAACATCATCGTCATCCAATTCATCAGCATCTCCATTATCATCATCATCATCTTCATCATCATCATCATCATCATCATTTTCATTATCATGATCATCATCTTCATCATCATCATCATATTCGTCGTCATCATCATCATCATCATCATCATCATCTTCATCATTGCAATTTTAGGGAGATATCAGTGAATGAATATGTCTACATGATAGGGGGAACAACCAGGTGAGTGACAATTTAAGTATTGCTCCTAACACCCATTCCAAGGACTAATTTGACAATTCAATATGATCTGAGGAAGTAGTAAAAAAAAAAAAAAAAAAATTGGGCCCTGTGAAGCCTCCTGTTCTTAGATTTGTGCACATGAAGAATCAATACTTATGGACCTAGTCCAATATCTTAAAAGAGGAATATCCAAACTGAGCAATTTGTTAGTTCCATAAAGTTCATTCTTTATAGGAGTGAATAATCACTCATAACCATTCTATTATAATTTTGGCAAAGATCAGAACAATTTAGTGAAGACCAATGTAAAGATCTTGTCATTAAATCTTCATCATCATCATCACCATCTTCATCAACATATTCATCATCATCACCATCACCACCATCATCATATTCATATTCCTCATCATCATCATCATCATCATCATCATCCTCATCCTAATCATCATCTTCATCATCCTCATCCTAGACATCATCACCATCCTTAACATCCTCATCCTCATCCTCATCATCCTCATCCTCACCCTCATCATCATAATCATCATTGACCAAAAGAGACTTCATCGAGCGGAATCAATCCTTCATTCAAAGGTCCTTCCAAATTCCAATGGCTTATTTTATCAATGACCTAACGACCGACTTTTTCACCGACCTGATAGAGTTGTCCCTTATCTATGTTCAATAAACTATATTCTCCATGGACTGGGAGAGTAGAGACTACTTTATATATGTATGGAATTTCATTATCTAGAATAATAATGATGATGTATCTACGCATGTCTCTATATTTAGGGTGTTTGTTTTAATCACAAATCATACTTCCTTATTATCTAGCTTAACATTAAGTTAGGGTTTGGATTTGGTCTTAGTTATATAGTCAACATTATCAATTTCCTAATTTTCTCTTGAAATGTGTTGTTAAATATATGTTAATAAATATTTATCCATTACTCAAATCAATTCATTGTCTTGGTGATGAACCTTGATAAAGGTTCGTAATGTTGACATATCAAATGGAGTATACAATTACCTTGGATACCACTCCTCAAACCTATCAACCCAGAATTTACGAGAAGAGATTGTAAATATGTTTTTTGGTCAAAATAACACTTTTGAATCTGTAAGGTTCACAAATAGATTATAGTATATAATAGTCCTTGTTTTTTGTCTAACCTTTTCACATAAATATAATATGAAAATTTTACAAGATAAGTGTGGAATCCCTCTCAAACTTCTTCTCGTGTGAGATCCAAATACTAGTAAGATCCACATTGAAGTTTGAAGGATAGTTTTTTCAATGTGTTTGATTAATAATTATATGCACCGAGTTTTGAAAAGAGAAATGAGAATACCTATCAATCCCTCTCATTTGACATCTATATGTTAGTAGACTCAAGACTAAAGTTTGAAATATAAATTTTCAAGTCTTCTAATACTTAGGTTTATTATGGTGAAGACGATTCTTACGGATTAGGTGGAGTTTGAAATTGAATGGCTAGTTACTCATGAACTGTGTCCATATGGAAAAGCATATAAATTATATTTGTGGTGGTATTTGTAATTTTTTTTCCATTAATTGAAATGCGGATCCTAAAAAACTTATTTAGCTATAAATATAATAATACAATGCTTTTAATAACATGTAGAAAAGTTCATTTCAAAATAGGTAAGGTAAAATGTCGTGAAAATTTTATTATTCTAATTTTTTTACTTTTATGTTGTTTATTTAAACCATTGGTTATGGAAATGATCAAGTGGTCACAACAAGGATCAACAATTTTAAATCTCCCAGGGATGTACAATGTTATAAGTACACTAGTTTTAGGTGGATATGTTGGCACTGGACAAAGATCATCTTTTTAAATTTTGTTATTAATGTTAGGGATTTGATGCATGATCTCTTTTGTCCTTGTAACATAGCAGTTCTAATAGTGGAGCACTTCTCAAAACAATTCTAGACAGAAATAAGCTTTAGTACCCCATGAGCCTACTTTCACCCCTAATTCCATATTATGCATTCAGATAAGGTTGCAAGTAGTTCTAAACTACTCTAATCACTTTAGCATGATTGGAAACAAACATTTCCCTTAAAAAATTAAATAGTCCAAATAACATGCAATACAAAAATCCAATACTCCTAATGGTTATGGCTATTTTCACATTAACAAAACAAGTGCATCAATCTCTTTCTAAATGGGCTTTTTCCCAATCTCATCTTCCATAACCGTTACATGTTCTTCATTCTCAACATTTATTTTAGTCTCTCCTCCTCTATAATAACTCTTGAGTAATCCCCATAAAAAGAATCTAGAAGTGATAAATCATATGTACATGGTTTACCTCAGTAATTCCATGTAAATGTTGAATCACTTGGGATTTCTTCTTATTGTCATTTTTTTTTCTATACGATGATTTTAATAAATAATGAATTTTTTTTAACACTTGAATTTTCAAATGAAAAGAATGATTTATTTTTAAACATCAACATTGAAAGGTTCAATTTCTCACAGCCCTTCAAAGTAAAATGAGACCTTCCCTTCAAATTTGATCCCTGGCGACCAATGAATAAATTTGAAGGGTGGGTCTTAATTTCAATTAGAAGGGAATTTATTTCTCAACCCTTCAGAGATGAAGGGTGATATAAATAATTGTACTTTAATTGACAAGTATAAATTAACCAAACCCTTTCACACAAAAAAATGCAAAAAAGAAATATTGTTCTTTCAGCGCTTGTTGTGAAAGCATGCATGTATGTGATGGAGGGGCCTGAGTCAATTGAGTCCTTGAAACTCATTTCATGTCTGAGTCTAACAATCTGCATTTTAAATTGAACCAGAATACCAAAAGAATTTTATTAATGGATGATTTTAGAAAGTTATAGGTGTGAGTAGTTAAGTGCTTGTGGCTCTAAAATTTGTTGTGTTTTGTACCAGTCCACGATTCAGTGAATCCATATTCATGGGTATGAATTTAAATTATTTAATGAAAACAATTAATGTGTATAACCTCTATGTCAAGACTATTTTCCATGCTGATGCTTTCCACAACCCTGTTTATTGTCTTACTAAAAGGCATGATAATGAGGAAGAAGACCTAAAATTATGGACTTCACCTTCAATGAATGCCTTGCAATCACATTGATAAGGAGTGATAAGAAGATCATAACAATACAACTTGTCAAATCTCAGTTGACTCTGCACAACTAGTATGGGTCCACCACAGAAATCATTGACCCATCAACAACATCTGCCTCTAACACTTCCAGTATGCCCCTCCACTTACCTACACCCCCCACTAATGGGGCAACCATAGTTCCACGGTTTCCTATACAACGTATCACCAACAATACGACTGCTCGAGATGCCCTAAATTATAGCATCTTTGATGACTTGGCCCAATCACCTACAACCATGTCTGCTCTAGAAGTGCTCAAAAATTTCCAAACATAGTAGAAAGCATTTTTATCCACATAGGATTCCATGGATCCCTCTGATTTCAGGTTGATCATGTTTGATCTAGATCAAGGAGAACCCAGAATTCTTTCTACCATCGCCTTCCAAGTTCTGGTGTCAATTGATGAAGGGGAATCTACCTATGTTATGTCGAATTTTTTCTGGCAGAAACTTGGGTCCCCTACCCATTAGAGGAAATTTCAACTCAAAATGGGCCTCCTAAGGAAAATTAATAAAATAATATTTATTAATTTTGGAGGAAGAAAAGAAAAAAACTACTTTTTGTTTGTATTTTCAACATATCTCCCTATGTTTTTACTCAAATTTCCATTGGGAGAGATTTTTGGATGTGGAATTAAATTCTACATCCAACGAGTACCCACTTGGCATACTTTTGATGGGCCTCGGTACCCCAAAAACAATAAAAACCTGGAAAAATGTGATGATGATGTCATCAGCACATTTTTCTCAAGTATTTCTTATTTTTGGGGTAGTGAGGCCCATAAAAATTATGTAGAGTGGGTACTCATTGGATGTAGAATTTAATTCCGCATCCAACGAGCTCTATTGATCGAAATTTGAGTAAAAACATAGGGAGATATGTCGAAAATATGAACAAAAAAAGTAGTTTTTTTATGATACCTATCCCCAAATTTTTATTAAAAAATTGTTTAAGAGGTGCTCCATTTTTTAATTTTAAAGCATTTTGATTGGATAATACCTGATGACATGGAATTTGTATTATTTTTGGAAGGCCCATTTTAACTTGAAATTTCTTCTAATGCTCCAACCATCCACTACCGCCCTTCGGGCCTACGATGGTCTCTCTACAAAAGCCCATGGCATTCTTCTGAATGTTCCTATTTCATTAGCTAGTAAAATGGTTTTGATTGAAATCGATGTTATTAACGTCCAACTTGATTATAACCTCTTCCTTGGATGTAGCTAGATGTATTCCATGAGAGGCGTGGCCTCCACCATCTTTCGACTCTTGGTGCTTCCTCATGATGGAAATATCGCAACGGTTGACCAATTAACTTACTACGATCCATAGGGACTGGCCACACTAGAACATGTGATTCCTACCATCAATATTTCCATTGACAGCGTGTGCATCTCTTCCTTATCTGCAGTAGGACCAGGATTGTTTTCTGGCGTGCCTATGAAGGACACCTTCCCATGTTTACCGCCTCCTCCCACACCGATTAACAAAATAGATTTGTGTACTATCTCATCTAGTACAATCTAGACCACAACACAAAATCGGTCACAACCCCAACCAGTGTCACCCAAGAATTATTGGGGTTCATTCCCGATCCATAGGATTCACTTCATATTCCCACCATTTGGCGTCATGAACAATCCTATCATGGCTACTCTAAATTTAACTAATTTTACGTTGACGATTCCTATGTGGTACCTTGAACCACCTACCCCACCTCTGATGCCTCAGGTTTTGTTGATTCCCATCCAACCAATCGATATAGATTCACTCCCTCCTCCGGGCTCATTGAACATGAATTCCATCCCCAAACCTACCCCTCCTCTCCCAAAGAAGGCTAGGGGCAAGGCTACCAAAGAAATAGTTGAGCCTCATCTGACTACACCTTGTGCTTTGTGCAACGTCCATGGTCATGCAACCCAAAATTTCCTAGAAATACCTATCATTCTCACACACATATATGCAATGGATACAACCAATGGTACGCTAGTAGTTATCATCCTAACTCCGCCAACAATCAAGAAGAAGTCTAGAAGACAAACCTAGTCAAAGGTATATACTGAACACTATTCTGACCACTTGTCCCTGGACACTATTCTCACCACTTCCATCTCACTACTGGGTTTATTAGGCTTACTCATCCAAGCCATCATATAGTTGGGTTTATCAGGCTATCCATCCTAGGTTTACACACATGTCCAAAATGTAGAACAAGACACAACCAAGACAACTACCAATTAGGTTTATCAGACTACTAAGCCAAGCCAATATCTGGTTGGGTTTATCAGGCTTCCCAGCCAAGCCCATAAACAACTGGGTTTATCAGGATGTTATCCAATGCAATCTCCTTTTGGTTTAACAGTTTTCTAATGCAATGGAAATGAAGAATGGATAAGTTAGTAGCTCATTCAAGAGATATGGACACCTCCATAAGATCTATCGAACCTAGAATCCACAAGACCTACACACTCAACACAAGGAAGCATCCCCTTATATGTTACATAATCCCTCGGGTTATGCCTTCCCTTCTACTTCTCTTCAAGGTGTACATAGAATATTCACCAGCCACTCTTATCTTTTCGTGAGGTTCCTCTCTGCACTAGTTTTATCAATCCCATTCCTCATGTCTTCCAATCCTAATTCTTCCATCCAATTGAGACCCAAACTAGGGTGCACATCACATCAAACCACAGGGAGACATAACAACATAGGGCTTCACTCTATAACACAAAGAAATAGGGTCTCATACCACTTTGTAGTTCAGGATAACACTATAACACAACAATCAGGGTTTGAAAAAGGAAAAATACTTGCAGAACAACACTTTCCTAACTCATGACAGTGAACAAATCAATGATCATGAATGAATGAACCATAATCCAAGAACAAAATCAAAAAATTCTTGAGGCCTAGGGAAATAAGGACTGGCACGTATCCACGTGCTTACTTTCTTAAGAAGCAAGAATGCAGCTTCCCTAAAATGCAGGCTGCAGGTTGCAGGATTTCTTAGACATGAAAAATATCTCTCATACCTCATACTTCCCAAGGAATTAACCACCTCAACCAATCTTCTGGAAGAATTGAATTATTGAGTACAGAGGAAAACAGGGTAGAGGAGATTAAATAATAGGTAACTTTGACAGATCCACAATTGAGATCGATCATCAGATTAAATCAATGGTTCACAACAATTTCGCTGGGTGAAGATGTGCAGTTTAGGAAAATCTTGATGTACATGGAATTTTTATGAAATACTCTTCACCAAGTTTGAAGTACATCATTGATTTGGTGGGGACACAGATTCAACGGTCCAAAAAAATTCTGATGATTCAAATGGAAAGCTGTTTAACATCAGTGAGAGGGTGCAAAATTTATCTGGAATATACTCATCAAATTTGGAGTCGACTATTGATCTAGTGGAGACAAATATCTGACGGTCAACAAGGATTCCATAGATTCAACTATCAATTTGTTTAACAACATAGAGTAGGAGCGAAAATTTTATCCAAAAGGATTTGTTTCGAGCTTGAGTCCTCTTGGGTGAGGTGGGCGACATATGAACGAAGGTTTTTCTGCTGATATGATCAGGTATTATGAGGAATGGACCTGTAATATATCACATGTAATATTCTTGGATAACTCCCTCTCCCTTTTCCTTGTGAAATCATGCCCTCATCTCTTTCATGTTGCATTGCATAGCTAATTGTGGTATTTTTATTAAATTCCATATTTACACAATATTTCAAAATGTGTTGTCCTTCATCAGCACAAGAAACCATAGGCATCGATCTTGATCGCCTATATGCAAAACACCAAATCAATGGCAAGGCCTTGGCCTTGATCTCCTCACCATGATTTAAATAGAATATATACATCATGTACAATTTTTATACCATGGGTTCAAAACTGGGGTGTTACATTCCCGTCCCCCTTCATTAACATTGTTCTTGGTGCTTTACAAAATTGAACAAAAATGGATGTGCCAACATGATGGAATCCTCTAGCTCCCACGTGGACTCTTTAGGAGCATAGTTCTTCAACTGCACCTTTACCTATCCAATAGCTTAATTCCAGAGCACTATGACATTCCTGTCGAGGATGTGCAATGGCTCGGTTTGGAACTCTCCCTTAGGTTCCACCTAAATCACATCCCAATTTATCACATGGTTAGGGTCATGTATATATTTATTAAGAAAAGAAACATGAAAAATATTATGAAGTCTAGTGCTAGCAGGTAATGCAAGTCTATATGAAACTAACCCTATAATTTCAATCATTCAAAAATCCCATAGTATCTAGGTGACAACTTGGCACAACTTCCAAGTTTCAAGGAACTCTTCCTTTCCCTCACTCTAAGGTAAAAATGATTCCCATCACTAAAATATCTATGCACTCTATGCTTATCTGCATAGCTTTTATATCTATCTTGGGATGCTTTCAGGTTCTACCTAATCTTTGCAACCTCTTTCTCCATTTCCTTGAGAAATTGTGGACCCAGCACAATCCTATTCACTAGATTATCCCAAGTTACTAGTGTCCTACACCTTCTTCCATAGAAAGCTTCATATGGACTCATTCCCAATGTTGCTTGTTGTCCATTATTGTAGGAAACTATACAAAGTGTAAATAATCCTCCTGTTGGCAAATTTTTGTGCTAATTAGTTGGAGAGGTATAAAATAGTGTAAGGATGAATAAGGTTTGTAAAATTTTCATATTATATAGCCTTAAAGACTATTGATGAGGATCCATGAGTGTTTGAAGAGACATTTCTAGGTTAAGAATGCCAAATACTTAAAGAAATTCAGATTTTTGACATTCAAATACATAGAAATGAAGAAATTTTCCGTTATATAAATGTTGATAGGAAATGGACAGCCTAGAAGCACATCGCAGGAGATGAAAGGCCAAAATTCATGCCTGCACAAGGAAAATTGGGAGAGGAAGTGTACGGAAGGACAAAATGTATGGGTGAAAAGTGGTAAAGCCTGACTTCCACCTTCCATGATCTAGGATCCGAAGGATCAAAGCATGTTTACAAAGATCAACAGTCCTGAAAAGATTTAGAAAGACGAAAATAGGAAACGTAAAAATTTGGTCGTGAAAGGGTTGAACATCCACTTTCCATGATCAACAAGATTGACTGTTGGGAGAGATTCCACCCAATATTAATGGTTCAGAAAGGAGGATAGAGGAGGAAATTATAAATGTAATAATTTGGTCGTAAAATGCAGAGATCCCTCTTTATGATTTCTACCCTCCGCAGCTTGATCTCAGATCAACGACTGGAAATGAATCCTATAGAGATCAACGGTGAGAAAAGGGGAAACATGTGCGCAAAATAAGCATGTTTTTGTTGATGTATTTGTAACTTTGGAATGTATTCATCCATATATCTTATGTATTGTACCTCGATGTTTATTTTAGGATGTGTTTGTAATTTATTTGATTCATGTCATGCCCCGATGTTCCTATTGGGAGGTTCTATAATGTAAACAAGTCATGTCAAGTCATTGTGGGTAACCCTCCTATTGTTCAAGGGTTAAAGTCCCCACAGTTATGGGGCCCTAGGGTTATTAGACTATCCTAGAGAAGTAAACCCTAGGTGATTCATTGTAAGTTAGGGAAATAGTCCCCATCGTTGTGTTAAGGATAACCCTCCTTGTTGGTTGGAGGAGGCAAAGTCCCCAGAAGTTGTGGGGCACTAGGGTTATTAGACACTCCTAGATATGTCGCATCTAGTAAGTAATTGTTAAAGTGAGGCCAACATGTTGGAGTGGGTTCCAAGTGAATGAAAGAATATAAATAGAGAGTGGGTCTCTCTATTTATCACACACACATTCACTCATTGGGGCACATGAGTGAGAGAGAGAAGTTGCTGATACAAGAGAAAGACTGCTGCTGTCGGGAGATCATCTTTATGTTTTCGGGTTTTACTTTCTGTGCTGATTCTATCTCTGAGGAAGTTGAGGGGTTTTCTCCTTTATGGTTTCCCTGAGGAAAAATATTTGTGTCTCTTCTCTCTTGTGTTTTATTGTTGTGCATGTTATTCTCTCAGTTAAAAGATCCTAAGATCATAATGCTAGCTTGAATGATAAAAATCTAACATGGTATCAGAGCTAACCTAAGAAGAAGAAATTATGCAGCTGCAAAATATAGTGCTTATTACTTTTTGGGTCTCTCCACAATCCATCAGCAAAAGTATGCTAGGCTGACTCTCCATTGAAGGGCGCATCTTTTTATCGAAGTGATATTCGATTCTGAGCATTTTCAGTTTTTGGTGCGGGAAATTAGGGATTTCTACAGAAGAGGAATTTTTGAGTGAGCCTAACATAGGATTACTATCCTAATCAAAATACAAGTTTGGAGACCTAGTTCAATATTTTTGGTTGGGTAAAACTATGGGAAATTCAAACCCTAGTTTGACCCCGAGCTGGAAAAACCCTAAATACTAAAATTTATAGGTTTTGGTATATTCTCTATATCTCAGGATTGGAGAAGGATCAGGAGATGAAACATTTACAATATGAAGAAACAATCCTGATTTACATTGTATCCAAAATTCAGCTTCATATTCACTATATTCTGGGAGATACAATCCCTTCAAGTTAGGGTTCCAGCCTCTTTCAGGATTCATCCCTAAATAGGACACCTGGGGAGAATTGCTATATCTTGGGATAAAAATGTCCAAATAAAATTTATAAATATGTCCCATAAATGGAATGGAAAGTAATTTCTGTGTTCTAAGTTTCATACCCAGAAGATGAAACAGTGACACGTGGAAGGCCATACAACTTCGTTATTTTGAATAGTCCTGTAACAGGTCACCTTGGGAAAATGATCACAAGTCCCAATTAATGAAACCAATTCTGATAAAACCTGTGGTGTTGGAATAGGGATAGGAGATGATACCTTAGTGGGAATTTTCAAACATAGAGGAGGATTAATTTCATATATATCATAGAAACAGTGTCAGGCATTTCTGCAGAAGAAATTGGAAAACTAGGGCTTCCTGTTCTGGGAGCTTCCCTCCACTGTTTTCAGAAAAAGAGTACACTAGACAACTCAAATTTAATAGATATATATTTATATTCAATAATATATAAACTATTCCATTTTTTTAAAATTAGGGTTTCTCTGACATACCCTAGATCAGCCAGCTGCAGAACCAGGACGGACACCTCAAATCGCTAAGATCTAATATTTTGCTATTTTCATTTGAGGTTCTCATTTCAAAGTGATGTATCACATCAGATTAATGATAAGCTTGGTGAAGTTGACAACTTCCAAGTATGGAAGTATATGATCTCTCTAAATAAAATGAATTGGACACCTTACACAAGAAGAACTTGGTCAAGGCCAAGAAGATCGTTGTTGATTCAATCATGAATCAACTTGTACCAAAAGTGTCTTCCCTAAAGAAACCTAAATAGATGTTTGATTCCTTGACCAAGATATTTGAAGGGAAGAACATAAATAAGAAACCAGTTGAAGAATGTAAGATCCAGAATGTAGAGACCATATAGTCATACCTTACAACGGTCTCTCAAATCAAAGAACAACTTGAAGCGGTAGAATAAGAAGTGGAGAATGCAGAAGTGGTGATAATCACCTTGAATGGCCTCCCAGGATCATGGGATTCATTCATGCAAGGAATGTGTGCCAGAAGGAAGTGATTACTTTCAGTAGACACTGGGAAGAAGAAGAAGCTTGACTCATAATAAGAGAAGAGAAGATGGGAGAAACTGGATAGAAAGATCTCACCATCCAAAGAAGATCCCTGAAGCGATGAGGAATATGAAGGACTCAAATATTGAAGAACCTCTTATCCATCTTAGGATTTGGATAAGAAACGATGCTATTATCAATGAGGAAGATGATAAAGCTGAAGGTTCAAGAAGAAGTCTACCCACGAAACAAATAAATATGAGTATTCAATTGTCATTTGATGATATTGTTTTGTTATACATTTGTTTATATTCAGTTAATTTATTATGCATGATAGAATGCTTGCATTAATGACAGTATACTAATAATATGCATGTGATGGGTAAGTGTCTCATGGTGCTAACTAATATGCATGTGATGGGTAAGTAGCTCATGGTGCTATACAACTCTCCATTGCTACTTATCTAGAATGAAACCTCTTTACTGAAATATTGGATTAGTGTACAATCTCAATGTCGTCCTGGTAGAGATTGAAGGCATCTAGAAATTTTTCATGAGATATGGATGAATGTTGTATTGGCTAAAGTAGTTGCATGATCATATATTTATGCATAAGAATTTTCCAGTATGAATATTCCTTATGAAATGTTTCTAACCATACAAATGCATTTGACTTGTAGGAAAGATCGCATACATAATCACCTACAAGCAAAGAAGGATGAGACTTGTTCCAAAGAACAAGTAATGACAGTTCAAGATGAATAATAATATGACAAATGCAGCGACATCATTGATGCAGAACCTTCAAGCTATGAAGAAGTAACCAAGAAGAAAGGGAAGTCCATTTCAAGAAGAATGATGTCTAGGATGAAGTATCAATACGTGAAGGGAAGTTCGTAGTTCCATCATGTAGTAGATGGAAACATCGTGGGATACAAGGCAAGATTCATAGCATAAGGCTTCTCACGAAAAGAAGGCATAGACTACAAAGAGACATTTGCAGCTAGTGTGAGTTGAAACACATAAATGATGAGCTTGATGAAGGTATTAACCTTTGCTACAATGTTGAAGATGAAATTATATACACTACATGGATACATAGAATATTAGTAGCATAGGAAACTACTTGTCACTCCGGTATAGAATGTTTCAGTGCATAGAGTACGGAAGATAGAGGGAGTATGATGCTTTGCTTCAGAGGGAGTGACTATAGAATATCTTGAGGTTTGACATGGTATGACAGGATGGATAGATTACTGATGACTCTAGGATTTACTAAGAGTAAAGTGGATTCCAACCTTTGCTTCAAGGTTGAATGCGGAAGACCAATGATGCTCCTGTTATGTGTCAATGCACTATTTTCTAGGTATGGAGGTGTGGCAGAATATCCCTAGGACAAGGGAAGTATGTAGTATATATCCTAAAGAGGTCCAGGATGATCGAATACAAGGCCATGACCACACCTATGGCATTGAACCTGAAGATATTAAGTGATGCTTCATCATAAGCGATTGATGCTATGAAGTATCGTCAGATGATTGGGTCCTTGATGTACCTGACAAACACGAGATCATATATTTGTTTTGCTGTGAACACCTTGAACCAGTTCTTGACATATACAAGACATGTTCACTTGATTGTTGCAAAGCATATTCTGAGGTACCTAAGGGGTACAGTTGATTATAGGCTCAAGTATGAGATGAATCAGAAGATTAACCTGGACGGTTATGTTGATTCAAATTGGGCAGGAAGTGCCATCGATAGGAAGAGCACTTTAGGGTGTTGCTTCAGTATGGGATTAGGTTCAATCTCTTGGTTTAGCAAGAAGAAATCCTATGTGGCACTAAGTACATCTGAAGTAGAGTATGTCGTAGTTTGTTTAGCTAGTTGTGAGGAAGTATGGCTAAGGAAGCTATTGTCTGATTTATTTGATCTCCATATGGATGATACTTGTATACATTGTGACAACCAGAGTTGTGTGAATTTGTCAGGGAACCTGGTGTTCCATGACAAGTTGAAGCATATCAAGATCAAGTATCACTATATCAGGGATATGGTTCAAAGGGGAGCAATGAAGCTCCAGTATGTTGCGACGGATGAACCGATAGCTAATGTGTTGACAAAGACATTGGCTAGGGTGAAGTTTGAATGCTTCAGGGAGAAGCTTGGTGTTATCTAGATCAAGGTTCCCTCTAAAGGGAAGTGATGAGTCCATGATCCATTCTGACATGGTGAGAGTATTGGTTCCTTCCATGGTCAAATGTAAGGGCTGAGCCATTCTATCATGGTGAGAGGATTGGTTCCTTCTATGTCAGATGTGAGTGCTAAGCCATTTTGATGTGACTGTAGGATTGGTTCCTACATGATTAGATATAAGGGTTGTTTCCATTCTTACAATGGAGGTGCCCTTTCAGTTCCTAGGAATACTCGGTCTAGGAATAAGGGCCTTTCTGATATGACTGTAAGATTTAGTCTTACATGATTAGATGTGAGCGCATGGCCATTCTGATGTGATTGAGGGATTGGTTCCCACTTGATCAGATATAAGGGCTAATGCCATTCTCTAGGAGAATGGAGGCACTTGGTCAGTTACCAAGAAAGCTCAGTATTGGACTGAGGGCCATTCTGATGTGACTATAGGATTGGTTCCTACATGATCAAATGTGAGTGCAGATCCCTTCTGACATTGGTTGTCAAATGTAAGTGCAGATCCCTTTCGACATGAAGGATTGGTTCCTTGCATGGTCGAATATAAGTGCTGATCCTTTCTGACAGTGGTTGTCAGATGTAAGTGCAGAGCCTTTCTAACAGTGGTTGTTAGATGTAAGTGCAGAGCCTTTTGGCATGGAGGATTGGTTCCTCACATGGTCGAATATAAGTGTTGAGCATTTCTAACATTGGTTGTTATATGTGAGTGCTGGGCCTTTCTGATAGGGTTGTGGGATGTGTTCCCACATGGTCAGATGTGAGTGTTGGGCATGCCTTTCTGATGTGACTATAGGATTGGTTCCTACATGATCAGATGTAAGTGTTGGGTGGGCCATTCTAACTTAGGGTCAGATATAAGCGCTGAAGAAGACCTACATGGAGGCTAGGCCTACAACCAGCATGAAAAAGGGCTAGCTCTACAGAACTTCCTATGATGACAAGAATCATGAGATAGCACCCATGACGATGATCTAGCAGTGATGATCCAGATCCAGTGATGATCTAGATCCAGTGATGATGATCTAGATCAAGTGATGATGTTCCAGATCGAGTGATGATGATCCAGATTGAGTGATGATCTATATCCAGTGATGATGATCCAGATCGAGTGATGATCTAGATCCAGTGATGATGATCCAGATCGAGTGATGATCTAGATCCAGTGATGATGATCCAGATCGAGTGATGATCTAGATCTAGTGATGATGATCTAGATCAAGTTATGATCCAGATCTAGATGAAGATGAATTGAAGATGACAAGGACTCGATGATGATCCAGATGATATAGAGAAGAAGACTTGTGCTGATAAATTGTGTCGAGAGAATACCTTCCTAGTTAAGAGGGAGTGTTGATGTATTTGTAAATTCAGAATGTATTCATCTGTATATCTTATGTATTGTACCCTGATGTTTATTCTGGGATGTGTCTGTAATGTATTTGAGTCATGTCATGCCCCGATGTTCCTATCGGGAGGTTCTATAATGTAAACAAGTCATGTCAAGTAATTGTGGGTAACCCTCCTATTGTTCAAGGGTTAAAGTCCCCATAGTTGTGGGGCCCTAGGGTTATTATACTATCCTAGGGAAGTCGACCCTAGGTGAGTCATTGTAAGTCCAGGCAATAGTCCTCACTGTTGTGTTAAGGATAACCCTCCTTGTTGGTCAGAGGAGGAAAAGTCCTCACAAGTTATGGGGAACTAGGGTTATTAGACACTCCTAGAGATGTCGGCTCTAGTAAGTAATTGTTAAAGTGAGGCCGACATGTTGGAGTGGGTTTCAAGTGAATCAAATAATATAAATAGAGAGTGAGTCTCTCTATTTATCACACACGCATTCACTCATTGGGGCACATGACTGAGAGAGATAAGTTGTTGGGACACGAGAGAGACTGTTGTTGTCGAGAGATCATCTTTATGTTTTTGGGTTTTACTTTTGGTGCTAATTCTATCTCTAAGGAAGTTGTGGGGTTTTCTCCTTTATGGTTTCCCCGAGGAAAAATATTTGTGTCTCTTGTCTCTTGTGTTTTATTGCTATGCATGTTATTCTCTCAGTTAAAAGAGCCTAAGATCATAATGCTAGCTTGAATGATAAAAATATAACACTTTTTAGATTCACGGAATTGCTAAAAGGGATTATATTTCAATGGCAAAAATTAATGATCAGACTGATCGATGGTGGAAATCCATTCTGCCATTCTAAGTTGCATGATGAAAAATACTTTTTGTATTCGCAGACTTGGTTAAACACATACAGGTTTCGATATACGATATTGATTTTGGTTTAGATCAATGATAGAGGTACATTCTGCTGATCTAAAGTTCTCGGGGAAAATTTACTTTCCATATTTTTGGAATCATGTAATGGGAGCACATGTTTCAACGGTTGAGACCATGTCAGGATAAATCTATGGTGGAGAAGGGTTCCATCGATTGAACATGCTTGGAGAAAATCACTTTTAAAATTTGTGGAATTTGCTATTCCTTTAAAACTTGAACGATGAATATTAAAGGTGGTTTTTTATTGAGGGTTGAGATCAATTCTGCAAATTAGAGTTGCATGGATAAAGGTCAAATTTGAGATTTGTGGAAATCAGTATAGTCCCCACATTTCGATGGTCGATATGGGAGTTAATATTAGATCAATAGTTCAAAATAGTTATGCCAATCCAAAGTGCAGGGAAGGGAATTTTTGGTAGGAGTACGGAAAATGTAAATCTGAATGGTGATCAAGGGTACAGATTTAAGTTAAAATGGATCTAGAGCCATAAATCAATCCCGGAATAGAATTTATAAGGAGAATAGCAAAGGTCATATATAGTAAAAATCAAGGTTCAAGACAAATCATAATGGACCGCTCGGATTGCACAGAGTTACAAATCAAGGATGGAGATTTGTTTCCAGGATTCAAAGTTGCATGAGAAATAAATAGGGGTGAAATACGAGGGAATAAGATAGTGTGGTTAACCAAAAATCAAGAATCAAAGGCTCAAATCAAAGAGTATCATATCTACAGGTGAAATTAAATTTGAATGAAAGATATGCACAGTAAATAGGAGCAATAAAATAATATAAGGACAAGCACATGGATTCAAACATTTTGTTTTTTCTGAAGCATTGGAAAAAGAGAAATCTGATTGTGCATAAACCACCACCATGGACAAACTTTTGAACCATCTGTCAACTGACCAGGTAGGTTCATTTCTTTGATTGAACTAGTATTTCATGGCTAAAATGGAAGATTTAGAGGTTCAGAATCTTGTGGATTAGAATTTAAAGAATTTCTTGAGGATAAATATTCTAAAATCTTCGACACTATCTTGTTAAATGAACTTGTAGAGACTGACCAAAATAAGTTAAAAATCATCAAATACCAGGGAATTGATACTCATGGAGTATTCAGTTCATAATTATTTTATTTTTTCATCTAACAAACACCAAATTGTCCATATTTCATTGACGTGGTGGGCTAGTAATTATTCTCCTTTTGAAGGAGTAATTATGGACGCATCTAGGTCTAAGATTTTATGTCTAGTAAATTCCCTTGTCATCTAAAATACTCGATTGATCCCTATCAATTTTTCCCAAATATCCAGAGAATACAAATAAGAAAACCTAGTCCAATTTTTCCTAGAGTATTCAACCGAACAAAACAAAAATTTCCTCATAAGTTTCTCAAAACCTAATAGTCAGTTGCTGAATCACCCTTTTCCCATTGATTACAACCTCTTCAATGAAGAAACTCAGTCTCTGATAACCTTGGAAAGTCAATTTTTAGGGTTAGATACAAATAAATACATCACATAAACCTTATTGAGTCTAATGTTCACCCTTAGTACTGGTCAAGTAGGGTCTCAAAGTTGATTCAACCTATGCAATCATCATGCCTTAAGTTTTATGACTTTTTAGCTTAGAATATACATTCTTAGCTAATAAACTTCCACTTGACAATATATTTTTGATTTCAATATTTTCTATTGAGGGTGTTTTTAACATACAATGAAGATAATTTACAACTTCCATATATGGTAATAACATATGCAATGAGTAAATATTATTGTAAATTTATGAATTTTATCATAACACTAGTATACAATTTTTTCTTTCAAGAGAGATCGCTCCGAGTACTACCGGAGATAAATAATTATTACATTTTTCACCTGAAAGAAGAGTAGGGGATTAGGTTCCTCTTTGAACATGACATAGTGATTAGGGTATATGGGGTTTTTCATCAACCCTATATCCTACCAGTATTTTTGACAGTAAGAGTGTTTGCATTGGAACTGTTAGCACCTGGTAAGCACCAATTCCAAATTTTGAGGATCTTCTGCAAATATGTTAGCATCATTCTGGGACATGTGTCTGACAGGAGAGTAGGGAAATGTAGGAAGGGATAAGGTCTAAAAATTCGTTATCATAGGACCTTGAGGGTTGGACATAAGGCATTACTAAGTATGCAGTGGGGAAAATAAATGATGTGGATGCATAGCAGAAGTAGATCGACAGTGGAGGAGGTTTTATCTGGGGAAAAGATGCATGGTTTGGAAAAATGTGGAGGCTCACAAAATCCATTATATCCTCCTAGTTTCAATGGCCAAGATCTATCAAGGTTTGAGATCTACTATGAGAGCATATTTCATGATGGAAAAGTGCTTGAGAGTTTAAATGCATTGGGGTTATGAAATAGAATAGGACTCACGTAGTTCAATGGTCAACATCTAAGGAGGAGGAATATCTACAGTCGAAAGGAAGTTCACGTTGAGAACTTGTACGAAGGATAAGCCAAGAAGGAGCTGTGAAATCATGTAGGGTCCAGTTATTTTGATGGCCATGATCCTGCGCGGGAAATATCTATGGCGGATAAGTGTTTCAGCACCGAAATATACACAAGGGATAAACTAAAGAGGGGCTATAAAATTATGGTGGATCCCACATGTCTGGATGACATAGATTTGGTGAAGATCTAATTAATGTCTTGGGATAGATTTCATGGTGAAAATATACGTGGGGATTAGTAGGAGGAACTGCTGTGAAATATTTGTAGGACCCGCATAGTTGAACGAAGGAGATATGGTGAAGATCTGATCAATGTCCTAGGATGAAATTCATGATGGAAATAAGCATGAATGTTATCAAGATAGAGGATCATGAAATTACGTAGGTGCCATAGCATAGAACGGTTGAAATTTCATGTAGGAGAAATCTGCGATCATGGTTTATTCTGCATAGCCAAAGGTGTGATGAGGAAAAGGGATCAATGCAGGTACGAAGTGGAGGTGGTCTAGGGAGAATATATAATGATACAGATGATGTATGGGGAATAAAACCATTAGAATACATTCTAGAACATCACTATAAAAGAAAGTGAGGCTTCCTCTCAGACATCGTAGTGCCATTTTTGATCCAGCGCATCGATGATCCCTTATTTCCTGTTTTAGTTGTAAATCATGGTGAATATTCCACCTTAGGAAGTTGGTTAAGATTTGTAATGGTGACTTGGGATTCATTCCCCATTTTTGTAACTGAATTCAGCTCTATTTTGAGGTTGGTCTCGGGATCCCCTAGCACTATAAATACAACCTCAATTGATGAGGAAAGGGTTGTAACTTTCATTCAGAAAGAATTATGCTCTTGGTTTTTGCATATCTATAAACTATATTGGAAGTGTCAATGAGAAACATTCTCTTTTATTTCTAAGATTCATCATGGTGTTCTAAATTCAGTTTGTTTTCCTCTTGCATCATATTCATTTTTTTTGTGATTTTATATCCCAAAGTATTGTTTGTATTAGAAAAAACCACCATATAATGAAGAGGTATTTTAAATGTTGTTGGAGGCAAGAATAATACCTTTTCCAATTTCGATATGGGTATGCCATTATCGATTCAAATTTGATATAGGGTTTTTTTTTTAATCTCATTTTCCATGGGTAACAATGATGTATTTTACCCTCTCCATTTATAAAGGAGTAAAGAGTTAGTGATCAAACACACACACACACGCACACACACACACACACACGCACACACACACACACACACACACACACACACACACACACACACACACACACTTTTCCCCTAACATTTACTAACCCCATCTTGAAATTTCTCTCCAAGACACTCCAACTACACCTCACCTTCACTGCTTTCTCTCCTCCTTGACACCCTAACACCCCTTCCTCACCTCTCTCAAACACACTATTAATAAGCCTAACCTCCCCTCTTTCTCCATAACACTACTTATACTCTCCCTAATCCCCTCTATTTTTGTTTCTTACTCATCCTCCAACTAAACACCTATGTCTTTCTATCTCCTAATAGAATTCTCCCTACCACTTACAACCCCTAATATCTCTCTCTATCCACCTCCCTCTACCCCTACCCTAAACCCACCTCTCTCTTTCATTACCTTAACTTTTAGCAACCCCCTCTCTAAATTTCTCTCTATCACTGCTCCACCTATACCTAACAATCGCCGCCATCTCTCTCCCTCAACCCCCTAACAACCCCCTATAATTCTATTACACTATACCTACCCATAACTAGCCCTCTCTCACCCTAAAACCATTCATACTCTCCCTAATTACCTCTCTTTCTCTCTCTTACTCCCCCTTCCTTGAAACCCTTCTCTCTCATTGCCTTTCCTAATCCCCCTACCACTTATTACCCCCCATCTCTCTCTCTCTCTCTCACTCGCTCACGCACTCTCTCTTTTCCTCTATTCCACCCCTTTTCTCCAATTACTCTAATCATACATAAATTCCTACCCACCCAACCTTGATCTCTATCTATTTTTCTCTCACAACTATTCTCGTTCCCTTAGAACTAATCACCAACATCTTCCTTCCACTCACCCCCCTAGATCTCTCTCTCTCTCTCTCGTCTCCTCCTCCACCTACCCATAACCCATTCCTCTCTCTCTCTCCCCCAACCCCATGCCTCTCCCTCTCCCTCTCCCTCTCTTAAAAATACCAATTCCCCTAACTAGCCCCTCTCTCCCTAACTCCCCTCCTACTCTCTCTACCCATAACTACTCTCTCTCTCTCTCTCTCTATCACTCACTCTCTCCTATGCTACCTACCCCTAAATCATTCTCCCTCTTTTCCTTTCATAATCCCCTTTCCCATACCACATTCCACTCTCTCTAACCCCACACTATACCCCCCTTCTATATAACTTCCATAATAGTGCATAAATCCCAACCCCTCCCCCAAACCCTATCTCTATGTCTTTCTCTCCATATGAAAAACCACCCCCTATACCCTTCTCTCTATCTCTCCTACTGCAGCTACCCCTAACCCCCCCTCTTTATATATCTGTATCCCTATTTCAATTAATTTTCCTCCCCCTACAACATATCCCCCCCCCCCCCTCTCTCTCTCTCCATATACCCTGTAGTGAGGATTTCTCCTCACTACAGGAGCAGGAATGACTCCCTTGTGCCTATAGGGCACAAGGGTAGGTTCCTACTCTTAGAAAAAATAGGAAAAAACAAAATGGAAATAGCCTAAACAAAACAGTAAAATAAACTAAGCTAATCTAGTGACAAAAAACTAAAACTAGACTAAACTATGAGCTAATAACATAAAAGAAAGAGGGAGATGAAGCCCTTGTGAACCCCTCTGCAGAAAACGGGTTAGGGTTCCACCTCCTTGAAACCTACAAGTAACCTAAGCTACTACAATGGAAAACCTACAAATAAAAATAACAGTTAGAAAGAAAAAACAATTAAACAAACATGAAAATAAATGTTATACCTCACTTGGGTGGAAATGGGCCACCATGCCCTAGCTCATGGGAGCACCTCTCTCTTGGTTGGGAAGAAATGGCTTTATGGGATGGAGATGGAGGAGAGGGAGTGTGGGTGGTTTGAGAGGCAAAGGTCTCAAAGCATCCATGGGAAGCATAACAATAGGAAAGTGAGGAGTGTTTTGAGAGTGACCCCCCACCCTCCTTTTATAGTTTTTCCAAGGGATTTTAGGGTTTTAAGCCCTTGGTTAGGGCTTTAGCCCATTTTTTGGGCCTTTAGCCCCTTTCACCCTAACTTTAGCCACTTTTTTAGGGATTTAGCTCCTAGCGGGCTATTTTGGGCTCTTTTTTGGGATTTTTAGGCCTTTTCTTCATCCTTGGGCTCTTTTGGAGGTGTGGGGGTCAAATGGAAGGTCTTATGGGGTGAAATGAGTGTTATGAGATGGTGTCCTTGGGTGGTGTAGGCCATTGAGAGCTATGTGGGGGATTTTTGGGTTAACAAATTGCCCCCTGATGTGTGACGGCAAGAACTCAACGTATGGCCAACGGACATCATAGGATTTGCTGTAGAGAGGTGGTGCTTCCAGGGCTAGGGCATGGTGGCTTTTGGTTTTTGTATTAATTTGGTTCCCATCAATGGGTGAGATATAATAAATGTGTGGCATGTATATGGATGAGGTAGGCATTCCCATGCTCGTGACAATGTCAAAAGAATCATTTGATCTATGCTCTAAAATACAAGAGCCGATCATATACAACTGATGTTACAATGATGGTTGCCTCAATGTGAGGCTGAATACAATACTGATCTGGTACATTGGACCCATGTCATTCTCATAGAATGATATATATTCATGACTGACGGTCTACTAGATCTGGTACATAGCTGTGTGGACTCACTGATTGATAGTCAGAGTCTCTGCGGTAAAAGTATGTTGTATCAATCATAAAGGTATATCGAAGCACTGCTAGGGCTTCTGATCACTGTCTCCAACGCAACCTAGAAATCACAAGGGATATCACCTATTTAGGTCCCTCGAGTGGACTCACCAATGTGCTAGAGTTAAGTGACATCCAGGGTCTTCTACCGAGTACTGTGCGGAACAAACCCTTTATGAATCTCAATGGTGCGATGATGAAGTTGAAGTCGAGGTCTTGAGAAACAACCATCCCAAGAGGCACTAAGGACTCCTCTCAAGTGGTCTAAGGAACTCATCAATAATGTTAATGAAACCAAGGTACAGAGACCTCTAGGTATATCCTCTATAATATGTGTCTTGGTGTTGATAGAGCGAGACCTGCCACTAGTCAAGGAAATGATGTTTCCTTGACCAGGAGCGCAAGGGATAACCGAAAGGTGTGAAGCAATCTGCACACTGACTCACTGAATTGGGGGGGAGGGGAGGGAAGGGAACAAAAATAAACAAGGGTAGGAGGGGAGTGGGAGACTCAAAATTCCTTTGTTTAGAGTATGGCAGTAGGGCAGACCAGGTAGCACATGAAACTGACTCATGGGAATGGGATCATAGCTATAATACCGGGAATGTCACTGCATATGGGAAATACTTGGAGGCAGAGGACACTTTTGATATTGATGGGATCCAAGGAATACACATTGTAGATTAATCTAAACAAAGGTTACTTAATGTTGGGATGCTGCCAAACTATTTTCTATGGGGTGGTGTGTAAGGACACTATTGTGGTATGATCTTGTGGATTTTTGGTGAGCCTGAGAAGGTAAATGCTCGATGGTGCTTTCAATTTTAGAGAGTTTGAAAGCACGAAGAAGACTCCAGTGGGGGATCTTTTTCGTTGGTAGTCTCCCATGCTTGAAAAAGGATAAAAGTATACATAGGAGAGCTTGCTCATCCTGGAGGGGTTGAGAGACTTCTTTACCATTGGTAGTCCAATCAGGACGAAAAAGGTTAAACCCATTCTGAGTAAATGATCATTCAGATACTTTTATGAGCATGAACGAAACCAGGTTTGCTCGGCAATCTTTTCTTGATGAGATGGCTGGAAAAGAGCTTAACGACAACCGGTGGCGGGCTTTTTCATAAAGTGCGGCCCCTATGCCCAAAAAAGCACAAAAGTATGCAGAGGGGTACGGTCTTGGCTTGAGTGTGCTAAGGATGTCCTTTTCATGATATGATCTACATGGTCCGCAAAAGGAGATAAACGAGACTATGTAGACGCCCTTTCCTATACTTTAGCGAGCGGGAAAGGAAGCAGCTGTGCTCGGCGATCTTTTCATTGTTTTAAGGAGTCAGGAAAGAGCTTAAACGAAACTCCAATGTGGTCAATCGACTGTGGTGGCATGAGCGGTGCCCCATGTCAGGACGGTGGATAGAGGTCCAAAGGTCATCCATGCAGTATGGATGGAGCAGAAAGCTCTCAAACATACCAATACATGCGTGGGATATATTGCGGCAGGCCTATGAGATGGTGCAGCAAAGGCTTGCAAATCGAGGTGGCTCTTGGACAGAGGTCAAGAGAGCATGTGTGTTTGTTGTGTTGGACAAATTTGAATACATGCGATGTGAGTGCAAGTCTGGGGGAACTTATATGCCGAATACGTGCAAGAAAAGAAATTGTTTTGTGGATAGTGGTCTAGAGGTCCGAGAAAGGTGCAGTAAAAAGAAAAGACAATCTATGTGTTAAAAATACAAAATAAAAGCTAAAATTACATTCCTTAATGGGAGGTGGCCCGAGGACACTTATATGTCAAATACATGGAAGAAAAACAAAGGGTTTTGTGGAGGATGGTCCAGATGTCCGCGTAAGGTGCGGTGAAAAAAGACAATTATAAATAAAAAAATAAAAGTATGGTACAAGCCTTAACGGGTGATGGCCCGAACACTCGCATGAGTAGCGATCAGGAAGTATGATACAAGTACAAGTCCGTAGACACTTGTATTGTCATGTCATGGCTTGTAAATCGAGGTGACTTCTGGGAAATGGTCCCAAAATTGAATTATTAAACATGAGACGATGGTCTCATAAGGAGATAGAAATTTGGGCCCGGAGGTGTGAGAGGTGTCTCAAACACGTTTTGGGTGACTTTGAAGTAGCAGCTAATGTTGCTACCCCTGACTTGTGGTAAGAAACATTGAAAAAACAAGAAAAGAAAATGAAGCGACTCATCGGTGATGTTAAGCATAAAATCTCTTGAGTTAGATCCTGTTGCGGGGGTTCTCCAAGAGTTGTCCATCAGAGTCAATGAAGAGGTGTGCCCCCTTACCAAGACGAAGGTCATTGGCATGGTGGGGTGATAGAATCTGGTCTTTTATGGGAAGAACCGATTCCACACTATGGTTTAAAGTGAATGGGGTAAAACCAAAGGCATTCTTACAGATCTCTCCATCATTGCATAAGTGGTACTGAGATAGATCAGGTGGATCTTCCACATCCAACGAGGTGAAATGGAAACTAGTGCTAGATATCATGAAAGTGGTATTGGTTGTGGCTTTTGTGGGCTTGCCCCCAGTCTCTGTTGGAGGAAGAGGGGCAGGCCTGGGGATAGGAGGAGTCTTTGATGGACCTGGAGGTAGCTACTACATCATCTCAATTGGCTAGACATGAGTCAACACATCCTGGGGCCTCAAAGGTAGGGTATGTGGTTTAAGGTACCACACAGGATCTCCCAGTGTGAAATCCTATAGATTTCAAGTTTCCAAGACAGACTTACTAACGATCTCGGATGGTAGGAAAAGGAAAAGGAAAAGAAAAAGGAAAAGGATCATGTTGAGTGGGAATGAACCCCACTGTTTCCCTAGTAATTGAGGTTGTGGCTATGGCTGGGCATAATGCTGCTGCTGCGGGTGATGTTGCGGCTGCTGTTGGCATTGCGGCTACAGACAATGTTGTGGTTGTGGTTGGGGCTATGGCTATGGTTTCTATTTGGGTGTAGTGGTGCTTGATGAGACCATGCACAAGTCTGCAGTTTTCTTTTGTGTCAGTGGTGGTGACACCAATAGGAAAGAAACCGTCATGGTGGGATCGATAAACAACCTAGGGCCCATATTCAACGATGGGGAGGCTGGTGTGTTTTCAACCTTAGTGTTGGTTGCAAGGATGACATTAGCATGTACAGTCGCCCCTTGTGGCTCAATGGTGGTGATGCTAGGCATAACATTAGCAGGTGCTGTTAACCCTTGTGGATCATTGTAGGTGAGTTGGTCAACCGTCACAATCTTCCCTTTATGGGGGAACATCACGAGGTGGAAGACAGTTGATGTGATGGCTCGCATGGCATACATGTAACTTCATTCAAGGAGGAGGTTGTATTCCATTTGATCATTGACGACTTCGATGTCAATCAGGACTGTCTTCCCGGCTAACGTGATGGGGAAATGGGGGAGGATTCATTGGGATTTAGTGGGATGTCCATCATAAGCCCACAGAGTCATGAAGGACGGTTGCAGAATCGTTGATCCAAGCTTCTACCAAACCAAGGTAGACATGACGCATGTGGATGCCCCCTCATCCACTATGCATCGGTGCGTAACCAAGTTCTGGATGGACACCAGGATTTTGAAGGCGATAGTGGAGGGCATGCGCTGCTCTCTATTCTCCGTGTCAAATGTGATCAACTTAGAGTCGGAGGGGTCTACTGCCCTTAGAGTGGCTAGTAAGGCTTTCTGCTATGTTGGGCATGTTTTAAGTAACTCAAGAGCGGACATGGCAGTTGGCATTTGGGACAAATCATCCACAATGCTATAGCTGACCGCAGCTCTAGCTGTGGCATTATTGGTGATTCTGCATATTGGGGGGCACGGGAATGGGGGTAACTGGAGAGGTAGGTTGGTTGTCTTAGACATGGATGCTGCTGATGAGTTGGCAGGTTCGATGGTGGTACCGTACTGATTTCATCTAGTTTGTAAATTGACCTCTTCAGTGATCATGACTAGC
The DNA here is from genome assembly GCA_001517045.1 of Pseudotsuga menziesii. NCBI lineage: Eukaryota > Viridiplantae > Streptophyta > Pinopsida > Pinales > Pinaceae > Pseudotsuga > Pseudotsuga menziesii. The sequence continues at coordinate 53,816 of LPNX010259163.1, forward strand.
AGGTGGTGAACACCTGTTTTGGTCATGGACGGTGCCCCCAAAGCATTGGGATTGGCCTGGGGAGGGGGAGAAGTTTTCACCAATCCTTGGACTGGTAGTGGGTTTTGAAGCACCATGGGAGGAGGTCCTTATGGTGCCTAGTTGGGTTGGGCTTGATTGGGAGCATTAGCGGCCTGTTGGGCCTCAGTTTGAATGGCCTGCTTAGCACAAGCCATGAGGGGACACTCAAATGTGTAATGCCCATAAACATCACAGAGTGTACAAGGTTTGTTTGTGTACAATGGAGCGTTGCATCTTGGTGCATTATTCCATGGGGGGTTTTGGGCTGGCTGATTAGCCGCGGCAGTATTGGGAAGGTTCGGTTGCTAACCGCCTCCCTATAGTTGGTTATTGCCTTGGTTGCGGGGTAGGTTGTTTCTAGCCTTCCCTTGTTGATTGTTGGGGGTAGGCTAGTTGGGATGGTTTTGTTGTGTGAACACTTGTCCTAATGGAGTGGGTGGAGCAGGGGCGAGGGCTTGAACTTGTTGCACTAGTGGTGCATAGTATATTTGTGGGGGTGGTGGTGCCACAAATGTGGGCATTTACCCCACATACTATTGTGTTGGCCAAGCCATGGCTTGAGCCTGCTGCGGTAGCGTAGGTTGTGCATAACAGGTTGTTGCTCCGGACTGAGACATCATTCTAGCATAGTATGGAGCTTGGTTTTGGTAAGCAACATTAGCGGTGTTTCTTGGTTGTGGTGCAATGGTAGGTGGTGTTAGTCGAGGCTATGGTTGTTGGGAGACTAACCCCATGATGTTGTCCACAGCATGGGATGCCCCCGGTGCATTGCGGTAGGAGGTACTCAAACGGGGAGCATCTGGAATGACAGTGTACAAGTATCCAGACTGAGAGTAGATCAAGTCAAATTGTTGGGCCTTCATTATGGCCTCTTCTTTAGATTAGGGATGCTCAGATGCAACATCCTTTGTAATGGGTGGGAGGAAAGTCTTAAGGAACCAATCCAAGAATATCTTGTCATCTAGTTGGATTTTACATAAGCTACGGTGTTTCCGCCACTCATGGATATGGTCAGTTATGTGAGTGGCGGTACTTTGGCGACAGGATAACAGGATCTCCACCCCCTTGTCATATCTAACAGGGAGTTGAAAATACTATAGGAACATGAAGGCTAGGGAGTTAAAGTTGTGGTACTTGGCTCGTGGCAGCTCAATGTACCATTTGGGCATGACCCCTGTAAGGGTAGGTTGGAACAACCTCAGCCTAATGGAGTCATCTACAATGCTGTTGGATGAGAACCGTAGATGGAATGTCATTATGTGATTTTGGGGACATTCCCTAGCTTTGCCTTCAAGCTTCAGGATGTCTGATGGCATCTTAGTTGGCATGGGTGGGCAGAAATATTGGTGGAGGATGGGGTCATTCATTAATATAGCCAAGTCAGGCAAGTTCAGATGAGCCATGAAGGGTATAATTGACCCAAAGTTGATGTGGCATGGGGCTGCAATGGGGGTGTGGTTTGTAGGTGCATAATGCATCTGCATGGCTGGGGGTGCTTGTGGTGGCACCATTGCGGATGGGAAAATTCCCCCAAGTGTTGTGTGGGGGGTAGTATGGGTGGCAAGGGAATTTCCCCCATGTATGATAGTAGGGGCAATGTAGGTGGATGGTGCACTGCCCCCCTATGTGGCAGGAGGGGTAGTGTGTGTGGAGGGGCCACTGCCCCCGTGTGTTACCACTGGGCCAGCTTGGATGGTCACTATGGGTGGTGGGAGTTGGCTAATGAAAATATGCATGACTATGCTTGGGCCACTTGCAAAGTTGTGGGTGACAAGTTCTAATGTGGACATGGGTCCGCTTGGTAAGGTTAGGCCGGAAAAAGGATCTGAATTTGCACTAGCCATGGGGCTTGATGGTGTGGTGTGGAGGTCTGGTTCAGACTGATATGGGTTTGAATTAGAATTAGAGTTTGTGTAACCCTATGATGGTGTGGGAGATTGTTTAGAGCGGCTTTGATGGTGCCAATCAAGTGTTCCAAATGGTGGTGGTTCGCCTCTTAGGTGTGAGGAAGATCATGGAAGATCAATTGTGTTCGCTTTTGTGTATGAAACTGGTGGGTATGAGATTTGGACCCTGGTTTCAATGGCTTCCTATTATCTAAAGGTGGTCTCTCAGCCACCAAGACTACCAGAAGATAGTGCTTGGCTTGTTCCTCATGGGTGCTTCTACTCAATCAAAAGGGGTCATTTCCTGTTTTGCTTGGAAATTACTCTCAGTGGCCAGCTACTTTGGGGTTCCTGTGGTACTCCTCACAATGATTTTCTAGGAAAATCCCAAGTACTTCCCATAGTTGAAGCAGTCAGGGACTTATGTCCTCAAAGACTGTAGAATTGATTGAACTTAGTGTAAATTTGGTAAATTTTAAGACTTACTCAGCATCATGAACTGAGTTGGGTTAATTATTTGGTATGGTGTGTTGGTTTGCTTGTTTGTTCTGGTATGTGGTTGTTTGCAATATGGTTTATGAATTCATGGTAGAGTTCATGTCATGGTTTTGTATGCAAACATAAACATAAATTTGTAAGCAAGTACAGTGATTAACCCTGGATTGCTGGCCTAACTAAATGTCTACCTCTCAATGATATTCTTCTTCAACTAAGAGAAGGTGCTAGGCTCTCAACACGATTGGACTAAGCCCATCCATAGATCCTCAGGTCACGTCTTGGATGCTAGGTTGGTCAACAGGGAGTATGCTTAGTGCTATGAGAATCCCTCCTTCTCTACCCCCTCTACCTTCTAGGTCACCTGGTTTTAGTGGTTTGGGAAAAATACAATGGAGTGCCTAGATCTATACGAGCTTACCCTTCATCTTATCCTAGAATACCCCAGAGGGTGATGACTGGGTAGAGGATGAAGGGGGAAGCAACATGGTTATTTTTAAATTACTTTTAGTTAAACTAGTTCATTTTATTAATCCTTAATGATTGATTTAAGATTTACACATTGTTCATGGATTGATTTGCAGAAAATAAAAACTGGAACTGAAAAATACTTGCAATGGTGGATAGAGGTGGATGACCTGCATTAACAGTCCTCTGAAACTAAAAATTACTATCAATTAAACTCAAATTCAACTTCTGTGTGACAGGTCGCACATTTCTAACCAAATCTAGCGAGGGGGCCGTGATATTTTTCCAGAAATGAGTTAGGGGGTCGCACAGAATGTGAAAACAACCATAAACTAAGCTTCTGGAATGAAGTCACACCTATCTAGGGATTAAGTGCACCCTGGGTGCACCTGTTTGCTCATTAAGAGCACCCTAGTCTCACCTTTTCCCTCGATAAGAGCGCCCTGCTCTAGAAAGGGATTTTTGGTGATGCAGGGTTAGATCTGGATAACAGTAACTGGTACTGGGGTTAGTCTAACTCGGCTTGGGCTAGCAAAGGCTTTGGCACTAAATAAAATAGGAAATGAAGCATATTTAAGACAGATCTGACATAAGATTTCTGAAAACTAGGGTAAAATTGAAAAAAATTGAAAACTTGAAATTTTTTTACCAAGGATCTTGTGGGATCAACCTAGTATGGTTGCCAAAGCTGTAGTGAGAATTTCTCCTCACTACATGAGCAGGAATGGATCCCTTGTGCCTATAGGGCATAAGGGTAGGTTCCTACTCTTGGAAAAAATAGGAAAAAATGAAATGGAAATATCCTAAATAGAACAGTAAAAAAAATTAAGCTAATCTAGTGACAGAAAACTAAAACTAGACTAAACTATGAGCTAATAACAGAAAAGAAAGAGGGAGATGAAGCCCTTGTGAACCCCTCTGTAGAAAATGGGTTAGGGTTCTGCCTCCTTAAAACCTGCAAGTAACCTAATCTACTACAATGGCAAACCTATAAATAATGTGAACAATAGAACCTGCAAATAAAAAAAAGTTAGAAAGAAAAAACAATTAAACAAACATGAAAATAAATGTTATACCTCACTTGGGTGGAAATGGGACACCATGCCCTAGCTCATGGAGCACCTCTCTTTTGGTTGGGAAGTAATGGCTTGATCGGATGGAGATGGAGGAGAGGGAGTTGGGTGGTTTGAGAGGCAAAGGTCTCAAAGCATCCATGGGCAGCATAACAATAGGCAAGTGAGGAGTGTTTTGAGAGTGACCCCCGACCCTCCTTTTATAGTTTTTCCAAGGGATTTTAGGGTTTTAAGCCCTTGGTCAGAGATTTAGCCCCTTTTTTGGGCCTTTAGCCCCTTCTGCCCTAACTTTAGCCCCTTTTTGAGGGCTTTATCTCGTAGGGGGCTATTTTGGGCTCTTTTTGGGGGTTTTTAGCCCTTTTCTTCATCCTTGCGCTATTTTGGAGGTGTCGGGGTCAAATGGAAGGTCTTATGGGGCGAAATGAGTGTTGTGAGATGGTGTCCTTGGGTGGTGTAGGCCATTGAGAGCTGTGTGGAGGATTTTTGGGTTAACATATCCCCGTTTTCTATAACTTCCCTATGTTATATAATCCCCTGTACCACCTTATCTCACTATAATATCCATCTCTTTCTCTCTTGAGACCCCCTTACTCCCTACCCTTGATCACACAATTCCCACCCCCGCACACGAATCTCTCTCTGTCTCTCTATACCTCTCAAACATGTACTCCTCCACCTACCGCTAACAACCACACCTCTCTCTCTCATCCACTTCCATAAAATCCCCCATTCTTTATCTCTCTCACACACATATACATCGCCTACTCATCCACCAACTATAAACCCTTCTACTCTTTGTTTCTCTCTCTCCTATCCTATCCCTAATGTATATCAAACTCATCTCTCACTCTCTCAACCCCTACTCATGCCTCTACCTATAGCACATCCTCCTCCTCTCTCACACTCTTTCTCTCCCCTCTTTACCCTAATGCTTACTAACCTTCTATCTCACTTCATCTCTATGGTAATCCTACAACTACACCTAAACACCAAACCTCTCTCTCTTTCCTAACCCCCTAACATTCCCACCTTCTCTCTCTCCTTCAAACACTCTAACTAACCATAAATACAGCCCTATCTCCACAACCCCACACCCTAACTCAATTCATACTCTCTCTAATCCTCTTTTTTTTTCTATACTCCTTGTTAACCAAAAAAATCCCCTAATGAGCTCTACATGACCTACACCACCCAAAGACATCCATGAACGACCCTCATTTGACCCCCACACCCTCAGAAAGGCTCAAAAATATGAAAAAGGGCTTAAAAACCCCTAAAAAGATCCAACTTTAGCTCTCATAGGGGCTAAAACCTCCAAAAAGTGGCTAAAACCCCTCAAAAGAGGTTAAAACCCCCAAATGAGCTAGGAATTGGGAGAAAGGGGCTAAAAGCCAAAAAAGGGTCTAAAGCCCCAACCAAGGTCTTAAAACCAAAAATATCAAGAAAAAAGTATAAATAGAGGGGTGGGGGTCACTCTCAAATCACTTGTCATCTCCCTATCGTTACGCTTCCCATGTGAGTGCCGTGAGACCCTTTGTCTCTCAAGTCATTCACCCTCCCTCTCCTCCATTCCTCCATTGAGCCAAAGCTCCCCATCCATTGAGAGGTGCTCCCCCAAGCTAGGGCATGGTGGCCCATTTCAACCATAGAAGGTATATGTCTGTTTTTGTTCTTTCATGCTGTAGTTTCTAACATTTTTGCTTCCAGGTTTATTTTTTAATATTTTGTTGCAGGTTTCCATGAACTCCTGGTAACTATTTCTTTGTTTGTTTACAGTTTCATGCAGGGGTTCTAATGTTAGGCCCTAACTATGTTTTCCAGGTTTTATTTTGTTTTCTTTCTATTCATTCCATTCTCACAGGAACCCTACAATTCCATCCTATAGACAGGAGGTAGCCATTTCTGCACGTAGCCAGGGTTTTCGCTGAGCTACAGATTGGCGATCATACTGGGTCGATCCCACTGGATCCATGGGTTTTGTTTTTAATATTTTTCCTACTTAGTTTGATATATATTTTCTTATTTAGGTTGATATATCTCTTTATTTAATTTTTGTTATTTTTTTGGCCACAGTACTAGTTACTGTTGGCCGTTCTTTGATTTGCAAATCATTCAACTGTGCAAAAACGGTCGAACCGAATTTCTGAAAATTCACTTGTGTTCGGCCTCATTTTCTTCCCAAGAAATTGGTCCATTTGTGAATCTGCCCCTAATTAGGTGTAAAAGGGCCCATTTTTGAAGTAGGTTTTCAACTTTTTGAGGTAATTCCTCACAGTTTGATTAGAATCCACCCTAGAAAAATAGGTCCTCTATAGGTGCACGACCCATTTTTCTTTACTTTGTATGAGCATTTTTCTTTACTTTCTTAACAACGATTGTCAGTACAACTCAGCCACCTCTATCCATCAATCTATTTTTATTTTATTTCAGTCTCTATTTATTTCATTGTAGCCTGTGTAAAATCACTATTAAATCAACTGGTTAATTGGTTTAAAAATATGATTAAATCTTGGATAAAATTACTATAGGTTTCAATCCTTAATTTGAAATTAATATCTTGCCTAGCCCTTCCTCCTCTACTGATTCATCACCCTTTGGGGTATTCTAGGATAAGATGAAGGGTGAAGCTCATATAGTAATATTCACTTCACCTGTGATTTTTCAAAACCACTAAAAACAGGTGACTTGAAAGGTAGAGGGGGTGGTAGGCCCATGGGGTCTCACGGCGTTCGCGTCCTCCCTGTTGAATGACCTTGCACTTGAAGGGTGACCTAAGGATCTATGGATGGGATTAGTCTCATTTTTTTGAGATCCCAGCACCCTTTGTTGGTTGAATAGAGATACAAGTGTAAGGAAGTCACCTAGTCATGCTACCTGGGTCACGTGGCAGAAATCTTCAAGCCAGTCGGTGTGTCCTTGGGGGCAAGTCTTGAGTCAAGGTTGTCACCTTGTTCTTGAATCCTCCATTTAGGCTCAAATCCTAACGAAGCCAAGGGGGTTATACCCTACTAAGTTACTAAGGCTAAATTACTTAGTAAGGTAATGTTGAACTGAATGAGTTACTTAGGAGTTTGAAATTTAACCATAAACAACCATAGATGACAAGATACAAAAATGAGCGCATGAAAGCACAATGCTAAGACACAATATAAATATATAGCAAGAAAATAACCAGTGCCTTAAAAATGGATTCAAAAATAAATCAATATACTTGCATGTGCTTCGAGTGAATGTTTTGCAATTGCCTCTCGGTACGTTCTAAGTTAATGTGAGGTATGAGTTGATTAAAATTAGGCGAAGGGGTGGACTCCAGATATACTCGAGAGTAATTCGAGTATGTCCAAAACTAAACCTTCACAGCTACCCACAAGGAATATGTGGGATGAATGGAGTCTCTGGGGCTATTGTTCAAAACGCACCCATTAGGGTGTGACAGAGATCGTCACCCCGAGGTCACTTTTCAGAAGTTCCCATTTCCTTTGGGTATTTTGCCACCGTAATGGTTTTATCTACATGTTGGATTTTCACCTGATGGTTTTTCAATTTGGGAGAGTGATTCCTAATTATTCTAGTCACTCAAATGATTTTGATACAACTTTACTAATCGGACGAACCGCAGCCAAGTGCAGAGCATACACACCGGAGTCTTGTCAATTTTAGTAAATTTTAAAATGAGTGTTCTTGTTAAAAAGAAAACCCTCCAGGAACCTCTTTTGATCCAAGTCGATCTCAATTGTGGAATCAAGGAGGGGTTAATTTTATAATAGCTAAAGAAACAAATGATGAAAAGGAAAACACAAATACATAATTCCAGTTTTCTAATTAGTCCTACCACGCATCTCTTTCCCCTTTCGGGTCAGTCGGGAAGTCGTGGGGTGAGTATTAAGATTAATTTGAAATATAAAATATGAAATATGAAATTGATAATGAATCAAAGTATACTACCCTAGAGGTTAGAGCTACACTAGTTTGAAAAGATATGAACAAAAAGTAAAAGAATGACACCGATGCAAATCCCTCTAAGGGGGATGGTGAATAGGCTCGAAAGAGCCTATTCGAAAGGACCTTTCTCTTTATTAGCAATGATTTACAATAACAGCAAACTAAAATTGATGCACTTTGGTCCTTGTTATCTAGGATCCAAAGGATTACAACAAGCTTGTAACAAGATAGAATTAGAACAAAGTGGTGGAGGAAGCTTTCAGGAAGCTCCGATTTGTCCAAGGGTTGGAAATTTGGCAGAGTCGCCTTCTGTTTTTTGTTGGACCTGCTAAAAAACAGCGATCAAACAGAATCAAATGTGCCCGAACACATGTTGAATTTTTTTTGGGTTGCTACACTAGTTACCAAAAAAATACTTAAGTAAAATTTTGTTAAGTTGGGCTAATCTAGTTTTGCGAAAAGAAACCAAGGAAAGAAAGCTTTCCTTGGGATCTTGGATTTCTGTTTTGGAAGCCAATAATATGTGCAATTTTATTATAGAATATGAAACTTTAAAGTACAGCAAAGGAAAATACCTTCAAAGAAAGCTACAATTTTTCATTAAAATGCTTGCAAAAATAGGGTAATTTTAGCTAGATCTCTTAAAATACAACTTTATATGCAAAACAAAACTGAGATCTAAACTTAAGAAAGGATCTTACTAGCTAGATCTATATGTAATTTTCTTAATGAGACAGATCTAAGCAATAAGACTCTTTAAAAGTAACCAATTTCGAGAAAATTTAAGATTTTTGAAGGAGGAAAAGCAGAAGAGAAGTGCTTGTTGCTGAAGCAGATATGCAAAGAAAAATTGTTAGTGAAGCACCGAGGGGCACAATATTCACAATCTCTATTGGAAAACCAGTGGAATCAAACTGGAACCACAGCTCTTCCAATCACGGAAAACCTGTAAGCTACACAACCAATCCTGCAAACAAAACCATTAAATCTGAAGATACATATGAGAAGTAGATGATACAACATGCAAATAATCTTATTTAGCATACAGATATTAGCTCATTCAAACATATGTAGCAAAATAGAAGTAAGTAAGCTTACTTACAATGATCTATCCCTATGATTCCAATAACCATTCAGTCAGACAACAGTTAAGTGCAAAAAATTGAAAAAATACAGCATGATAATGATGATCCACACATGAAAGGTACTCCATAATTGAGCCTCCAAAGGTTCTCTTTATTTCAAAAAATGATGATCAATACACAATTATAATAGAAATCCATTCAATTCAACTCTAACTAGCTTAGAAGAGGCTATTGTGCTTGGATATATACAAAAACTAGGAGATCTAGCCCAAGGGGGGCAAAAATCCCAAGGAGATAGACCAAATATGCTAATGGAGAGTCCATCAATGCCTGATCTGTGTCTAACTGAGCCATATCTGATTCTCACTAAGTGCAATTGTCAATTGGAGAGCTGATCTGATAGACACCTCAACCCATAAACCGACACATCAGTCCACAGAGTATCCAAGAGAATCCACACATGTGGAAGAGAGAGAGAGGGTGCAATTCCCCATAAAAACTACTGAAAATCAACTCTAGATCCAATTTGATCACCTCGTTCAGTCAAGGATTTGTTAGATCCAGTCAATGTACTTCAGATCTGAATGATTTCAATCAAATCAGCTGAGAATCCACTGATCTATGATTTTGGATTTTCTCCATTATTCATCAATTTATTAATTAAAATAATCAATAAGTGATTTTTGGGGCTTTCTGACCTGAGTGATGGAAAATCACTCAAAACTAGGAAATAGTGGGTCCATGGGTTTCCATGGTGCTCTTAGCATGAAAATGAGCACCTACATGACTGAAACTGATTATATGGCCCACTTTTATTACAAAATCAATTTTTCCAATTAAACTATAAAAAAATAGCCTAAGTTTTGGAAAAATTAAATTTTTAATAAAAAACACTAAAAAACTAAAAAATTGAAAAATTGAAAAAACCTAGGGGGACTTAGACATGTTCATATGACTCGACCCTTATGTATAGCATGTTTATACATTGACACATAGACTCTAATAACCTCAATAGGCCTAAATTCCAAGTCGACCACCCCAACTTTGGAGGTATGGAGTGAAAAACTCAGAAATTATCAGTCGTTTATTCCACAACCAATAATAACCAAGGGAAAAAAACACTTTGGGATGATCGGATTGACAAATAAAGTCTAAGAGACCGAGTCTTTTATAGACACTATCATGCTAGAACATTTATTACAACTCCCCCATGGGGTATGAACATGTGATATAGTACAACAAGCAGTTCCCAGAAGTACTTCCAAAGGTCTTCTGAAGTCCAAACAAGTTATCCTTGTCCAGTTCACTAGGCTCACTTGATAAAAAACCACTAAGTACAACTTAGGTGGTAACATTCTGGCTCCAACTACAGGACGTGTGCTCGATCTGGTTATAGGGCAAGGAGAGGATACAAGAACACCAGAATCTCTGGTTTATACACCCTGTAAAAACATCTCAACTTGACAAGAAAACCTCAGTAGCACAAGCTTTACATAAAAACCAAATGAACCATTAAGATGATTTATTTAAACAAAATAAATGTAACTAACTAAAAGAAGCAAAGTTTTATTATAGCTAAGTATAAAATAGAAATGCAGAAAGGAAGTGCTCTCTTTTAAGGAGCTTATTTTCCTACTCTAAGCATGATATAGAAAAGGGTTAATTGTAATCAAAAATCCAATGTAACCACCTAAGGATTTTATTAATATAAAAGAAAATTTCCTTGTCTTTGGTTACCAGCCAAAGTAAGGATACCTTATTCATAAATTGCAAACCTATGTGATGATTCAGAATGGGTGGGATGGATGGGAGATCATAGGCATGAATAATGTCATAAAAATTCTTCACCAACTTGTATGTGCTCATGCAGGTTGCTTCTATCCATGACTGGATAGGATTGATATACCAATCAGAATGATGAGGTAGACTGACTACATCATCATACTGATCACCAGGGCTTATCAAATGATAAATTTTTGCACAAGCCCCAAGTAGCTCCAAATCATAAGGAACCTCTATATGTGAAAAAGATGGCTGAGACTAATATTCCATTGACTGCATCACATTTGACTTTTCACAATACTATTTCTCAATGCCTTCATTATTGATACCCTTGTGTGGCTCTGCATGGTATGACTCTGAATGATCATGTGAAAATTCTAAATGCTCCTCTTCCATACGAAGGTTTTCCCAGGCATCCAGATCCATGCTTCCCTCTATGGATGTATCGTATATTGGACCTCCACAAATTTTTGAATAGACACTCCCATTGTTGGACATATCATGGATGGGATTCTCCATAAGATTTTCACAAGTTGGATTATCTATGAAATTTCAATAGTCATCACTCCCATCCATGTCATATGTGGGGGACTCTTCATCCATGGAATCATGCTCTTACTTATCGATGTCTTCCTTGTATTCATAACAATCTTCTTCAGATAAAATGTTACAAGGCAATAAAATTTCCAAACCTTCATCAACATGTGGAGAACAAGGTCTAGTGTCACCACACACCATACTGATCTTATCATAAGTTTATTCATAGGATTCCATTATGATATCATGAAAAGGATCTTCAATCAAGGAAACCTTTTGGACATATTCAATGGGATCACTTGGTATGTGTTGCTTAGTGGTTTTCTCTAGAGGGATTTCTGGAAAGATATCAGCATTGCAACACACTTGAGAATACACCAAATCTTCAATGTCTTCAACTATGGTGACATGAGGAGAGTATTCAATAATGTGTTCCATCATGGGCTCCTCCTGAAGCTCTTCAATAGGATCATCTTGGATTTTCCCTTCCTCGGAATCTTGCTGTATATTGGGAGATACCTCATATTCTTTAAGAAGATGCTTAATTGCTTCCTTTCTTAAATAACTACTAGGATTCTTTTTGATGGGAGTATAATGAACCTCCTCTTCACTTAAATGTTCAAGAAGTGATTCCGAGTCTTCAATACTTTGTATCATGGAAAAAGGTCCATCATATGTTTCCGTGTGATACTCTGTCCCAGATAGGTAGAAGGTACAGATCTTTTCAAGGATTTCATTTAAACCATTCATACTACCCCTACCATCATGCCACTGCTCTAAAAACATCCAAAGGAAGCTTGGAAAAGAATTTATACATTTATTAGGAAGGCCTTGATAGAACCAACAATAGGCCTCACCCCGAAAATTACTAGCAAACATTTACATCATATTGTCTTCATGAAGAATATTGGAGTCAGCAATCAACTGAAGGAAATATTTGACATACCAGATGGCCGAGTCACCATAATCTCCATGAAAAGTCAGAAGCCAGTTATATGCATCCCCCAAACCATCACAATAGTTACGAAAACCCGAGATGTTTGAGAAATCGATAGGATGAAACATTACGGTTAACTGGGCACCATATTTCTCCTTTAATTCATCCAAAATAGTATCCATTTGATATAATGATTAAACCTTGTACTGAAAAGGTGGATCTATCAAGTGATAAGCTTTAAAGGATTTAACATGTTGCATGGGCTCATCTACACACAATAAAACTTCACAAGTTTATGAGATAACAGGCTTTTATCCCTTCAATGGAGTCGCCATGTGAAAAAGAAAAATAAGCATTTATAAATCTTTTCACAAAAAATATTTTTTTCTTTTCTTTGTAAAAATAAAAAACTAGAAAAAATTCAATGGAGTCGCCAGATGAAAATTAAAGATCTACTCTAAGCATTCATCAAACAAAGCAAAAAAAAAAATGAAGAATACAAAAGTTGTACTTGGGAATAAAAATATTTATCCCCAGCAACGACGCCAAAATATGTTTCCACATTACACACACCAGGGTCACATGGCAGAAATCTTCAAGCCACTCGGTGTGTCCTTGGGGGCAAGTCTCGAGTCAAGGCTGTCACCTTGTTCTTGACTCCTCCATTTAGGCTCAACTCCTAACGAAGACAAGGGGGGTAGACCCTACTGAGTTAATAAGGATAAATTACTTAGTAAGGTGATGTTGAATTCAATGAATTTCTTAGGAGTTTGAAATTTAACCATAAACAACCATAGATGACAAGATACAAAAATGAGCGCACGAAAGCACAATGCTGAGACACAATATAAATATATAGCAAGAAAATAACCAGTGCCTTAAAAATGGAATAAAAAAGAAATCAATATACTTGCATGTGCTTGGAGCGAATGTTTTGCAATTGCCTCTCGGTACGTTTTAAGTTAATGTGAGGTATGAGTTGATTAAAATTAGGTGAAGGGGTGGACTCCAGATATACCCGAGAGTACTTGTAGTATGTCCAAAACTAAACCTTCATGGCTACCTGCAAGGAATATGTGGGATGAATGGAGTCTCTAGGGCTATTGTTCATAATGCACCCATTAGGGTGTGACAGAGATTGGTGCCCCGAGGTCACTTTTCAGAAGTTCCCGCTTCCTTTGGGTATTTTTCCACCGTAATGGTTTGATCTAGGTGTTGGATTTTCACCTGATGGTTTGTCAATTTGGGAGAGTGAGTCCTAATTATTCTAGTCACTGAAATGCTTTTGATACAACTTGACTGATTGGATGAACCACAACCAAGTGCAGAGCATACACACCAGAGTCTTGTCAATTTTAGTAAATTTTAAAATGAGTGTTCTTGTTAAAAAGAAAACCCTCTAGGAACCTCTTTCGATCCAAGTGGATATCAATCGAGGAATCAAGGAGGGGTTAATTTTATAATAGCTGAAGAAACAAATGATGAAAAGGAAAACACAGATACACAATTCCAGTTTTCTAATTAGTCCTGCCACGCATCTCTTTCCCCTTTCGGGTCAGTCAAGAAGTCATGGGGTAAGTATTAATATTACTTTGAAATATCAAATATGGAATATGAAATTGATAATGAATCAAATTATACTACCCTGTAGGTTAGAGCTACACTATTTTGAAAAGATATGAACAAAAAGTAAAAGAATGACACTGACACAAATCCCCCCAGGGGGGATGGTGAATAGGCTCGAAAGAGCCTATTAGAAAGGACCCTTTCTCTTTATTAGAAGTGATTTAAAATAACATCAAATTAAAATTGATGCAATTTGTTCCTTGTTATCTGGGATCCAAAGGCTTACAACAAGCTTGTAACAAACTAGAATTAGAACATAGTGGTGGGGGAAGCTTCCGGGAAGCTCTGATTCGTCCAAGAGTTGGAAATTTGGCAGAGTCTCCTTCTCTATTTTGTTGGACCTGCTAAAAAACAACAATAAAACAGAATTAAATGTGCCCAAACATACTTTGAAAGTGTTTTGGGTTGCTACACTAGTTACCAAAAAAAAACTTAGGTAAAATTTTGTTAAGTTGGGCTAATCTAGTTTTGCAAAAAGGAACCAAGGAAAGCAAGATTTCCTTGGGATATTGGCTTGCTGTTTCGGAAGACAATAATATTTGAAATTTTATTTTAGAATATGAAACTTTAAAGTACAGAAAAGGAAACTATCTTCAAAGCAAGCTACAAATTTTCATTAAAATGCTTGCAAAAATAGGGTAATTTCAGCTAGATCTCTTAAAATACAACTTTATATGCAAAATGAAACTGAGATATAAAGTTAAGAAAGGATATTACTAACTAGATATATATGTAATTTTATTAATGAGACAGATCTAAGCAATAAGACTCTTTAAAAGTAACCAATTTGGAGAAAATTTAAGAGTTTTGAAGGAGGAAAAGGAGAAGAGAAGTGCTTGTTGCTGAAGCAGATCTGCAAAGAAAACTTGTTAGTGAAGCACCAAGGGGCACAATATTCACAATCTATATTGGAAAACCAGTGGAATCAAACCTGAACCACAGCTCTTCCAATCATGGAAAACCTGTAAGCTACACAACCAATCCTGCAAACAAAACCATTAAATCTGAAGATACATATGAGAAGTAGATGATATAGCATGCAGATAATCTTATTTAGCATACAGATATTAGCTCATTCAAACATATGTAGAAAAATAGAAGTAAGTAAGATTACTTACAATGATCTATCCCTATGATTCCAATAACCATTTAGGCAAACAACAGTTAAGTGCAAAAAATTGAAAAAATACAGCATGATAATGATGATCCACACATGAAAGGTACTCCATAATTGAGCCTCCAAATATTCTCTTTATTTAAACAAATGATGATCAATACACAATTACAATATCAAGCCCTTCAATCTAGCTCTAACTACCTTGGAAGAGGCTGATGTGCTTGTATATATACCAAAAAAAGTAAATCCAACCCAGGCGGGGCGCAAATCCCAAGGATATAGACCAAATATGCTGATGGAGAGTCCATCAATGCCTGATCTATGTCTAACTGAGCTAGATCTGAGTCTCACTGAGTGCAATTGTCAATCAGAGAGTTGATCTTACTGACACCTCAACCATAAACTGACACATCAGTCCACAGAGCATCCAGGAGAGTCCACACATGTGGAGGAGAGAGAGAAGGTGCAATTCCCCATAAAGACTGCTGAAGATCAACTCTAGATCTCATTTGATCACCTCCTTCAGTCAAGGATTTATCAGATCTAGTCAATCTACTTTAGAACTGACTGATTTCAATCAAATCGACTGAGAATCCACTGATCTATGATTTTGGATTTTCTCCATTATTCATCAATTTATTAATTAAAATAATCAATAATTGATTTTTGGGGCTTTCTGACCTGAGTGGTTGAAAATCACTCAAAACTAGGAAATAGTGGGTCCATGGATTTCCATGGTGCTCTTAGCTTGAAAATGAGCACCTACATGACTGAAACTGATTATTTGGCCCACTTTTATTACAAAATCAAATTTTCCAATTAAACTATTAAAAAATAGCCTAAGTTTTGGAAAAATTAAATTTTTAATAAAAAACACCAAAAAAACTAAAAATTTGAAAAATTGATAAAACCTAGGGGGACTTAGACATGTTCATATGACTCGACCATGATGTCTAACATGTTTATAGATTGACACATAGACTCTAATCACCTCAATAGGCCTAAATGCTAAGACGACCACCCCAACTTTGGAGGTATGGAGTGAAAAAATCAGAAATTATCAGTCGTTTATTCAACAACCAATAATAACAAAGCGAAAACAACACCCTAGGCTGATCGGATTGACAAATAAAGTCTAAAAGACCGAGTCTTTTACAGACACTATCATGCTATAACATTTATTACAACTCCCCCATGGGGTATGGACATGTGATATAGTACAACAAGCACTTCCCATAAGTACTTCCAAGGGTCTTCTAAAGTTCGAACAAGTTATCCTTATCTGGTTCACTAGGCTCACTTGATAAAAAACCACTAAGTACAACTTGCCACCCTAATACCGCGACCCACATAACCAACCACATCCATTAGTGGCAGCGATGTCATAGTTTGTGCAAGATTCAAATTGATGACATGATCTTCTTGGATTGGTTCCTAAAAACTTTGCTACCACCTATAGCAAAGGACGTCGCATTCGAACGTCCCCAATCCAAAGAGGAGGCCATCTTGAAAGCCCAACAATTTGGTTTAATCTTTTCATAGTCTAGATACCTTTACACTATCATTCTAGATGCTCATTGTGTAGGCACCTCCTATCGGGATGCACCAGGGGCATCTCATGTTGTAGATGGCATCATAGGTTCTATATCCTACCAACCACAGCATTGTCCAACACCACCTGCAATACCAGCACAACCAAGCAATACCCCTAGTGTTGCCTACCAAAACCAAACTCTAGACTATGAAATAATGATGTCTCAGTCTGGAGCCACAACTTCTTATGCACAACTTGCGCCACTGTAGCAGGCCCAGGCATTAGCTTAGTTGAGACAACAATATGTAGGACAAATTCCCACATTTGTGGCACATGCACCCACCCAAGATTACTATGCACCACCTGTGCAAGCTGTTCAAGCCCTTACCCCCACTCCAACAGCACCTTTAGGATAGGTTTTTGCACAGCAAAACGGTCCTAACCAGCCAGCCCCCAATAACCAACAAGGGAAAGCTAGAAATAACCAAGCTCGTAACCAATGCAACAATCAACCACAGGGAGGCAGTCAACAACCAAACCCTCCCAACAATTCCAAGGAAAATTGGCTAGCCCAAAATCCTTAGCAACCAAACACACCTAGACGCAACACTCTGTTGTGCACAAACCAACCATGCAAGTTGTGTGAGGTCTATGGGAAGCAAGCCATTCACAATGAGCTTCAGCATGCTACCAATATGGCAGCCCAAGGTCAACCTAACCCGGCACCACCAGGCCCTCCTCCCATGGTGCTCCAAAACCTGTTACCAGTCCAAGGATTGGTAGAAACCGCACCCTTTCCCCAAACCGCTCCTATATCCCACTCTATTCCACATCCCATGGAGACAGGAGTACACCAACTGCTAATGATGATGAATAAAGAGATCAACCTGTAGAATAGGAGGAACCAATATGAATATGCTACTGAAACCCCTGACACAGTAGAAAAATCCACATCCAACACTACCAATTTTCCTCTTCACCTTCCCCCCCCGGGTAGGCCCACATCTCCCCTTCAGGTGCCTTGCCAAAAACACTACTGCAAGGGCAGTAGTTAACTATAGTATCATCTATGACTTGACCCAATCTCCTACGGCCATGTCAGCTCTTGAAGTATTCAAAATGTGCCCAAAACAATGAAAATCCTTGCTAGCTTCCCTTGGTGCCATAGACCCCTCTGAATCCATATTAATCACATTTGATTTGGATCAAGGAGAATCAAGAATTCCATCGGCCATCTCCTTCCAGATCCTAGTGTCGATTCGGAATTTAACTGTGCACCAGTGCATCATTGATGAGGGGGCATTCACTTGCATCATGTCAACCTTGGTTTGGAAAAAACTAGGGTCCCCCATCTTGCATCCATCCACCACCACGTTGTGTGCCTATGATGGCCATCCCACCAGAGCCCAAGGAATCCTCCTTTATGTCCCCATCACATTGGCCAGGAAAATAGTACTGATTGACATAGAGGTTGTCATTTCTCGGTTGGAATATAAACTTCTCCTCGAAAGAATTTATATGTATGCCATGAGAGTTGTAGCATCAACTGTTTTCTATCTAATGATGTTCCCTCACGATGGGAAAATCATGAGTGTCGACTAGTTGACTTATCATGATCCACAAGCGCCAACAACACCACCTAATTTTATTCCACTG
Source organism: Pseudotsuga menziesii (assembly GCA_001517045.1). NCBI lineage: Eukaryota > Viridiplantae > Streptophyta > Pinopsida > Pinales > Pinaceae > Pseudotsuga > Pseudotsuga menziesii. Next base: position 72,014 of record LPNX010259163.1, read on the forward strand.
CTGACACCATAGTCAACGTCACCACCACCCCCATCATCCTGAATGTAGGCCTAGGGTTGTTCACCGACACCTCTATGACAGCTTCCTTACCCTTAGTATCACCACCATATCCACCAAGTGATACTACAGATTTGTGCATGCTATCATCCAGTACTAGTGCACCACAACCCCACCCGTAGCTGCAACCCCATCCGGAGCTGCAATACCATCAGCAGCCGCAACCCCATCTGCAGCCACAACCCCATCTGCAGCCACAATACCATCAGTAGCTGTAACATCATCCATAGTCATAGCATTATGCACAGCCACAACCACAACCCCATCCCCACATACAACCATCAGGGAGTTATTTGGGCTCCTCTCTAGTCCACAAAATTCCCTTCCTCTATCCCCCGCTTGGTGTCATGAGTAAGCCAACAATGGCTACCTTAAAATTACCCAATTTCACATTGGGGATTTTCATGTGTTTCCTTGATCCACCCTCCCAACCACCAATGCCCCAGGTAGTCTTAACCCTCATGCAACCCATTGCGGTCGAATCTCATCCTCCACCTGGCTTTCAAAAACCAACCACCGCACCCGCACCCACACCGCCCCACCCAAAAAGGGCCAGGGGAAGAAATTTGAAAGCTACCGCTGAACCTCAACAGATCTTGCCTTGCACCATTTGCGAAGAACAGGGCCACCCAACTCAAAAATACCTTGATATTCCCATAATCCACACACATTTAGATTCCATGGATACAATGGAAAACCTCCCCGTGGTTGAACTCCCAAGCGGGCCAATAGTGACAAACAAGTCATTGAGAACAAACCATGCTTGCGCCCTTGCAGAGTGTATGGACACTACTCTCACCACTTCTAGGACTTGTCTTCTAGACTTGTTCCTAGCACTAGTCAAAGGTTTATACCTTTGACTAGTGTTGGAAATATTTAACGTCTATGTACCTTGCGACTCTTATATCAAGAAAGTTGTGAGTGCTTCTGATGTCTACTAGCACTATAACATTTTATTTTTTTATATTCCCTTTTAACTTGAGGGTCTATGGTTGACCAATTCTTTTCATGGATGCTAGGGATATTTTGGGGGTTTCGTCACTTCCGGATGCCATATTTGCTATTTCCTCCTCTTCATCTTCTGACTCTTCTTCTTCTTCTTCTTCTTCTTCTTATGATTCACTATCCTCCTCTACTTCACAAGTATATAATTTCTTTGAGCTATCCTCAGAGTGACACCTATGTTTAGGATTCCATCTGTCTCCACATTGTCGACATTTTCCTTCCCTCATTAGTTGATTTTCAAGGTTCTTCTTATCGTCCCTTCTAGGTGGAGGGATGTATTTGTTTGTATTTTCCTCTGGAGTGGTCTCGATGTTTCTTTGTGAATATGACTTTCCTTTGTTTGATTGGAAGTTGTCAAATTTGGCCTCAGCTGCTTTTGCTTTTTGTCTTGCTGTCTCAACATTTGGTATGCCATGCATTTTTAACTCTTTTTGTATGTAAGGTTTTATTCCTCCCAAGTAAGTTTCTAGTCGTTGTTTGTCTGTTAACCCAAATACTTGGGTAGTGAGTGATTTCCATTGGTGTGTGAATTCTTCGACGCTTCCTTTTACTGTAACCTGGTAAGCTTGGAGAAAAATTCGTCTTCATTGATTCCTTGAAACCTTTTGAGGAAATCATTTTTGAACAAATTCCATATGTATGCGAAGTTGTCACCTTTCCACCACATATACCAGTTATAGGCATGGTTTTCAATATGCATAGATGCATACTTCACCTTTTCTACATCTATTGTGATGTTATAGATATCGAAGTATTCTTCTACTTTATTTAACCATGCAACGCATTGTTCGCCATTTCCACTGAACTTTGACATCTCTATTTTTGCTTTCGGGGGATACACTACATAACATTGATTCCTTCCTGTCTTGTTGCGTGTTGGTGATCCTAAATTGCTTGCTGAAGTACACGACATAATCTGAATCGTCTTTTTGTTTGTGGTGATCTTATGCCTTTTTCTTTTCCATCATCCCCATGAGAGTATTTAGCTTGTCATTCATTCGGTCTTGTTTTTCCTTCATCCCATCTAATTTTTCATTTAGTCTTCTATCTAACACTGAAACAACTTCCTCTCTAATTTCATTTTTCAGCTTTGTATTGCAATTTTTTATTTCTTCCTTTAAATCTTATTGACTCTTACTAATGCGCTCATTGAAATCCTTCTCCAATTTTTCCATTTGGGAATTTAACTCTATCATCATGCTTTTGAGGTGTGGTGGTGAATAATTAGACCTAATTTTGGCTTAGGAGGACAAGTAATATTTGTGGGGGATTTTTTTTTTATGTGTGCTTGACTAAAATCAAGTGATAGTAATAATAATAATATAATGATTATTATTATTTGTAATTTATAAAGTTAATAGTTTATATATTATTTAACTTTTTTAGTATATATATATATTTTTTTTTGAAAAGTGTGGTGGTGAATAAAGTTAATATATTATTTAAATTTAAAAAGGAGGATAGGAGCATGGAGTAGTTGGGGAATGGAGGAGGTGGAGGATGGATGTGGGTGATGGAGGCACCAGGGGATGGAGGTGGATGGAGGGGTGGCCAACGGAGGCATGAGGGAGCACCGAGGAGGAGGTGCGGAAGAGCAGCAAGGAGGAAGGAGGACGGGTGGGAACAGGAGTAGTAGCAGCATGGAGGAGAACGGTGGAGTAGGAGAGGATCGACAGGAACGGATGCAGGCAGAGATGGAGCGTGAACTACAACGGAAGGTGGCTAGGAGAGATAATGGACAACAATGGAATTTTTATGGCTCTGATACCAAATGAAGCAATCAACTTTAGGACATGAAATCCATATTTAAATAATAATTTATGATATATATTGAAGATGATGAATATTACAATTGGTACTTGCCTTTATAGGCTTGAGTGTGTACAACGAAAGGTCACATCCTTTCAGATACTAGTTAACTAATTTACTTAATATTTATTTAATATTTGTTACAGAGATTGTTGAACAGGTTGTTTCTGCTTTGATCAACCCTGGATTGACTCACATTAGAGGAAATTTCAATTTAAATTGGGCCTTACTGGACTTGTTGAGATGTGCACTTTGAAGAAGTCAAAGGCTAGAAGGTCGTGGCTAGTTCATCTATCCACTGGAATCAAGATGAAAGTCAATGAGGTAGTAAGAAATGTCCATTGGTTATGGATGGGTTAGTCACTTTTGCATATCTGAATGTTTCACCACTTGAATCCTATGAATTTCTCATTGGAATGGATTGGTAAGAAGCACAGAGAAAAATGATTGATTGTTACAACAATACTTTTGAGTTCTTGGATGAAGAAGGAAACATAAAGGTTATGAAAGGATTTCCAAAAGTGATCTCTGGAAGGCAGTCTTCAACAATATAGCTGAAGAAGTTATGTGGGAAATATTGCAGAGTGCATGCAGCTCAGGTTTTGGAGGTAGCAGAGAATGATACTCCTAGGTTGGATGGATGTCATGTGTTCAAAGTGTTCAGGGATGTTTTTCATGATGAAGTTATAGGGATTTCCTCCAAACAGGGGCATTAATTTTACCTTTGAGATTATGCCAAGTAAAGCACCAGTTTCCAAGACATCCTACAGAGTGAGTACACCAAACTTTCTAGATTTGATGATGTAGCTGCAAGAGTTGTGGGAAAAGAAGTATCCCAAGACAAGTATGTTTTGATTTTAGAAAAAGAAGGATGATACACTCTAGTTGTGTATTGGTTCAGATAGTTGAACAAGGTCAGTGCAAAGAAAAAGTATCCTTTTCCCCAAAAGGATGATGTTTTGATCAAGTGAGAAGATCAAAGGTGTTTTCCAATATTGACTTAAGGTTTGGTTACTAGCAGGTAAGGTTCAAGGAGGAAGATGTTCATAAGACAACCTTTAGAGAAAGGTATGTATCTTATGATGTTGTAGTGGTATCATTTGGCTTCACAAATGCACAAGCTACATCTATGTGCCCCATGACTAATGTTTCCAGTAAGTATATGGATAGGTTTTCTCTTGTTTCCCTTGATGGCATTCTTATTTATTTTGAGAATGAGGAAGAACATGTGGAACATTTGAGGCTGACTTTGAAATTGCTCAGGAAGCATAAGTTGTATGGTATCTCATATATTCCTTTATCTCAGATAAAGGAATATCTAGAGACCCTGAAAAGATTGAGGCCATGATGAGTTGGGATGCTCCAAGAAAGTTAACAGATGTAATATCTTTTGTGGGACTTGTAGGGTATTGCAAAAAGTTCACTAAATAAGATTCTATAGGTAAAGTTGAGTCTATGTATAGGTTGAGGAAGCCTACATGTGAACTTGTATTTCCATGAGTAAATGTCCCTTGTGTGTATGAGCATACATATGAGGACTTCCAGAAGACTCGGGTAGAATGAACTTAGCAGAGCAATATGATTGTGCCAATGAAACCCATGGCAGGAAGCCACCGTGTGCCATGAGAAGGATCTCATTACTGAGAACAGATTTTAAAACTTCATATTGTAAGTTTCTCTGTTGATTATGCAAGACTGTGATCTCCTGTGATGGTTTCGATTCATGCTAATAATGGATATGTTGGTTTTACATTGCTTCTTTGAAGTTCCTATTGCTAACTGTGATTTTTTGGCTGATTTAAAATTGTGTCAGGATGACATGTTGTATGCAGAGGTCCAGGTTTTGGGAGCATGTGTAAGTAGGGGATGAGTTCTCTCGCTTTCAAAATCCAAACAATATGAGGATGGCTTCATGGTTGCAAAAAAATCTGATTTTCTGCAGGAAGAAGAATTTTGAATTTAGATTTTTATTTTGACTATCAATGTTATTGATCATTTGATGTTTGGAAAATCATGTATGCATGAAATATATTGGAGAATCTATGATTAAAATTTTATGATGACATCTCATGTAAATTGCATGCTTGTGTGTAACACAGGTGAGATGATGGAAGTACGCCCTTGGAGTACACAGCTTCTCAAAAGGATGTGTTTGGGATGCATAACTCCTCGAAAGAATGTACTGGGTGTACATAGCTTCTTAGAGGGATATGTTGGAAATAGGTTTGAAAATATATGACTGAAATGTTTATGATGAAATCTTATATGAACTGCATCCTTATATGTAATGCAAGTGAGATGAAGAAAATATGTACTAGGTGTACATGGCTCCTTGGAAGGATTTACTGGGTGTACATGGCTTATTGGAGGGATGTGTTTGGAATAGGTTTGGAAACATATGATTGAAATTTTATAATGGCATTGGAAAGAAATTGGAGGAGGTGTTGGGCCCTTAAGCTAGAGTTGTTATCTCAGTTAAAAGATGCTATACAGATAAGTATTGTATTGCTTGGCAATCCTGGCTGACTTTCTATGATTACAAATGTACATAATGATTCAACTAAGATTTTTGAAAATCTTGTTAAGAAATAAATCCTGCAAAAATGAGTCTAACATGTGAATTATTATGGTTCCTAGAAAGGAAGCACTTGAACAATGGTGAGCACTAGAAGAGGTGTTAGGCTCGTAAACTAGAGCTACCATTGAGCACCCAAGGAGGTTTTAGGCTTTGAAGTGGGGATGAAAAGATATCAGTTGAGAGATGTTATGTATTTAAGTATTTGGTTTACTTATCAAATTTTCGTTAATTGTTTATTTTCTTTAAATATACATGAGCATATGATGCAGCCATGGTTTTGAAAATCTTGTTATAGATTGCATCCTGTAGTAATGAATCTAACATATGAATGGAATTCATTGTGGTGTTCAGAAGGGAAGCACCTGATCTTGGTAATCAACTAGAGGAGGTACATGCTCTTGAACAGAACTGCTATTGAAGCACCCAAAGAGGTGTTGGGCTCAAGAACGGAGCTGTTAGAGCTTGGTTGAAAGGTATTTTCAGGTGATCAGAGGCTTGTAGAAATTTGGATACCCTTTAATGCACACCTAGGTGTGGGGTGGGGGAGGGTTGTGAGTTCCATGGTTATATAAAGCTAGTCGGAGACTTATCGAACCAAAATAAGCTACTTATGCAGATAAGTATTTGGTTCATTTGGAAACTTTTTGTTGATTTTATATCAATATATATGTGCATGTGATTCATCTATGATTTTTTCAAATATTATGAATATTGATATGGAAATTGACTAATTGCTTAAGCATAGGTATTGTTGGTTTCCAAAGACACTGGAAATGTTCCAAACAGAGGAGAATGATTCTCCAAGGCTAGGAAAGGATCCTGTGGTGTGTGCTGATACATGCAATCAAGGACTTGGAAGAGTTCCATATCATGTCGTTAGATATATAATGGTGTAGAGGAAGCACTGCGGTCCTGAAGAAGCTACATGGAAGCTGGAGGATGCCATGCGATTGGAACATCTGTTAACATTGAAAAATTACCTAAGATTGTAAAGGCTATTCCCAGGTAATAGAAAAAACCACTTTTAAAGAGAAAATTGGCCTTTTTCTCTTTCCAGAGGGATCTCTCACAAAATATTAACAAGGCCGGATATGTATAAGCAAAACTCTTTGTAATTGGTAAAATTGGTTGAAACTGAACACATGACCATTTGACTATGGAGTCAAAATATGAATATAGATAAGCAAAGCTTTTGTATGGAAATTTTAAACAGAGGAAAGGTAGCTACTCACTCACAGTCAAAATTTGATAGTCTGGTGAAAAAGGAAGAACATGAACAAACCATTAACAAAGAGCATTGTAAACTGAATTCCGTATCAACTTGAGAAGAAAGGTTTTGTGGAAATATGAAAAGAATAGCTAGAGCATAGTAAATAGGAATTCTAAACTATTATACTCTCATTTTAGACATGAAGGAAAACATAATGGAGAGATAAAACTAGAAAAAAATTCACATAAGAAGGGAAAGTATAGACTGCAACATGACATAACACATTAATCTCTGAAAAATACCAACTTTCAGCACTGTAATTAAAGAAATTCTTAAATACACAAGTTTCCAAAATCTCGTGGGTTCCAACCCTCGCTTCATCAAATGTATAAATACTTATACAATTGCTCCTTGAGATGAACAATAAACCTAACTGTCTAATGGTTTCAACCATTTATTACATGTTTCAAAGCATTTATCTACTACAAAATAGTTCTGAGATAACAAAACTTCTTAACTAATGATTTTTAAAATAGCATTTTATCACAAATTATATCCTTTCACTGAAACTCCTTTTGCGCTATATTCCTTGATGTCTTCATGGTTGTAACTTATATTTAGTTGATCCATATTGTTGAACTATTCTCCAATGTTTAGGTTTAGGAAAATATGCAACAACGATGTCATGTGCCAGAACTCTGAGTTACATGTTATATGTATATGAAAAATTAGGCACCTTGGCACATGAGAATTTAAAATCAAATAATAAATTTAACTCTTCGACCAATTTATCAAACACAACTCTTCCAGACAGATCCTTCTGCATATCTTCAAACTTACTGTGATCTGACTTGCAATTGACCATTTTATCCAAATATTCCTTTTGAGACAACAATGGTCCTTTTTCCTCCCATAATAAAGGATTCATTTTCTTACCAATGGAGTAAATAAATTAATCACTTCTTTTATTTTATGACATAATATCAACTTTAGCCTATACAGTATCCAACATTCTGTATTTTCCAATTACTTTTCTAGACCAAGAGATAATAAGAACTCTATCTCGGATATCAAACCTTTTGACTTGATCTTCTGATAAGGTAATTAAAAAGTTGATAGCATTATGACATACTCCCATTGGCTTCTTATTTAATTATTGTTTTACTATCAAAATTTTCCATTTGGCTAGTGTGAGAGCATCCTCCTGATATGCAATATAATCTAAATATGGTCTAAACTTATTAGCTTCTAGAATAATCTTATCCCAAATCATATGTCTGAATACTTATACAATTTCTCCTTGGGATGAACAATAAACCTAACTGTATAATGGTTTCAACTATTTATTACATGTGTAAAACCATTTATATACTACAAAATAGTTTCGAGATAACAAAACTTCTTAACTAATGATTTTTAAAATAACATTTTATCACAAATTATATCGTTTCGCTGAAAATCCTTTTGTGTTGTCTTCCTTGATGTCTTCATGGTTGTAACTTATATTTAGTTGATCTGTATTGTTGAACTATTATCCAATGTTCAGATTTAGGAAAATATGCAACAACCATGTCATGTGCCAGAACCTTGAGTTACATGTTGTCTATATATGAAAAATTAGGAACCTTGGCACACGAGACTTTAAAATCAAATAATAACTCGAAATATTCAACCAATTTATCAAACACAACTCTTCTAGACAGAGCCTTCTGCATATATTCAAACTTACTATGATCTTACTTGCAATTGACCAATTTATCCAGATATTCCTTTTGAGCCAATAATGGTCCTTTTTCCTCCCAGAAGAAAGGATTCATTTACTTACCAATGGAGTAAATAAATTAATCACTTATTTTATTTTATGACATAATATCAACTTTAGCATGTACATTATCCAACATTCTGTATTTTCCAATTACTTTTCTAACCCAAGAGATAATAAGAACTCTATCTTGGATATCAAACCTTCTGACTTGATCTTCTGATAAGGTACTTAAAAAGTTCATAGCATTATGACATACTACCCATTGGCTTCTTATTTAATTCTTGTTTTAATATCAAAATTTTCCATCTGGCTACTTTCAGAGCATCCTCCTGATCTGCAATATAATCTAAATATGGTCTAAATTTATTAGCTTCTAGAATAATATTATCCCAAATCATGTGTCTGGCCCCTTGCAACACAATTTGGCCAACGACCTTCTTTGTTAACTTGGTATTTGGATTCATTAGTACTTGATACTTTTCCTCTACATCCTTCTTCTCTTGTTCTCTTTCCAAAATTGTCTCTTCTATATTCTTATTATGTTTCTTTAAATATTTGAGTTCTACATCTTTTAGGTTTACCTGAGACATTGCTTTAGAAAGAGAGGTTGCATCTATTCATACAGAAGGAACAACAGATTGATTTCAATTTCTTCACATTTTTCCCAATGTTTTTCTTTTTCTTCAATCTTTAACGGCTTGGCTTTACAATCAATCAATTCAATGTTTAATGTTTCTTTTTCCTTCTCAAGCTCTGTCAATTCGGAGGTTTGAATAAGCTGAGTGGAAGGAATTTTCAATTTCTTTTTTAGAACCTAAACTTCTTTCTATTTTTCATTAAACAACCTTTGACCCATTGCTCCTTTGTCTGACTGTCCATCAACCTTCAATAAATCCTCTTGTAACTTTTTAATTTTGATTCGAAGGGCCTTGTTCTCAACCTTTTCTTTCCGTAGGAGGTCCTGAGCTTTCTTTTTATTGGACTCTAGTTTAGACACCTATAATGTATATTTAAGAAATCTTGTGTATATGATATCACATGTTTCTCTATGAAAGTGTATCAAATCTATGGTGGGGATATTCTCTAAGTTCACATTCACCTATGATACCCTATTTCCAATAGTCATGGCCAAAGTCAGGGTATCTTTGGCATGATCCCTTATAGTTTTTAAAGTTACATCTGGCGTTGGAAATTGTCTCACCTCCTTGTATAATTTATTGTTTCATCAAAAGTTTTATCAGTCACCTTCATGTAGGTATTCAACCACTCCTTTTTTGATGTATACTTATTTGTGGTTACTCCATCAAATACATATTCCTGAAGCTCTAGACCAATTACTTTGGATTTTTCTTACTTCTGTTTACCTTTCACACTACTCTTCTTCACCTGTACCATTTGTCCCTCTTGTCCAATTTTTTGCTTCTTCGGTGTACTAGCAGTGTCTGCTTCTTTAGTGTCCATGAAATTTGGATGTTCTCTCTTCTTTGAATTTCCTAAAAATATTATTAATGATGAAATATTACCAGCAACTACAACTTTGTTAAAAAGATCCATTGGGGGGAAATTATTTCCAGGTATGAAAGAGATAGAGTCTTGTTCCATGATGATATCATCTGGGGTTTTTTTAGGATAATCCTCCCAATTATCTACCTCTTTGAGTTCAGCTACTTCATTATGTTTAAAAGAATTATTTTTGTTTACCTGTCTTCTTTTAGAGATTACCTGGTGTGGATCATAGTTGATAGAAGCTCTTGTTGCCACCTTTCACACACTTGGGTCACGTGGTAGAAATATTCAAGCCACTCAGTGTGTCCTTGGGGGAAAGTCTTGAGTCAAGGTTGTCACCTTGTTCTTGACTCCTCCGTTTAGTCTCAACTCCTAACAAAGCCAAGGGGGGCAGACCCTATTAAGTTACTAAGGAAAAATTATTTAGTATGATGATGGTATTAAAGAGTATGTTTTTTAGGAGTTTTGACTTAACAATTGTAAATAACAAATAACCAAATAAGATAATCACAAGTAAGAACAAAATGACACACAATCACATATAGATTGACAACATTATTCTAATTTGTACATCAACCCTGTCCAGTCATGGATAGAAGCAGTCCCTATCCAGTCATTGACGACATTATTCTGATTTGTACATCAACCTTGTCCAGTCATGGATAGAAGCATTCCCTATCCAGTCATGGAAATAAATTGCTGTTACTACATTAGCAACATGACGATGGGAATCCATACAAACACATGCACTACACGGTATAGCCTCCAAAGCTTCTTTATTCATAAAATATAGTAGTATTACAATGGCAACAGCTCCTCAATCCAACTCTAACTAGCTTGGAAGAGGTATCCTGAGCTTTATTTATACAAAAAAAAGGAGATCCAGCCCAGGAGGCGCAAATCCAAAGGACACAAACCACTGCAGCTGAAGGAAAGTCCATCAATTCCTGATCTAAAGCTGAACTGAGCTTCCACTGAGCCTACTTATCAATAAGGGGGATGATTGAGCTGACACATCAACCCACAGACTGACACATCAATCCACAGAGCTTCCAGGAGAGCCCACACATGTGGAGAACAGAGAGAGGGTGCAATTCCCCATAAAGGATGTTGAATTTCAACTCTGGATCTATCCAGATCACCTCCTTCAGTCAAGGATTTGTCAGATCCAGTCAATCTGATTCAGATCTGACTGATTTCAATCAAATCGAATGAGAATCCACTGATCTAGGATTTTGGATTTGCTCCATTATTCATCAATTTATTAATTAAAATAATCAATAATTGATTTTTGGGGATTTTTGACCTGAGTGATGGAAAATCACTCAAAACCTGAAAAAAGCGGGTACATGGGTTTACATGGTGCTCTTAGCTTGAAAATGAGCACCTACATGATTGAAACTGATTATTTGGCCCACTTTTATTACAAAACCAATTTTTCCAATTAAACTATTAAAAAATACCCTAAGTTTTGGAAAAAATAAATTTTAATAAAAAACACTAAAAAAAATAAAAAAATAAAAAAGTTGAAAAAACCTAGGGGGACTTAGACATGTTCATATGACTCAACCATGATGCCTAGCATGTTTATACATTGACACATAGATTCTAATAAACTCAATAGGACTAAATGTCAAGTTTACCACCCCAACTTTGGAGGTATGGAGTGAAAAACTTAGAAATTATCATTCATTCAACAACCAATAATAACCAAGGGAAAAAACACCCTAGGCTGATCGGATTGACAAATAAAGTCTAAGAGACTGAGTCTTTTACATACACTATCATGCTATAACATTTATTAAAATTCCCCCATGGGGTATGAACATGTGATATAGTACAACAAATCTTCCCAAAAGCAAGATTGAAGGTCTTCTGATGTCCGAACAAGTTATCCTTGTCTGGTTCACTAGGCTCACTTGATAAAAAACCACTAAGTACAAATTAGGTGGTAACATTCTGGCTCCAACTACTGGATGTGTGCTCGATCTGGTCATAGGGTAAGGAGAGGATACGAGAACACCTGAATCTCTTGTTTTCACACCCTGTAAAAACATCTCAACTTGACAAGAAAACCTCAGTAGCACAAGCTTTACATAAAAAACCAAATGAACCATTAAGCCGATTTATTTAAACAAAATAAATGCAACTAACTAATGAAAGAAATGTTTGATTATAGCTAAGTACAAAAAATGTGGAAAGTAAATGCTCTTTTTCAAGGAGCTTATTTTCCTACTCTAAGCATGATATAAAAAAGGGTTAAGTGTAATAAGAAATCCAATGCAACCACCTAAGCATTTTATTAACATAAAAAAAAATTTCCTTGTCTTTGGTCACCAGCCAAAGTAAGGATACTTTATTCAGAAAATGAAAACCTGCATGATGATCCGGAAGGGGTGGGATCGATGGGAAATCATAGGCATGAATAATGTCGTCAATGACTGGACAGGGGCTGCTTCTATCCATGACTGGAAAGGGTTGATGTACAAATCAAAATAATGAGGTAGATTGACTACACCATCATACTAATCATCAAGGCTTACCGGATGATAATTCACTATATAAGCCCCAAGCAGCTCCAAATCATGAGGAAACTCTATATGTGAAGATGATAGTTGAGACTGATGTTCTACTAACTGCATCACATATGTCTTTTCACAACACTACTTCTCCATGTCTTCGTTATTGATACCTTTGTGCGGCTCTACATGATATGACTCTGAATGATCATATAAGAGTTTTGAATGTTGCTTTTCCATACTAGGATTTTCCAAGGTCTCCAGATCCATGCTTCCCTCTATGGAAGTATAGTAGATTGGACTTCCACAAATTTCCAAATAGACACTCCCCTTACTGGATATAGCATAGATAGGATTCTTAATAAGATATCCACAAAAATCCCAATAGTCATCACCATCATCTATGTTAGATATGATGGATTCCCCATTGTTGATATCAAGTTCTCTTTGTCTTCATTACTGATACTGATATATGTCTTAGACTGATCATGTGGATAAATTGCATGCTCTTTTTTCATATCAAAGTTTCGCAAGGCCACATCGTCCATGCTCTCTCCTTTAGATATGACATAAATAGAAAAATAAACAAAACCATCAAAAGTTTCTAGTTCATTATTTTCCTCTTATTCATGTCATACATTGGAATTTCCATGAATGTCAGGGATAAGGGAGTCTTCTTCACTTGTATCATGCTCCAAGCTATACTTGTCCTTGTTTTCATACTCATATTCTTCAAAGAAAAGGTCACAAGGAAGTAAACCTTCCAGACTATCACCATTATATGGAGAACACGTAGGAGTCCCATCATGTACATTACAGTTTACATCATAAGTTTCACTATAAGATTATGCAATGGTTTCATCCTTAGGTTTGTATTGTTTAGCTGGTGACAAAGGGTAGGCCTGGCCTACCATGTATATATGATCAGGCTCGCTTGAAGTTGTTTCCTGATTACTGACCTTAGGAAGTCCATGTTCCATGACTTGATTTGCAACATAATAAGTGCTTTCTTGGTGGAATTGTTCACAGGGTCTAGACCATGGAATTACTTCTTCTACCATGTTAGCTAAGCCTAACTAGTTTGGAATCCTAGGCTCTTGCTAAGGAAACTTCTTTTGATACATCTGATTCTGCCTAGGCTGAAAGTTCCTAGGTCCATTATTTCTTTCCATTGTGATTATTCTATTGTGCATAAGATTCAGTTGTTCAGACTGATTTGCCATAAGGTAGTTTTGACTAGTAACCAAGTATTTTATCATGTCTGTTACCTTTTCCATGGGATGTTTAGAGGCTACCTTTTCTTCTGATTCAACGGATTTTCCCTTAGTGTAACCTGGAATGTTGGATTTTCCAAAAGACTGCATATTCTTTTTTATTTTCTTGGGCAATTCCTGAGTAGTTTTTAGATCGGCTGACTCTTTGTCTCTTAATTGGTACCTCAAATCACCATTAAAAGATTCGATGTAAGATATGAGGATGGAGGCATCCTTTAGCTTAATTTCTTTAGGGAGGTCCGCAACCACACACCTAAACTTAGTGGTAAATTCATCCACGGTTTCATTCTCGATCTTCTTTATGTTATGAACGGCAGCAAGTAGATGTCTTGGTTCTTTATTTTCTCCCCATTTCTTCTTAAAATCCTCTAGGAATTTACTAAGAGTTTTATATGAATCATAATATAGGTCGAGATACCATTCTTCAGCATCATCTTCTAAGGATAAAACAAAGAGCTTCATTTTGACATCATCATGGTCATGGGCAGCATCATTGCAATAAATGATCAGGTTCTTTTCAAACTTTCGAAGGTGAGACTTGGTAGTGATGGCATTATTTCCATGAAATATGCGTAGCTTCTTGATAGCATCTTTTGGAATGGCATGGGGAGCACCTGCTATCTGAGAAAAGTCAAGGGGTTTGAACAATTCTGTCATTTCTTGAGATTGGTGAACATGACTCTCTACAAATATGTGATGGATATATGAGAGGGATTGGTCTCCTAATTTTTCAAGGTTTCTATGGGAAGTCTTCCTATTCAATCTTTCCCTAATAAACCTTTCAGGATCAGGGAGAGGATTGAATAATTGTCGGCAGTTTCTTCGGGTAGAAATTCTTGAAGGTATGTTAGACAGTGGAGTCGCCAGATGGATCAAGTTTTAATTTTTATGTTTTTTAAAGACTAGATCAATAAAAAATTTCTATCTTTTTAGTTGTTTAGAAACAAGTTAAGCTAAGTTGTACTCGGGAATAAAAAGATTTATCCCCGAAAATAGCGCCAAAAACTGTTACCGCCTTTCATACACCTGGGTCATGTGGTAGGAATATTCAAGCCACTTGGTGTGTCCTTGGGGGCAAGTCTCGAGTCAAGGCTGTCACCTCGTTCTTGACTCCTCCATTTAGGCTCAACTCCTAATGAAGCCAAGGGGGGTAGACCCTATTAAGTTACTAAGGCAAAATTATTTAGTATGATGATGGTATTAAAGAGTATGTTTTTTAGGATTTTTTACTTAACAATTGTAAACAACAAATAAATAGATAAGATAATCACAAGTAAGCACAAAATGACACACAATCGCATATAGATTGAAAGAAATAAACAGTTTACCAGTGCCAAAAATGGAGTTGAAAATATTTTAAGAGTGCTTGCAAGTGCTGAAATACATGTTGTGCAATTGTATCTTGGTTAATTTTAAATTAATGTGAAGATGAGCAATTTAACTTAGGCGAGGGGACTCGAGATATACCTAGGGGGTACTTGAAGTGTGTCCAAAACTAAACCATCATGGCTACCCACAAGGAATATGTGGGATGAATGGAGTCTCTGAGGTTGTTTTTCATAATGCACCTGAAGGTGTAACAGAGATCGGTGTCCTGAGGTCACTTTTCAGGAGTTCCTACTTCCTTTGGGTATTTTGCCACCATAATGGTTTGATCGAGGAATTGGATTTTAGCCTGATGGTTTGTCAATTTGGGGAGAGTGAATCCTAATTATTCTAGTCACTTAAGTGCTTTTGATGTATCTTGATTGATCGGATGAACCACAGCCAAGTACAGAGCATACACACTAGAGTCTTTGTTACTTTTAGTAAATTTTAAAGGAGGTGTTCTTGTTAAAAAGAAAACCCTCCAGGAACCTCTTTCGATCCAAGTTGATCTCAATTGGGGAATCAAGGAGGGGTTAATTTTATTATATCTAACAAAACAATTGATGAAAAAGGAATCAAACATACACAATTTCGGTTTTCTAATTAGCCCTCCCACGCATCTCTTTCCCCTTGTGGGTCGATCAGGAAGTCGTGGGGTAAATAGTATGATTAATTTTGAAATTAAAATATGGAATAATGAAAAATGTTATCAAAGTATATAATCCTGCATAACAATACTAAGCTAGAGCAAAAATGGGAAAAAAAGCAAAAAGGTGAAAAGGACGCGGATCCCCCCTAGGGGGATGCAGAGTGGGATCGAAAGAGCCTACTTGAAATGATTATTTTTATTATTATTGGTTACAATATCAGAAAACTAAATTATGCACTTTGTTCCTTGTTATATGGGATCTGAAGGCTTACAAAAAGCATGTAACAAACTAAACTAAAATCACAGCGGTGGGGGAAGCCTCCAGGAAGCTCTGGTTCGCCCAAGAGTCGGAAAATGGGTGGAGTCTCCTTCTATTTTTTGTTAAAAATGATAAAAAAAAGCAATAAATTAAAACCAAATGTTCCCAAAAACACTTTAAAAGTGTTTTGGGTCACCACACGAGTTACCAAAAAAAACTAAGTAAAAATTTGTTAAAAGGGGCTAATATAATTTTGCAAAAAGGAACCAAGGAAAGCAATATTTCCTTAGGATCTTGGCTTGCTGTTTGGAAAGCAAATGAGATATGCAATTTTCTTGCAAAATTTAAATCTTTAAAGAATGAAAAAAGAAACTACCTTATGAGCAAGCTTCAGATATATGATTTAGCTACTTGCATAAAAGGAAATTCCTACACCTAGATCTATCTTTTATGAAATGATATTCTTTATGAAATTACAGATCTAAGCAGCAATACTCTTATGAACTAGATCTAACAATATATATTCAATTCTTATAACTATATCTGATCATAAGAGGAAGAAACAGGTAACTAGAAGATTGATTTTTTAAAGAAAAGAGAAAAAGAAAAGAGAAGGTCAGCTTGTTGATTGAATTGAACAAGTTGAAAGGAGGCCATTTTGTGGAGCGCTGAGGGATAGAGTCTTGAGATTATTGGGTAAGGAATGGTGTCAATCTTGATCCACACCTTCATCCAATTAGGAACCTGCAACTAGATAACACAAGTCTGCACAACACCTCATGAGATTTGGATATAGATGTATAAAGAAACAAAAATGAAAGCTCATGCAAAAATAATCTTATTTAAGCATATAATTGAAATTCTTGAGCATACATAATATGGATAAGAAAGAGAAAGCAATCTAACTTTCCTAGTTTACACCCTTACTTGATTCAACCGAATCCTTGAAGCCAAAAAACAAAAGCAGCATAGAAATTGGAAAGAAATTGCAGTTACCACATTAGTAGCATAATGCTGGGAATCCACACAAACACATGCACTACACAGTATAGCCTCCAAAGCTTCTTTATTCACAAAATATAGCAGTATTACAATGGAAACAGCTCCTCAATCCAACTCTAACTAGCTTGGGAGAGGCAGCCTGAGCTTTATTTATACAAAAAAGGAGATCCAGCCCAAGGGGGGCGCAAATCCCAAGGAGACAAACCACTGCAGCTGAAGGAGAGTCCATCAATGCCTAATCTGAAGCTGAACTGAGCTTCCACTGATCCTACTTGTCAATCAGGGGGATGATTGAGCTGACACATCAACCCACAGACTGACACATCAATTCACAGAGCTTCCAGGGGATCCCACACATGTGGAGGAGAGAGAGAGGGCACAATTCCCCATAAAGGATGTTGAAGTTCAACTCTGGATCCGTCCAGATCACCTCCTTCAGTTAAGGATTTGTCAGATCTAGTCAATTTGGTTCAGATCTAACTGATTTCAATCAAATCGGTTGAGAATCCACTGATCTAGGATTTTGGATTTGCTCCATTATTTATCAATTTATTAATTAAAATAATCAATAATTGATTTTTGGGTATTTCTAACTTGAGTGATGGAAAATCACTCAAAACCTGAAAAAATTGGGTCCATGGGTTTACATGGTGCTCTTAGCTTGAAAATGAGCACCTACATGATTGAAAATAATTATTTGGACCACTTTTATTACAAAACCAATTTTTCCAATTAAACTATTAAAAAATAGCCTAAGTTTTGGAAAAATTAAATATTAATAAAAAACACTAAAAAATTAAAAAATTAAAAAAGTTGAAAAAACCTAGGGGGACTTAGACATGTTCATATGACTCGACCATGATGCCTAGCATGTTTATACATTGACACATAGACTCTAATAACCTCAATATGCCTACATTCCAAGTCGACCACCCCAACTTTGGAGGTATGGAGTGAAAAACTCAGAAATTATCAGTCGTTTATTCAACAACCAATAATAACCAAGGGAAAAAACACCCTGGGATAATCGGATTGACGAATAAATTCTAAGAGACTGAGTCTTTTACAGGAACTATCATGCTAGAACATTTATTACAATTCCCCCATGGGGTATGAACATGTGATATAGTACAACAAAGCTTCCCAGAAGCGAGACTGAAGGTCTTCTGAAGTCCGAACAAGTTATCCTTGTCTAGTTCACCAGGCTCACTTGATAAAAAACCACTAAGTACAACTTAGGTGGTAATAGCTCCCAAATAAAACCCCATGCTTCTGAGAATATTACTAATTATTGGTAGAGAAGCTCTACTTTTGAAAACATATGGCCCTTCCTCCCAGGGAAATTTAATATCTAGACTCTTCCTGAAGTTTAAGATGTGTTCTTCCTCAACTGTAAGCCTTTGTCTAAAAAATTCCAAAGAAAATATTCTAGTTGTCAAAAATGATGGAAGAATATACGGCTGGTGCACAAATCTAGATAACCTTATAATTGTTTTAGACTCTAAAAGGAACCAATCTCATGTCATTTTACCAAGGGATAGTTGCAATGTTTCCTTCATCTCTGGAAATACCCTGGGAAGTCTTTCCTGACAGGAAATGCTGTATATTTCTGCCATCAAACAATTCATGAACTTGCAATAATTCTAGGACATTTCATCAGTGAGTACCAATTGAGGAAATGGTAATTTATCTTCATTATGTGATAAGAACATTTTCAACAAAAAGGACTGGAATCTAAAAACTATGGTATTGTGGAAGTTGATTAACTGAGAATGAATGTTCTCAGCTAGGAACTCATCAAACTTAAGGAAACACGACTAGAAATACTTACCTAGAAGTTCAGATTCAACTAGGCAAGTACTTAGACAAATAACAGACTCAACAGTGACTCTGTAACATAGCCATTAGTGTCTAACCCCAAAAATTGACTGGCTAAAGTTATACATGACTAGGTTTCTTCATTAAACAAAACCAGGTCAAGAGAGTAAGATAAACTTATAACCTCACTATCAGGCTTTAAACATGACTTCAAAAAGGTTTCCTTACTCTCATCTGTAGACTTTTGGAAGAATTGTATGATGTTTTCTTCTTTGTACATCTGGAATAAATGAACAAAATCATCTGGGACATATAGGGTTTTGTGGATAATAGAGGCATGAATAGGGAAAAGGATCCTATACTTAGGTTTATCCATGATGACTTCTTGAGCTACAGAATAATTATTCGCACACCACTCGACAAATTTAGGGAAATTAGGGGTCTGGTTAGTGCCCTGGTCCTTAATAATTTTCAATTTATTTTTAGCCGTCTCAATTGTTTCATTCAGTAAAATGGTATCATAAACTTCAACATTTTTGTCTTTGAAAGATTCCTTGACCTTTTGACAGGAAACCCCTAATTATTCACTATCTACCACTTCTACCACTTCTATTTCATCTATTTTTAGAAGTACTTCAAAATTTTCAGGATGCCTACCTTGTTAATTAGCACAGTGTTCCGACTCATCCACGTTGGCACTTTGCAAATAGTCAGGGTTATCGTCAATTTCCAATGCTCAGAAAAAACAAACCTCTAAACTCCACGTAGATGTTTTTATATTTTTTTTATGTTTCTTAACCATTGCATATATCCTATAATCTATACCGTAGATTTTTTTTTCTTTCAAATATAATCCATTCATGTGCAAGATCTCAATACCGAGAATCACATTATCACCCTGCATAACTTGATTTGATGGAATCAATATCAACACACAGGTGAATTGTGTGGTATCAGAACATGAATGTTGAGGAGTGTTTCATGTCCATGCCCTATGTTCAAATAACGATAAAGGTTCCGTAGGAAATTTTTAATTCCACATAATAATTGGGGTATGGGTACATGACATATAAATTTTGGTGTGCTCATCCTATAGGGTGTCTTGGACACTGGTGCTGCTCCAAGAACAAGGTAAATTGTAAAATCCATGTCTCTCTTTGGATGAAGACCTGGAATTTCATCATGAAAAACATCCTTGAATTCATGAAATACATGAAATTAATCCAACCTACAAGTTTCATTCTCTGCTACCTCTGTTATCAACCAAAATGGCCTTTGTCTGAGTACTGACATCCAATATGTCAGGACACAAAAGGACAAATAGGATTGAAGTAGCCTAAACACTATATATGTGCTGACTGATGATACATAATCTCTTGACCAACACAATATATTTTTATTTGGTGATTAGGGTTGCACACATGACTATTTCCATTGAAACCCGCATGTCACATGTGAGTGTTTGCATTGCAACCCATGTGTACATTGAACACATGAGTTACCTTAAAGCAAGGATCATGTCATACGTGCCTTTCCTATATTAATACTCATGTGTACCTTAATTTAATGATAAAAAATATAAATCATGGTTAGTCGAGATCAGTTGAATCCCTAATCATAACTATTTGAACTGTCTCAACCATCCTAAGCTTCAAAACCTCTCTATTTCCCCATGTATAAATAGAAGGCATGGGATGGGGATAATCAATCATTATTGGAAGAAAAAAGTTATGCTAGTGGTATTCCTTCAAACATCTTGGAGCAACGGAACTCAGGGTCCTTGTTTTGCATAAGGAGTCCTTGTTTCAGAAGTTGGGTTGTAATATCACCATTCTCTGTTTATTATTAAAGAAAGTTCTTCTTCCAATCTTTGTATTGTTGCATTCTTGTATATGATGGATTATGAATCGTTTTAATTATTTTATTATGAATATGCATCTCATTAACCATTGATATATATATACAATATATTACTAGAAGAATTTGTTCTTTGTAGGTGAATTAGAGAAGCCTTGAAATGTTTAAGAGAGACTAAAAAAGGAGAAGACCAAGCTTGGATCAATCGTGATAAACTAGTTTTATCAAGTTTCCTTCCTATTCGTATTTCAATTTCTACATAAGATGATTGTCTGCAAGTGTCTAGGTGACTCCTGTTAGCACTATATTTGAAATTTTTGTGGAAGCGCTCTTTAGATTAATGGGTTAGCATGATCTTTCATCATGGATCATCAAATGAATAGAGGGATTTGATCTACGGTTGTGGATCTTTTCACTTTTTGAAACATGGGGGAGAAATTAAAATATTATCATCAACAAAATGGAGTTAAAAAGGTGCAACTTTGAAGGGATGAGATTGATACAAGGTAATATTAACGGTGTTGGATCATTTCACATATTGGACATGCTCAGATGAAGGAAGTTTTCCAATTTGCAGAATTGGTTAACTAGTGGAAATATTAGATCGACAAGATGCGAGAGAAGATAGATCTATGGTCAAAAACAATTCCGCAGATTGAACTAACGTGAAGAAATTCCAAATTGAAATCCGCGGAAAGTGGTAGGGGCCACATTGATTAGCATTTATAATAGTGGTCGGGTTTTGATCTACGAAAAAGGTGGATTTTGCAAACGAAAGTTTCTCGATGGATCAGATTCAAAATGATTAGTGGAATGTTAAAGCTTTTCACAGTTGGATGGTTCTGATGAAGGAAGATTGTAGATCAATGTTTGATATTGATTTCATCAAATCAAGTTGTGCAGGGTGATAATGTTGAGTCTCAGTATTGAGATCTTGCACATGAATGGCTTATATTTCAAAGAAAAACAAATCTACGTTATAGATTACGATAGATGCGCAATGGTTATGAAACATAAAAAAATTATAAAAACACCTACGTGGAGTTCAAAGGTTTGTTTTTTCTGAGCATTGGAATTGACGATAGCCTTGACTGTGTGCAAAGTGCCAACATGGATGAGTCAGAACATTGTGCTAATTAACAAGGTAGGCATCATGAAACTTTCCAAGTACTTCTAAAAATGGATGAAATAGAAGTGGTAGAAGTGGCAGATAGTGAAGAATTAGGGGGTTCCTGTCAGAAGGTTGAGGAAAGCTTCGAAGACAAAAATGTTGAAGCTTCTGATACAATTTTACTGAATGAAACAATTGAGATGACTAAAAATAAATTGAAAATTCTTAAGGACCAGGGTAGTGACACCGATGGTGTTTCAGTTCTTTATTTTATTTTTTCTCTATTGACCAAACCCCCAATTTATTTGAATTTGTCGAGTGGTGTGCGAATAATTATTATGTAGCTCAATAAGTTGTAATGGATAAACCTAAGTCTAGGATCCTTTTCCCTATTCAGGCTTCTATTATCTGCAAAACCCTACCTATCCCAGATGATTTTGGTCACTTATCCCAAGAATACAAAGAAGACAACATCATACATTTCTTCAAAAATTCTGTAGCCGAGACTAAGGAAACCTTTTTGAAGTCATGTTTAAATCCTGATAGTGAAGTCATAATTTTATCTTACCCTACTAGCCTCGTTTTGTTTAATGAAGAAACCTAGTCGTGTATAACTTTAGCCAGTCAATTTTTGAGGTTAGACACTAATGGTTATGTGAATCACTGTTGAGTCTTTTGTTTATCTTAAGTACTTGCCCAATTGAGTTTGAACTTCTAGGTCAGTCTTTCCAGTCTTGTTTCCTTAAGTTTAATGAGTTCCTAACTGAGTGTTATACCCAAATCTTGTCACCATCATGTGATAAGACCCTTAACTTCCATGTCTTCCCTTAATCCCAACACTTAGAGTGGAAACTTACTATGTTTGTCAATTCTACATGAAAAAACTCAGCACTACACTTTTCCTGTGGCCCATGAGCAGTACCTTGCTCAGCACCATCTGTATCCTGTTTTCAAGGAGTGGTGCCACCGCCTATGATCTTTTGTCCAAAAGTGTTTCTCATCTAAACCGCTCTATCATAAGAGAAGAAAATAGGTAACCCTGGGTAAAATGATAAAAAGAGAAGTTTCTCGAGGCTTCTAGATCATGAGCCTCGTGTCCTCCCTTATCCCTATCATTATGGGTCAGTTGAGCTTGAAATACCCCATGGTAGGATCTTAGAGCCACCTCACCCACCATTCTCTCAACTATTCCTGTCCATTGAGCCTTATAAATAGAAGCTCATGTCCATAGTTGAGGGGGAGAAATATAGAGGTATTGTTATGCTGGTGGATTGACCACTTAGCCCAAGCCATTGGAGAGCATAGAGAGAAACGTTGGAGCTTATGGGGATGAAGTGTTTGTCTCATGTAGATACTTTTCAACACTAAGGCAATGGTTGTAAGCTTCTCCATACATCTTTAATGCAAAGTTGATTTCTGTCCCACATTACTGTTGTTTTGATTTCACATGTACATGTTGTTAGATTCCTTAGTCACTAACATGGATAAGTAGATGATTTTATGGTAGCTTTGATGTGTTTGTATGTTTGATCTATTTGTAGGTACATAGGTTCACTATCGAAGCAGCATTCCAAGTGTCTACGACATTCAGGGAAGGTCTTCATCCTTTGTCGTTCACTCATTTGTTCTGGATCTGAACCATTCAAACTACAGGAATAGCTTCTGTTCACAGAAGGTGCAATATTCTTGATTACACTGAGAATAGTCGTTCTCAGCTAGTCAACTTCCACGATACTAGAGTTTTCAAATTCCAGTCCTTTTTGCGGAAGATGTTCTTGAGTCACATAATGAAGATAACTACAGTCTCTTGAGTTGGTAATCACTGATGAAATGACCCAAAATTATTGCAAGTTCATGAATTATTTGATGGCATAAATATACGACATTTTCTTCCAGGAAATATTGCCTAGGGCATTTCCAGAAATAAAGGAAACATTACAACTTTACCCTAGTAAAAGGATAGGAGACTGATTCCTTTCAGAGTCTGAAACAATTATAAGGTTATATGGATTTGTGCACCAACTACATATTCTTCTATCCTTTCTGACAACTAGAATCTTTTATTTGGAATTTTTTAGACAAAGGCTTACAGTTGAGGAAGAACACATATTAAACTTCAGGAAGAGTCTAGATATTAAATTTCCCTGGTAGGAAGGGTCGTATGTTGTCAAAAGTAGAGCTGCTCCAGCAATATTTAGTAATCTTCTCAGAAGCATGGAGTTTTCCTTGGGAGATGCTATAAACTATGATCTACACCAGTTAATCTCTAAAAGAAGACACGAAAACACAAATAAGCCTTTTAAACATACTGAAGTAGTTGGACTTAGAGAAGCAGCTAATAGGGAATATTATCCTAACAAAACCCTAGATAATATCAGCATGGAACAAGACTCTGTCTCATCCATACCTAGAAATAACTATCCCCCAATGGATCTTTCTAACATAGTTACAGTTGTTGGTAATACTTCATCATTAATAAGATTTTCAGGAAATTCAAAGAAGAGAGAACATCCAGATTTCATGGACACTGAAGAAAGACACTGCTAGTACACTGAAGAAGCAGAAATTGGACAAGAGGGACAAATGATACAGGTGAAGAAGAGTAGTGTGAAAGGTAAACAAAAGCAAGAAAAATCTAAAGTAACTAGTCTAGAGCTTCAGAAGTATGTATTTGATGGAACAACCCCAAATAAGTATACATCAAAAGAGGAGTGGTTGAATACCTACAGGGAAGTGGCTGATAAAACCTTTGATGAAATAGTAAAATTATATGAAGAAGTGAGGCAATTTCCAAAGTTATATGTAAATTTAAAAACTGTAATGGATCATGCCAAAGATACCCTTAGTTTGGCCATGAATATTGGTAATAAGGTATCAGAGGTGAATGTGAACTTAGAGAATATCCCTACCATATTAATGATACACTTTCATAGAGAAATAGGTGATATCATATACACAATATTGCTTAAATATACATTACATGTGTCTAAATTGGAGTCGAATAAAAAGAAAGCTTAGGACCTCCTACAGAAAGAAAAGGTTGAGAACAAGGCCCTTCGAATCAAAATTAAAAAGTTGCTGGAGGATTTATTGAAGGTTGATGAGCAGTCAGACAAAGGAGCAGTGGCTCAAAATTTGTTTGATGAAAAAGAGAAAGAAGTTCATGTTCTTAAAAATAAATTGAAAATTCCTTCCACTCAGCTTATTCAGACCTTTGAATTGATAGAGTTTGAGAAGGAAAAAGAAGCATTAAACACTGAACTGATAGATTGTAAAGCCAAGATGCTAAAGCTTGAAGAAAAGAAAAACATTGGGAAAAAGATGCTAATCTACTGATAGAAAATGAGAAGGACCTAAAAGCTAAGCTGGCAGCAAAAGAAAAAGAAATACAGGAAAAATCTGAAGAAGTTAAAAATCAATATGTTGCTCCTTCTATAGAAACAAATGCAACCTATCTTTCTAAAGAAATGTCTCAAGTAAACCTCAAAGATGTAGAACTCATAGATTTGAAGCAACAGAACAATAATCTAGAAGAGACAATTTTGATAAGAGAACAAGAGAAGAAGGAAGTAGAGGGAAAATATCAAGAACTAATGAACGAGAATACCAAGTTAACAAAGCAGGTGGTTGGCCAAATAGCCTTGCAAGGGGTCATACATGTGATCTGGGATAAGATTATTCTTGAAGCTAATAAGTTTAGACCATATTTAAATTATATTGTAGATCAAGAGAGTGCTTTGAAAGTAGCCAAACTGAATATTTTGATAGTAAAACAAGAATTAAATAAGAAACCAATGGAAGTAGCTCAGAATGCTATCAACTTTTTAAGTACCCTATCAAAAGATCAAGTCAGGAGGTTTGATATCCAAAATAGGTTTGTTGTTATCTCTTGGGCTAGAAAACTGATTGGAAAATACAGAATGTTGGATACTGTACAGACTAAAGTTGATATTATAAGTGATAAAATCAGAGAAATGATTAATTTATTTACTCGTTAAAGGAAATTTCAATTTAAAATAGGCCTTCCAAAAATAATACAAATTCCATGTCATCATGAATTAGCCAATCAAAATGCTTTAAAATTCAAAAAGGGAGCACCTCTTAAACAATTTTTTAATATAAATTTAGGGATAGGTATCATAAAAAGAACTACTTTTTTTGTTCGTATTTTCGACATATCTCCCTGTGTTTTTACTCAAATTTCGATCGGGAGAGCTCATTGGATGTGGAATTAAATTCTGCATCCAATGAGTACCCACTATGCATACTTCTGATGGGCCCTGCTACCCCAAAAACAAGAAATACAAGAAAAACATGATGATGACATCATCATCACATTTTTCCTGGTATTTCTTGTTTTTAGGGTAGAAGGGCCCATTGAAAGTATGTTGAGTGGGTACTCATTGGATGCAGAATTTAATTCCACATCCAATGAGCTCTCTCGATCGATATTTGAGTAAAAACACGGGGAGATATGTCGACAATACGAACAAAAAAGTAGTTGTTTCTTTTCTTCCTCCAAAATTAATAAATATTATTTTATTATTTTAACTATTATTTTATTATTTTTCCTTAGGAGTCCCATTTTGAGTTGAAATTTCCTCTAATTCCATTGGTAAGTAGGGGATTTGCTTTCTTCTAGGAGGGAAAAGGATAGTATTGTCTCAAAGGGAATATCTGGATAAATTGGTCAATTGCAGGTCAAATCACAGTAAGTTTGAAGATATGCAACAGGCTCTGTCTGGAAGAGTTATGTTTGATAAATTAGATAAAGAGTTCGAGTTATTATTTGATTTTAAAGTATCGTGTGCCAGGGTCCTTAATTTTCATATACAGACAATGTGGAACTTAGAGTTCTGGCACATGACATGGTTGTTGCAAATTTTCCTAAACCTAAACATTGGAGATCAGTTCAACAATATGGATCAACTAAATATTAGTTACAACCATGAAGATGTTATCACTGGAAATTTACCAAAGGTTGTGAAGGCTTATTCCTAGGTAACATAAAAACCACTTTTGAAGGGAATATTGACTTTCTTCTCTTCCAAGATGGATCTCTCACAAAATATCAACATTGCCATATATATACAAGTTAAAATGTGTATTGTTTGTAAAATTGGTTGGAACATGACACATGACCATTGGGATATGGATTCAAGGTGTGAAATAAAGATAACAAAACTTTATGTAAGGTGATTTTAACATAGAGGCAAGATAGCTACCTAATCACAGTCAAATTGTAATTGTCTGGTGGAAAAATGAAGAACGTGAACAAACCATCAACACAGAGCATTATGAAATGAATTCTATATTAATTCTAGAAGAAAAGTTTTGTGGACATCTGAAAAGAACAGCTAGAGCATGCTAACATGAATCCTATAACTGTTATACCCTCATTCTAGACATGAAAGAAAACATAATGAATAGATAAACTAGAAAAACATTCACATGGGAAAGGAAACTATAGAATGCAACATTGGAAAACACATGAATCTCTGGAAAAACACCAACTTCGGCTTTGCAATTTTATTAAGAAACACTTGAAAACATACAACTCCAAAATTACTTGGGTTCCAACCCTTTCTCCCTCTGCAGGAGGTAAATTTATAATGTGCCGGACCTCCTGGACCGATCGTAGAATCAAAATTAGTTACACATTGAAGAACCAAATTCTAACAAAATCGAACGTGGCATATACACCACGATTTACATAAGACAAAAATAAATTGCGAACTACTGGAAAAATAAGCTAAAAATCCTTTTTCTGCATATCTCACCTAATGACAGCTGTATGAAATCTAAGAGAGGTGACTACGAATAGTTGTGTTTTGAAGAAAATTCTCGTGCTATCTTCCTTGATATCTTTAAATCTGAAATTTTAATTTGTTTGACCCATAATGTTGAATTGATCTCCATTGATAAGGTCCAGGTAAAGTTGCAACAACCATGTCATGTGCTAGTACTTTGAGCTCGATATTCTTTGTGTATGAGAAATTAGGTGTTGTAGCACAGGTGGCTTTAAAATCAGATAGTAATTCAAATTCTCCAGCCAATTTATCAATGATGTTTTTTCTAGACAGGGAATGTTGCATATCTCTGAACCTGTTGTTGTCTAACTTGCACATAAATAATTGCTCCAAATACTCCTTTTGAGACAGTAATGGTCCTTTTTCTTCCCAGAAGAAAGGAATCCCCCTTCTTACCAATGGTTTA
Organism: Pseudotsuga menziesii; assembly: GCA_001517045.1. Classification (NCBI taxonomy): domain Eukaryota; kingdom Viridiplantae; phylum Streptophyta; class Pinopsida; order Pinales; family Pinaceae; genus Pseudotsuga; species Pseudotsuga menziesii. The sequence continues at coordinate 100,017 of LPNX010259163.1, forward strand.
AATAACTCAATGACCTATTTGACTTTGTGATCGATAATATCAATCTTGGCCTATACCGTATCTAGCATCCTATGTTTTCCAACCAATTTTCTAGCCCTAGAAACAACAGCAACTATGTTTTGGATACCACACTTGCTAGTTTGATATTTTGATAAGGTGCTTAGAAAATTGATAGCATTTTGAGCTACCTCTACTGGTCTCTTTTACAATTCTTGTTTTTCTATCACAACATTTTTCTTGGCCATTTTCAAAGCATCCTCTTGATCTGTAATGAAATATAAATAAGGTCTGAACTTGTAAGCTTCTGAAAATATTTTATCACAGATCATATGCCTGGCCCCCTGCAAGGCCATCTCGCCAACCACTTGCTTGTTTAATTTGGTATTTTTCTTTATCAATTCCTGACATTTCTCATCTACCTTCTTCTTCTCTTGCTCCTCCTTTTGCACTTTTCTCTTCAAGTTCCTTAACCTGGTTTTTCAACTTTGTAAGCTCAGTATCCTTCAGGCCTATCTGGGACATTTCCTTAGACAAAGAATTTGTATCTATTTAATGAGGAAAATTTGCAGATTGATTTTCAACTTCTTTGCACTTTTCTTGAAACTCTTTCTCCTTTGCTGCCAACTTAAATTTTAGATCTTTTTCACTATCCATCAAAAGCTTGGCATCTACTTCCCACTATTTTTCCTTTTCCTCAAGCTTCAATAGCTTAGCTTTGCAGTTAGTCAACTCAATGTTTAATGCTTCTTTTTCCTTTTCAAAATTAGTTAACTCAGAGGTCTAAATGAGTTGGGTAGAAGGAATTTTCAACTTATTTTTAAGCACCTGAATTTCCTTTTCTTTCTCATCCAGTAACTTTTGATCCAATTCCCCCTTATGTACCTGTCCATCGACCTTTACCGATTCATCCTGCAACTTTTTAAATTTGACTCTAAGGGCCTTGTTCTCAACTCTTACTTTCCTCAATATTTCTTGAGTTTTTGTTTTACTTGAATCTAGCTTGGATATCTATAATGTAGCCTTTAGCAATCTGGTATTTAATATATCATTGGTTTCTCTGTTAATATGTATGATATCCATAGTGGGAATATTTTCTAGGTTCAAATTAACTTCTGACACTTTATTACCCAGTTTCATGGCCAAAATTAGGGTGTCTATAGCATGATCCCTTACGGTCTTCAATGCTAGATCTGGCTTGGGTAACTGTCTTATTTACTCATATAGTTTTACTATTTCATCAAAAGTTTTATCAGCCTCCTCTCTGTAAGTGTTCAACCAATCTTCTATAGATGTATACTTTCTTGGAGTTTGTCCATCAAATACATACTCCTGAAGCTCTAAACCAGTTGTTTTGGGATCTCATTGTTTATGTTTTCCCTTTACGTTGTTCTTCTTCACATGGCCTCTCATATTTATTTTCTTCACCTACACTATCTGCTGTTCTTGTTCAACTTTCTGCTTTTTTGGCATGTTAGCAGTATCTATTTCATCGGTATCCATGGCATCTGAATGTCCCATTTTCTTTGCACTTAATGAAAAACTTACCAACAATGAGACATTTCCAGCTATTGCAAGTATGTTAGACATGTTCAATTTGGAAGAATTGTTCCCAGGAAAGGATGAGACCGAGTCTTGTTCCATGAATATTATCCTTTGTAGGATAATCTTCCCAATTTGTTGCTTCTCTAAGTCTAGCTATTTCTATGTGCTCAAAATGCTTATTCTTGTTAGCCTGCCACCTTTTGGAAATTATCTAGTTTGGGTCATAATTTATGGCTTATCCCAAAGAAAATGCCATGCTTTTGAGAAGACTATCAACCAATGGTAGGAAAATTCTACTTTTGACAGTGTATGGTCCTCTCTCCCAGGGAAAGTTAATACCTGAACTCTTCCTAAAGCTCAAAATGTTCTCTTCATTAATAGTAAGCCTTTTCCTAATCAGTTCCAAGGAGAAAATACTAGCAGTCAAAAAGGCTAGAAGGACATATGGATGATGCACAAAACCATATAGTCTTATAACTATTTCAAATTCTATCAGGAACCAATCTCCTATCATCTTACTAGGAGATAGCTGCAGCATTTCCTTCATCTCAGGAAACACCCTGGGAAATCTTCCTTGAAAGAAAATTTCATATATCTCTTCCATAAAAAAATTCATGAATTCACAGTAATTCTTGGTCATGTCATCAGTGATCACTAACCCAGGTGCCTGTAAATTATCTTCATTGTAAGACAAGAAAATTCTCAATAAAAAATATTGAAATCTAAACACTCTGGTATCGTGGAAGTTAGCTAACTGAGAATTAATGTTTTCATCTAGAAACTCATCAAATTTAAGACAATGGAACTGAAAGGATTGTCCTGGAAGTTCAGGTTCGACGGGACAGGTACTCAGGACAAACAGAAGACTCAACAATGGCTCTATGACATAGCCATTAGTATCTAAACTTAGAAACTGACTGGATAAGGTTATGCACCATTGGTTTCTTCATTGAATAGACTTAGGTCAATGGGGCAAGATAGACTAATAAATTTAGCATCAGGTTTTGAACAAGACTTCAGGAAAGTTTCTCTTACATATTAACATCATACTAATAAGAAATGCACCTATGCTTCAGATTCGTTGCTTGATGACTAAATTTTCATATATTTAAGTGAAATATTTGACTCACTATTTATATGTTGTGGCTGACACTTAATGTGTAAAAGTAACTTATTTTTCCTTAATGAGAAATTTAATCTTTTATTTGATCATATTATGTTGCCATTCCTTTATATGATGTTTGCTAACCTTTGGTGTATAAACATTTTCATTTATGCATGAACAATTTTGTTTTATGATCTTTATATACTTTAATCTTGAAAGTTCTTGTCCAGATAAGTTCTATGTTTAGGATTTCACCTTATTCCAGGAATAATGAAGAACCATCTTCTACTATTAAAGTCATGATGTTCATCTATATGATATAATTTTCGATGTATAGACCATTGGGGTCTTGTTTCTTCGATGTTTGAGGTCTTCTACAGATATTCATCAAGGGGGAGCAGTAATGACTCCTTCCTTCCTTAGTGTTAGTGTGGGCCCTTCTCCCAACCATTATTAATGGGGGGGGGTGTTGGAATATATTATATTCCTTGGAAGGTAATAATTTCTTTGTATTATGTCAGAAGTTGTCTACAATCTTATGTAAAAGAGTAATACATTTAACCCATAGTTATATGGTGTTGTATTTACTTGTATAGAGTATTGTCCACGGTATTGTACTATTATTTTGGATAATTATATATCACATATGCATTATGTGAGAGTAGTTCCTCCTCATCTCTTAGTATATAATAGCGTCAAGTGAGTCTCTACATAATCGTGTGTTCTTGATGTAGTAGTGGTACTATTGTGACACTATTGTACATCATCCATATTCTTTGGGGTAGTTGTGCTTTTCTCTCTTGTAAGATTGGAGAAGACATTATGAATATAATAGAATACTACCTTCCTATGGATGTAACCCATTAGGGTGAACCACGTATATCGGTGTTCTCTTGTCCTTTTCTTTTCCTGTTCTTATATTTTATGATATGTTGTTGGTTGCATAGATATGTTAAATATTTTATCTTGACTCTACTATTCTAACAGCTTCTAGCTACTCTGTGCTGGAATATTTGGCCCAAACTCCTTGTGTGATTTCTGCATCAAAAGTGCTTCAGAGTTTTCCTACTTAGTGGGATCCCCTTTTACCAAATTTAGGCAGTATGGATTCCTCGAGGTTGATGGAAAAGTTCAATTTATCAAATGTTCAGATGTGCCTACCATATCATGTGGCTCTGTCAGTAGATCTCATCCATGGTGGTAAAAAAATTGGGCATATAGTTGTTGATGAGGGTCTGCCCGTATGTGCTATGTCTCTTTCTTGTTGGAAGGATTTAGGTTCCCCAAAACTAGTTCCGTCAAATACCTTGCTTACTTATTTCGATGGGAGGTCTTTCCACCCGCATGGAATCCTACCGGATTTTGAAATTAAGTTAGTAGGGAAATAAGTTTCTATTAAGTGGAGGTGATTAATGCTCCATTAGACTATAACTTAATTTTGGGGAGAAGCTGGAATTATGCCATGAGTGTGATTGCCTCAACTGTTCTTCGGGTGGTTGTGTTTCCACACAATGGGAAGTTGGTTACTATTGACGAACTCAGTTTCACTTGGAAGGGTCGTTTTAAAACTAATGAGTCCAAAGTACCTTTGGTTGATCATATTAGGCCGACTAATGAGATCTTGGGGGTTGGAATATATTCATCATTAATGGGCACATTTGATATCCCAACCCCTATAAACTATCTAGGTTATACCAATGTTGAGAATTCTATTATGATGGTTATCGATAGAATGGATCCTTGGGTCCTTCCTTCCCATTATGAACTTGAGGTGCCCTTATAGGAAGTGGAAGTAGTTTCTCAAGCTGTTGTTAACACTACTGTTGATCCTATCCCGACTCCTTTTATAGTCTCATAGGAGTTGGAAGAAACTTATCTACCTACCTAGGTAGAGAACTCTTTATATTTTGATGACTTCTTAGACATGGTTTTAGCTTCAAATGAAAGCCATTTAGGAAGCCATGAGTAGGAGAGATAATATTTGTGAAGATATTCACCATAGGTCCTACTTTCTTCCAGATCTAAGTATAATTGTAAACTAGGAGTTCGATATGAGACTGGTGGAAGATGTTAGTCCTTTCAATGTCTCTGCAAACTCTGATGTCATTGAAAATGTGCATATTGATGTAAACTCTTCCTCGAAAGAGGTTGCCATATATAATTCACTATTAAAGGAATTCCACATTGCATGTTCCTCATCTGCTTTACTAGGCATAAATCCATATATCGTTGAACATGGAATCTGAACCTATCTCGATTCTAAACCTATTCGATGAAAACTGAAGAAGTACTATGCCTAGTCTTAGTGCTTTTTCTCCATTTTTATTATATGTATTTTTATGTACAATAGTTAGTTGGTTAGTGTTTCTTATACCATCTGGTGATTGTTACAGATGTCAGTTGAGTGGTTCATTGGTTTTGCAGATGGTGCTAGTCGTCATACTTGTAACCTAGCTTCAGTCGCACGGGTCATTTATTCACCCTCAGGACAGCTAGTTGCCTCTGGAGGTGTTTTCCTAGGTGCTTCTACCAATAATGTGGCCGAGTACAGGGATTTTATTGAGTTGTTATGGGATTCCTTTTCATGTGTAATCACCTAGTTGGAAGTCAGGTTTGACTCTCAATTGGTGGTTTCTTAGCTCAATGGAGCTTATCATGTGTGAAACCCTACCTTGTTACGTCCGTTTTTATAGGTTAGATTACTTGAATGAAATTTTGATTATATTTCATTTAATCACATTCTGTGAAATGAAAATACATTAACTGATGCATATGCTAACTACATTCTAGATTGCCACTTAACACAGATTTTGTAAAATATACATAATAGATACATTTTGAATGCATGTAAATAACTGGGAAATATGTGTGTGTGTGTGTGTGTGTGTAAAAATATGTCAATATATAGTTCAAGTTTTGATCCTAAGATCTAGTCACAATTGTATAAATATACAAAAAAAATTGAACGCAATCCATAAAATATCTATAGGTCTAAGTCTGCTCATCAGCATCATCTATTGTAGCAGCCTCTTCGGCCTCCCTATGAAATAGAATGGACTTGGCTACCCTCCTCAAGAGACATATATAGGTAGGTGGAATCCCTTCTACAAATTCTTGCATGACAACAAAAATCCACTAAATCCATATAATGGGAATTCCCTGGGCCATCCTAGCCAGCTTTCCCTCGAGAACTCTAAGCATCCCTTGGTCCCCACCCTATACATGATGCAGAAATATCATGGGGCTCCCATCAGGGCATACAGGTCCAACATCTACTTTTTAAAAAGATTACAAGTGGATTAAAACTCTTATACATATGTATATAATTTCATGACAAAAATTCATCAAAATTTAGAACCATAAAAGGAAAAATACCTAGCTCTCCTCATCCTCCCCCTGGTGGGAGGACCAAATCATTGTCTCCTTAAAAATATAATACCGAGTAAGGAAGCTGCTCAAGCACTGGAAACTACCACTCCCACCACACATAAAATTCATCATCATATACACCTTGGACTGATCCTCCACCACCTTGATGGAGAAAGACCTATCCCCACCTAGTCATTCTAGGTTGGAAAGGAGAAAATGCTGGAAGTGACACTGCAAGGATGATGGCAGGCACACTCTCAAAGAAGAATAGTACTAATATGCTAAAATATCCAATTTTTTACAGCTTCCTCTATTGTAGTCAAATAGATTCCTTCTCATGATTAGGATCATACCCGAGCACCAATCAGACACAGTACCCTGTACACACTTCATTGCAAGTCTCATTTATGTCCGAGTAGCGATATGTAATGAAGAAGATCCTGCAACCTACACTATTGTACTTACCACTGTCTGTAGTGGGAAGTTGGCGATATGAACAATTGGGATGCATTATCCCTTCTTCTAACTTCTTGGTGTGTAGTAGGTGTCAACATAGTCTTGGACACTCATAGGGTCACCACCCCTACTAGTACCCTCGAGGTTCACATGCATACCCCTGCGAGATAACCCTGTAATGAAATACATGTCTTCTATAGTTATCTCCAAGATCTCACCTTGAATATCAAAAGAACTGAGGTCATGATCCCAATAACCAATCAACTTCTCAAGAAAGCGGATATTGGCCCTCATTGGAGAAGTGCATAAGAACTTTAGCAAGCCACTTTGCTGTAAATATTGCACAGCTGGGCCATCTCGTAGAGAATCTAGGTCCATATCTTCATGGTCTCATTCCCTCCACTCTAAAACCATGTTGAACCTTCCCATGTGACCACCATTGATCATTAGAATACATCCAATTCTTTCAATTTTGGCCATACTTTAAAATTCTCTATGTCACGTAGTACATGTGACTGTATTTCAGAAAGGTCATGTGTCGAACCTGATTTTCCCTCAAGCAGGTCACCTGTATAACGTCTGTACATGACTGTCTTAGTCACCTACCTGTGTGTAATACGCAATCTTCCTAGGGAAGGCCCAAAACATAATTTTTTTTCATAAAAATGAAATTTAGAATGGTTGGAATGAAGGAGAGGGGAAATCTAACCATGTCAAAGGTGAAATATTACCAAATTGGGTAAAAATGTCAAATGGTATGTTTTAATTCTATTTTTGAACTATATATAGAAAATTCTCAAACTTTTTGGTTTCTATTCTATAGTTTGAAAATTATTTTATAATTAAACTAATAACATGTATTTTTCCCTAATGCAACAAGTTCAAAGGCTTTAACAAGTCGTTCTCCGCTCATATAGGGTAGGATTTGGGTATTTCACATGTACTTTTGTATTGATACCTTATCTAGTTTTAACCCTAGGATTACCTCTTTGACCATGAACAATGGTGTTTAACCATTTTTACCTTGTCTACATCATTGTTCCTCTATGGATAGGGCCTCCCTTCCATGAGTACTCTAGTAAAGAACACTTTTTCATCTTTTGGTACTCATGTCATATTTGTCATAGGTTGGTAGGAGCCTTATTAGTTATTTTTCACGCCAAATTGAGCCTCATTTTGGTCTCTCTTTACAAGCTGTCCCTTTTTATAAGGATCCCCTCCCTTATGGAGTTTCTTTAGGCCTAGGTCTAACTCCTCAAAATAGACTTGGATGTCAAGTAAACTTTTATGTTTAGGCTCGTTAAGAATATGTGAGTGGGAATCCACATTGGTGGTAATTAAAAATACCATTAAAATTTTAAAAAATAAATATAAATATAAATATAAAAATTTTAAATACATAATAATAATAATAATAATAATATTTTTACAAACATAAAAATTTATAACAATAAAAATAAAATAACCTAACCACTCCATAATAATATAAAACCTAATAGCAAACCCAAATCTATTGCAAATTATAATAGTTCCCATCGTGTAGAGGCCCTTATCGCCCAATTCGATGGAAACCTCGCTTAAGGCGGGCGTTCAATAAATACCACAACGCCCCCATCGAAATAATTTGGCTCATAAGCTCGAAGTATTACGACGTCTTTTTGGTAGGAACACGTTTTTTTTTGGCAAGGACACGTTTTTTAATCTAAAGTGACACACGCATGTCATGTGGGTATAGAACAAATTATATTATTTTGGTGGTTGATTTAGATTTTTTTTGTTTTTCTTTAATTTCATTATGTATAAATAAAATTTCAAATTATAATTATTTTATATAATTAAAAATTAAAAATATTTTAAATTTTTGTTTTAATTGTTAATGAAACTTTTAAGTTCTTAAGTTCTTATAAGTATATACTATTTTCATTAAAAATAGTATTATATCATGTAAACAAAATAAAATTTTAAAATAAAATTTATCATTAAAAATTTCAT
>LPNX010259183.1:0-10314 GCA_001517045.1 Pseudotsuga menziesii
GTATGCACTGACTTCCGAGATCTGAACCGCGCTTGTCCCAAAGACAATTTCCCTACACCATTCATTGACCAGCTCATCGATGCATGTGCAGGGCATGAACAAAATTTTACTTAAGTTTTTTTTTCCGTAACTAGTGTAGTGACCCAAAACACTTTCAAAGTGTGTTTAGGCACATTTGATTTTGATTTATCGCTGTTTTTTAGCAGGTCTAACAAAAAAGAGAAAGAGACTCTGCCAAATTTCCGACTCTTGGATGAACTGGTGCTTCCCGGAATCATCCCCCACCACTGTGTTTTAATTCTAGCTTGTTACAAGCTTGTTGTAAGCCTTTGGATTCCAGATCACAAGGACCAAAGTGCATCAATTTTAATTTTCTGATATTTTAAATCGCTGCTAATAAAAATAAAACGTCCTTTCGAATAGGCTCTTTCAATCCTATTCAACATCCCCCCTGGGGGGATTTGTGTCTATGTTTCCTTTTTTATTTTCTTTCCTTTTTTTTGTAAACTAGCGTAGTTATAATATATAGGGTAGTATACTTTGTTTTATTTGATATTTCAAAGTAATCTTAATACTTACCCCACGACTTCCCGATTGACCCGAAAGGGGAAAGAGATGCGTGGTAGGACTAATTAGAAAACCAGAATTATGTATATGTGTTTTCCTTTTCATCATTTGTTTCATCAGCTATTATAAAATTAACCCCTCCTTGATTCCCTAATTGAGATCCACTTGGATTGAAAGAGGTTCCTGGAGGGTTTTCTTTTTAACAAGAACAACCATCTCAAAATTTACTAAAATTTACAAGACTCCGGTGTGTATGCTCTGCACTTGGATTTGGTTCGTCGGATCAGTCAAGTTGTATCAAATGCACTTGAGTGACTATAATAATTAGGATTCACTCTCCCAAATTAGCAAACCATCAGGTGAAAGTCAAACACCTAGATCAAACCATTACGGTGGCAAAATACCCAAAGGAAGTGGGAACTCCTGAAAAGTGACCTCGGCGCACCGATCTCTGTCACACCCTAATGGGTGAATTATGAATAATAGCTCCAGAGACTCCATTCAGCCCACATATTCCTTGCGGGTAGCCATGATGGTTTAGTTTTGGACATATTCCAAGTACTCTCGGGTATATCTGGAGTCCCGCCCCCCTTTCGCCTAATTTTAATCAACTCATATTTCACATTAACTTAAAACGTACCAAGAGGCAATTGCAAAACATTCACTCCAAGCACATGCAAGTACATTGATTATATTTTGACTCCATTTTAAGGCACTGGTTATTTTATTGCTGTATATCTATATCTATATCTATATATATATATATATATATATATTGTATATATATATATTGTGTCTCAGCATTGTGCTTTCGTGTGCTCATTTTGTGTCTTGTCATCTATGGTTGTTTATGGTTAAATTTCAAACTCCTAAGTAATTCATTCAGTTTAACATCACCATGCTAAGTAATTAGCCTTAGTAACTTAATAGGGTATACCCCCCTTGGCTTCATGAGTTGAGCCTAAATGGAGGAGTCAAGAACAAGGTGACAGCCTTGACTTGAGACTTGCCCCAAGGACACATCGAGTGGCTTGAAGATTTATGCCACGTGACCCTAGTGTGTGAAAGGTGGAAACAGGAGCTAGGGGATAACCTAGAGAGGTTGACCTGTTGGCTGCTATGGGAAGACCTGGGTTAACTATAATCAACCAACAACACCCCTAGATCACTGGCCCTTTCAGTGATAGACCGCAAAGTGGCCTGAAGTCTCACCCGAAGTGACTCTAATGGGTTGGACAAGGACTCAAGTGTCTTGGACCAGGTTCTGTGGAAATCCTACCAGTGGCTCGCAGCTCTCCTAGCTGCGAGGTCTCTTTCTGCGCGTCGCGTGATCTCCTACTCACGTCGCGCGATCTCCTCGCCTCACAACTCTTCTAGCCACGAGATATTCCTTTAAACCTTCGCGCGATCCCTTTCTACGGTGTGCACTTTCCCTAACTTGCGATATCTCCAACCTTATCACATCACCGCACACAGTGCGACATGCAGTTCCTGCCCAATGCTAAGTCCTTAACCTATGGTATCGTGCACCGCAGCTCCTCTGCCGATGCGATATCACCTCTCTATGATATCCTACCTCCATGGTTTAGTGCACTTAGCGTTGCTCGTGTCGACGTGCGAGACTTAACATACAAGGCTATTCGATACTGCAATAGAAACTGTTTTACGCAAAGGATAAATGAACCATATACAACATGCCAAAGACTTTAACTTATGTTTTCCCTTGTATATAGCTGTGAACTGATTAACACATTCATTCATTAAACTGTAAACAAAGTCCATGAACTGACTGAGAAATGCATAAGTAAACATAACACATAAACCAATCACATAACACTTGATTTTAACGTGGTTCACCTCCAAGATGGAAGTTACGTCCACAGAACTGTGTTTTTATTATAACTCAGGGGAAGGTAAAACACAGTTCTGCTACACCGCATATGCAGCTTAAGATATTCTCTCTTAGATCTCTTTTCTCCTCTATATTTCTCTCCTACAATATACTCTTCCCTCTTTGTTGATCCCTACGGATCGTTACATGCATATTCTATAAGCCAGCTACTGGTTACCGTAAGATTGCTACCACTAGTAACAGAACCAGAGCTAGGCTTTTACAACATTCTAATAGTCTGCAAAACACTACTAACAACTGAATGAACCAACTAACTAACCAACAAAATGACTAGCTAACTCTCCAACCCACCAACCCTTTTACAATACAAAATATATCCCTTTATAGGCATCCCGAAGGTCTTGCCATTACAACACTGTGGGTCTGTCTCAACAGTAACCCAAACCCTAACTAGTGACAGTAGGCCATATCTATACTTGAGGTAGCCATTTTCTGTCACACCACAGTTCTCTGCAGTCTTCCATGCTTCCCGACACTGATCATGGGTACTATGCACCGCTTCGCTTTTCTGTCCTTCGCCTTCAATGCTTCAACCTCGTTGCTCCTTCTTCTTTATGAGGGTCGCTGAGCCCTCCCGTCTTCTGCCGCTGCCTTCAATGCAGTGGTTGAGCTCTCTCTTCTCGGTCGCTCAGGTACCGTTTCCTCTCTTGAATTTTCTATCTTAAAAGTCATGGTTTCCGGCTCTGCTCTCCAGCTGGAAACGTGCTACGGCGTCATAGCTCTGTCTTAACTTCTCTCCGTCAAAACTTATCTTTCCACCAAAACTATCAGCTTCTTCTGTAGCTGTGGGACCCTGCTCCAACAGTCCCCTAACACTTACTTATGGCTTGCCCTCGAGCCACCTCCAGCGAGCTTCTCCTGCTGTAGCTTTGCCTTGGCTTCCTGTGAAGCCCTCTGCAACCTGTCGTGAAGTCCTATGACTTCCTTCTGCATCCCTTCGACACTCTCTTGTGCCGATTCAAGCAAAGCTTGACTAATACTGGTGTCTTTTATGGCGTCAGTTTTCTCTCTGGTGGTAGTGAACTCCTTCATTTTCTGTTCAACCGTATCGACTATCTCTACGATTTGCTCTTGATACGGTTGAAGCAGGTCATTAATGTACATCTCCTTGGTTCTTAATTGCTGCGCTTCCTGCTGCAAATAGTTCATCTCCTTTGTCTTCCTCATCTTTTGAAGAGCTTCCAAGCCCTTATTTTCTTCTTTCATTGCCACAGCAGTATTCTCTATCTGCTGAATACTTTGCTGGATTTCTACTTTCTCCGGCGGCTCATCTAACTCGGCCCATGTGTTCGTCACATCGGTTAGTACTAGCCATGCTTCGTCGATGCGAGATTGCATCTGCGCAAAAGTGAGTCGAAGGGCTTCTACTCGTGCTTTCTGGTCTGCCTGGGAGGTATCTCGTATGCGAGCCTCAAGCTCAGCGAGCTGCACCTCATGGTCTGCCTTCATCTTGGCCACTTCTACGTCCATCCTAGTCACAGTTTCTTCCAGATCCTTTGCTCTATCTGCTACTCTTCTTAGCTTCTGCGGAACTGGTAAGGCGAACTCAATGTTACATTGGGGTAGTTCTAATGCAATTCTCTTCAAAAATTGAGAAATATCTTGCTCTCTTTCCTCATATGTTCGTACTTCATCTGCCTTTTTTTTAACACTGATAGCAAGTGCTGCATTCTGTTGCTGCAGCTGTGTATTTTGTTTGTAAGTCTCGAGCTCTCTACTCTTGAGCTCTGCGCCTAGCTACTGCTGGATCATCTATAACTGTTCAATATGAAACTCTGCAATATTAACCTCGATGGGTTGTCAAAAATGAGCTGGTGGGTCCTTCATTGTGGCAGGGAGGTGGATACTCCCTGGTGGAATTAACACAGTATTGAGGCGATCTTTGGCTAAGATTTCCTGGTGGGACATTGGCGGTGTCGAGGTTTCCCCAGTGGTCGGCTTTACAGGTGGAATGTACCTCATGGTAGTCTTCTCTGTAATCATTCTTAAGTATAGAAGTTTCTTTTCAACTGCGCTCTGGCTCTTTTCTTGCGACTCCTTCATTGCGTCAAGTGAGTCCTTCAATGTGTCACACGTCCTTGTTGCGATGAGTTCATAGTCATCATCTATCAATGCGGTCTTCAGAGTTGGATTTGAGGTTTTCTATTTTTTCTTCTGCTGTGTCCCTGGTGGCCCTTGCTATGAAGGTTTCCTCTTTTCCCCTGGTAGTGGTTCCTCTATTGAAGATTGCGTCTGGGTGTCTGCGTGATCTTTGTCCTTTTCCTGGTGTTCCGTCTCTGCACTGTTTGATGATAGTGGTGCGGTATCTTCATATTCCTGCTTCCATTGGTCATCGAAGTCTCTTATGACTCCTTCAACGTCCCAGGATATCATCCTAAACGAGTCAGTAGCCCAATCATCCCGCTTAGTCCTTTTTGGTCGCAGATAGATTAAATGGCTGTCTGCCATAAAATTAAGCTGGCTATCATATATGTCCACAGTCTCTGTGTTGAGCCGTGGTGTCTCTTGAATGGCCTTCATCAAAAGCTTATAGTAATCATGGAATACCATCGTATTGATCTTTTTCTTGGTTGGGCGGTTGGTCTCCCATAAGCTGGCATAGCGCACTCCTCTGGGCGCGCCACCTGCTATCTACAGGAAATGGGTATGGGGCGGCTCCTTCCATCCGACAAATGCACAAAGTATAAGCAACCACAAAAAATGGAAAGGGTGGTTGGCTTCATCCTGAGCTGCCAAGCAATCTGCTTGCAGCATATTTAATAAGAATAGAGACCAATTGAACTGTTCTCCCTCTGTGACCTGTATGGCAAGGTGAATTACAAATCCTGTAACTTCCTTTGGTCGAACCTTGGTTAGCAGTATGCCCGTGAGCAGAATGGCGGTGAATCTAAGTGTCTCATTTGGTATGCTTGAAATGTCATAAGCCCGTCCTCCTCTCTACAGTTGATACTTAGTTACTAGGGCTTGTGGTAACTTGGAGTCCTTGGTTTTTCCTGCTGTCTGTATATCAGGGTGTCTACCCGTCTTGGACAGGTCGGTGATACGATGTATCAAATCAATGTTTAGGTCTACCTTGTTGCCTATCCAGATGTACCCTCCGTGTACGCAAGAGAGTAAAATGCGCACCACAGTGTTAACCTCTGCACCCCGTCCAAAATGAGGTAATATCAACAAATTGAGCAGTCCTGACCACTCGAGAATCTGGACATGCGGCAAGGGAACACATTCATCTCTCCCTGTCCTTAGGTTCTTCTCAATCTTCAGATAGCTGTCTGGCTTGAACTGAGGATATATCTTACCATCTCCCAGGTTATAATCTACAAATTTAACAACAGCAGCATATCCTACTAGATCTCCATTTTCCTTTACTCGAGAATCAATGGGTGGTATGGGAACAGTATACTTAGCGTTCTTAGAAATTCTTGGTTCTGGTGTGCCTTCAACTCGTGGTATCATGTAGTCTGTTCCACTGTGAACTTCTTCCTCATGCTCTGAACTGGATTCCTCATTGACCTAAGATTAGCTCCTCGTTTGTGGTTGATGTCTGGTCTGTGACGAACTCAGTGGAGCACTCTTTGGTGGCGTCATCATAGCTCCTGCAAGGCCATGCCGTTGAAATATTATCAAAATGTTTGCTATCGGTTCGTCCTCGGACATAAACCACTCAGTATAAAATGGTGGACGTGCACTGGCTGCAACTTCTGAAAATCACAGCACTCTGTAACCACTTAGCTCTGGACACAGAACTCTTAACAACTTACTCTATAGCTCTCGGTTTTTCTGCAAATGTAACCGTCTCAATTGAATACTTTCTACTTTTATGCCCAATACGATAATCTCAGATGCAATGGTCATCTAGACTGAACCCGTCGGTCATCATTAATGCCTGGACAAGACCACACCCGCCATCCGATCCCTAATAAATGCGGAAATCCGATCGAATTTCCCTCGAAACATGTGTGTACAGGCGCCGGTCTCGTCGGAGATTTGCTAAATATGGAAAAATTAATAATACTACTGCCAAATCTACGGTAAGATATACCGGTCATTACCTCATTAACTACCTGTCAGATGCTGACTTGACTGGCCTTTGTTGGTTGCAGAACTGAGTACGTGGCACGGGGAAACATCGCGCTGCTGTGATGCGACTCCACATCACCTGCATAAAACAATATAACTTTTTTTTTTTTCCATATAAATTTTTAATTGAACCGCCCTGTCGTGATTCCTCATACTTAAAATAATACCTGCCGATGTAGACTGATTCCCAGTGCGATGCCTCCTTTCAACTACACTGGACATCTGCACCACCCATATACTAGTTAAGCTAGGGCTGAGAGGCGGGTTGGCTATCACTATAGGGCTTAAGCCTACTGCCATTAATCCATGTGGGAAAAAGCTCCCCATTCAGCTGGCTGAGCTGAACGACACCTCCCTCTATGACTTGCTGTATCTGATATGGCCCCATCCAATGTGTCTTGAACTTCCCTGGAAACTTAATGAATTTGCTGTCATAGAGGAGCACTAGGTCTCCGATCTGGAAAGTCTTATTCTTAATGTGTATGTCGTGCCAAGATTTTTCTCATGCCTTCTGCACTTTCTGATGGAATCCGGCAATGAATCTGTCTTCTTCTAAGGCAAGCAGTTGTGCTAGCCTTTCCTCAACTGTGTCTGTATCAGTCATCCTGGTAATTTGAGCGATTCTTAAACTGGGAAGAATATACTCCATAGGCATAATAGCCTCCTGTCCGTACACCAAGCTGAAAGGTGTGTGTCCCGTAAGTTTCTTGCATGTGGTCCTGTATGCCCATAATACAGCGTTAACTCTGAGGTCCCAATCATTCCTCTGGCTATTGCAAATCTTAGTTAGAGCATTTTCTAAAATCTTATTAAAGGCCTCCACTGTACCATTAGCCTGTGGGTGGTAGGGATTGCTCTTATGGTGATGAATCTGGAATTCTTCTGTCAATGCCTCAATAGTGCTGTTCAAAAAATGTGTGCCTTGATCACTCATCAAAATTACTGGGCATCCAAATCTACTGATGATGTTTTCAAAAAGGAACTGTGTGGCTGTAGCAGCATCGCAATTTCTTACTGCTTTGGCCTCTGCCCATCTGGTGAGGTACTCTGTTCCCGTGATAATATATCTTGCACCAGTGCGCTTTCCTGGTGGGTTGATAGGACCCACAAAATCTATAGCCCATTTGTCAAATGCGCGCAACGTGACCTGCGGTCACAACGGCATTTCATCACGTCACGAGGGTTTTCCTACCCTTTGGTAGATATCGCAGCATCTACAAAAGTCCTTGGTGTCTTTATGCAATGTAGGACACCATAATCCTGCCTCCAGGATTTTTTGCGCAGTCAGCTTTCCTATGAAATGACCTCTTACAGTTCCTGAATGTGCCTCTCTGATAATAGCGTCTTTTTCATGCGGCATCACACATCTGCGCAGAACTTCATCCGGACATAACTTGTATAGGTGTCCTGTGATGAGGGTGAAGTCTGCTGCTTTAACAACCAACTGCTTCTTTTGCTGCTTAGTAAACTCATCAGGTGCTACTCCCGTAGTGAGAAATTGAATAATATCGGCATAGTACTCATCTGCGATCTGGATAGAGAACAACGGTGCATCCAGTAGATTGTCATCTAGGTTACTTGGCTCTTCTCCTGAGTCTATCCGCGACAAATGATCAGGTCCTACATTCAGTCTTCCTGGTTTCACAATGATTTCGAAATCATACTCCTGAAAGAGGAGTAACCATCTGTAGATTCTCCCCCCTAAGAATGGCTTATTGACCAAATACTTTAACACGGAATGGTCAGTGAACATCTTGAATGGGGCACCCAATAGGTAGTGCCTGAACTTCTGCAGCGCATACACCATAGCTAGGCCTTCTCTTTCAGTTGTGGTGTAGTTCTTTTCTACTGTCGAGAGCTTTCTGCTGGAATATGCGATAGGGTGGTCAATGTCCCCTTCTCCTGGTTGTGTTAAAACAACCCCTAATGCGATGCCAGATGCATCCACATGTACATGAAATGGCTTATTCCAGTCAAGAAATACTAAGATGGGTGTTGTAACCATCTTCTCTTTAAGCATGTCTAGACTCTGCTGACATTCCTCGTTCCATAGGAATTTTACATCTTTCTTGAGCAATTTCTCCATTGGTGCTGTAATCTTTGCATAGCCCTTGATGAACTTTCTGTAGTACACGATATGACCAAGTACTATCCTTAGTTGCTTGACTGAGTTGGGTGCTGGAAGATTTACAATGATAGCGATCTTCACGGGGTCTACCATCAAGCCTTGTCTGCAAACAATGTGACCCAACAAAATACCAAATGGTGCACAAAATATACATTTTTTCAAGTTTAGAGAAATCTGGTACTGCCTACATTTCTCTAACATCAGTCTTAAGTCTCCTATATGCTTGTTGATTAGTCCAAATACAGTCCAATCATCAAAATATACCTCTAAGAATTTATGAATGTATTCTTTAAATACAGCAACGACTACTCTAGAAAATATAGCTGGTGCATTCTTAAGACCAAAGGGCATTACCGTATACTGGAACGAGCCCCATTCTGTTGCAAAGGTGGTATTAGACCGATCTTCTGGATGTATTCTGATCTGATGGTAGCCTGAAAACCCATCAGTGAAGGAGTAGACCTCCTGTCCTCCCACGTTGTCTAATATCTCATCAGTGAACGGTGTCGGAAATGGATCGTGAAGCGATGCATCATTGAGCTTGCGCAGATTGACATGGATCCTGATGTCTCCTTTTGTTTTCTTTTCTTGTACGACCATGGGGCTAACCCATTCGCTTTCTTCTACCGGCTCAATGATGCCTGCTGCTAGCATCTTATCGATTTCGTCCTTTACTTTTTCTTTGTAGTGCGGATTCAATCTATATGGGCATTGCTTAACTGGTCTAGCATATTCCTTCAATGGTATCCTCATAACTCCCAGGTATCCAACTATTCCCTTCATCTCTATGAACTTGGTGGGAAATAGGTCCTGATAGTCATGTAACAAGTCGACAATCTGTCCGACTGTTTCATCATTCCAATAGTCTCCAATAGAGGCAAACTTAGGTTTTGCGTCTGTGCCAATATTGATCTTTTTAATCTTGATAGGTTCGGTGATTGCTGGAATCTCTAACTGTGGTCCCCCAACATCGCAAGTCCCTTCTGACTACGGAATGTTGGTGTTGCGAGGATCCTCATCCCCATCCTTATCTTCATTGTTTGGCTTTGCTTCGAAGTTATAGCACTCAAGCGCATCTTGCAACTAGATGGCCCACTCAGGTTGAGCCTACACTGAGATGGTACAGTCCTCGAATATCTTGATCTTGATTATGTCTAGGGCCTGAGCACCACTTGGATGTTCTGAATCAAATGCGAAGGTAAGTAGGAAACTGTCTGTCATAAGTGACCATATGGTCATCCCCTTGCGCAACTCGGTCTCTGTGTACCAGTTCCTTTGAACTGTGTCCAATGTGTGAATGAATCTGTGAACCCATTCATCCTCAGGAATGTCCGACCAGTTCTGTTCACATGTCTGAATGTGTGCCCTGGGGTCAGTTTCTCCTGTGTACTTCTGCGGGACATACTCTTTGTCGACCGAAAATCTGATCGCCATCAATCTTTTAACATCATCCCATGATGCGATATTTTATTTATGTGCATACCACCATCTTGCAGGTGTGGCTCGCACTGCAAGGTCCATAGCTGCTGTTGTAATGGATAATTCACCTAATAACCTAGGTCTGGGGGTTACCAACATACTATGACCTTGCAGACAAATTGATTGTAAAAGCACAAATAGGAAATAG
>LPNX010259183.1:10975-40902 GCA_001517045.1 Pseudotsuga menziesii
AGCTGCGTTCCTCTACTCATAAGGAATCTTTCGCTCAAACTGCTCAAGGTATTCCTGAATATCTGTCAGACCATGATATGATGGAATTTCAGTGATCTCTGCGCGAATCCATCGCAGTGACTTACTCATAAACGCACATCTACGCTCTGAGACTTTGCAAAGTCTGTTCTGCCAGTTCTCTAGACCAATATCGGAGTCCGATGCGCATGAGCTGTCGCATTGCCAACTGATGTTCCCTTCTGTGGTTGGATTGATGTAGTCGCTCTGGTTCGCAGTCATCTGGTAGAGACTATCCATGTTACATGCCTCCTCCTCTACTCGGATAGGTTCGATGTATCTAGGACCTTGGTGAGGATCCAGCGGTGCGATGACCCAAATCTGCGCATCCTCAAAGGTGATTTGTCTTCTCTTTAGGTCGATGATAGCCTTGATACCGATCACCCAATTGATACTTAATAGTGCTAGATACGGTCTACTGTCACCAATGATTTCTATAACCTTGAAGTTCACAAAAGTACGAACTCCGTCAATGTCAACTGGCACTTGTGGCAGTCGACCCAATGGTGATACTCGCTGCTGGTTAGCTAATCTCAGGTGGATAGGTGATCTGACTAACTGAGGGCTACCCATCTGTTCCCATGTCTGCTTAGTTAGAACGTTCACCTCTGATCCCAGATCTAAGATGACTTCATCCATTTCAAACTCTCCAATCTGTGTTGTGAGTTTCATCTCTCTTCCGGTCCTTGTATGTCCTGTAATATTATGAACAGCGCGGTGTGCACTGCCCAAGAGAGAAGGTTGCTGACACTGATCTATGATGCGCTGTAGCTTGCCGATAGCTTTTTCATTTCTCAAGAGCTTCAAGCAACTGCACAGGAAGGATTGTATACTTCTTGTCGATTCATCCTCGTTGCATCTTCCCGATGTGGTAGCCTGTGGTATCTGTTCTGGGCTATCGCCACAAGGTGCTTGTTGCGGTACACCCCTAGACGGTGATACCTATGATCCTGATTGTGTAGGTTCATCAAAGGAAGCCTTGTCTTCATGAAATGTCTCTTTATTCTTCTGTAGATCGAGTGCTATTGCTTTACCAGGAGATCTACGCACCCACTCCTGACTTGTGTTCTTTTCGGTCTCCTGCGATGTCCCATTGGTGGAAGCACCACTCCGAGTCACAATATTGAATCTTGGTTCTGGTTCTTCCTACTCAGCAACAATAAGCTGGATGTTCTGGTGTACTGCTGGCTTAGGATCTTTGATCTTAGCTATCAAGGTAGAACACTCCTCTATGGTATGGTCATAAGATTTGCAGTAATTACAAGTAGTAGTGGGGCTCTGACAGTCCCTAGCATAGTGTCCTACAACTCCGCAGTTATAACAAGTGATTGGTCTGTGACCACGGCCAAAAACCTCTCCTCTGTCGAAGCCTTATCCTCTTGCAAAGCCTCCTCCATGGCCTCATCCTCTAAATCCTCCTCCCCGGCCACCATAAGTCGGATCAGGCTGTGGTCCTGCTGCTGGACCCTATGTTTCTGACTGGACTCTGTATACGTCATGTTTTCTATCTAACATGAGATCATAGGCTCGGAAATTCTGTTCATCATGTCCGACAGAACTGCAGAAGACACAGTATAGGTTCTTAGGTGTCTGTACATACTTCTGAAGCAAAGGGCATTGCTGAGGTGGGTGTCCTTGTGTTTTGCATATTTCACACCATGGCCCTTGCGTTCGTGGTAAGGGGTTAGTATCCCCTGATGCTAAATATTATGCAAAGACTAGACAGTTGTCTTTAGTATGACCCTGTGCTCTACATCGTAAGCACCATATGTCTTGCATAACCTCTTTTCCTTTCTTAAGTTCATGTATCTGTAACGTGAGATTGGCCAACTGGTTCTTCAGAGTTGTCATGCCTGCACTGGTTTCTGCTAAAGGTGAAGCTTCTAGCTTCATCGCCATCTCCAACGCGTCATCCTGCATCTAGATTTTCTGCTGCATTAGTGGCACTCTGATGTGAGGGAGCAGCGCTGCAATAAACCATTCCTTATGCTGCTCCGACGCAAACTCAAAACTTACCTGGTCTATAAGAGCTTTGAATTTCTGGTCAAAGTCCCATACTGATTCTGATGGTAGCTGCTTAATATTCTTGAGCTCTATAATGCACTGAGATTCAGATTTAGGTTTCTTGAACTCTTTAATCATGGCGTTCTTGACCTGGGCAAGTGTCTTGGGTACTGTGGTATACTTTATGTACCATGTTAAAGCTTGATCTCTGAGTGTAGTGACCAACTGTACAAGTTTAAGGTTATCGTCGTTGATTGTTTTAATGGTCCACATGGATTCACATAGAAACCAATGCTGTTCTGGGTCCTCTGCTCCTGTACCCTTAAAGGTAGGTAGCTTCATATCATCTCCCATTCTATTTCTCTGCGGTGGGTTTTGATTGACTGGATTACTACCACTTAGCGGTGTAGGTGATGGTGATGTAGCGGTAGTAGGTACTGTCTGTGAGCTACTGGATGGAGTACCTACGAGATTACCCTGAGTCCGGGTCTGTTTCTGTGGGGTATAGGGCTGGTAAGGGATACCCCCCTCTGGTTCTTCTATGGTACTAGGACTCGGTTGCCTAATATTGTCTGAACTATCTCCAAATACAGGAGAGCCGAAAGCTACTTTATATTTCTTTCCGCTACGTGTGCATCCAATGTCATCAAAATCACTTTCAAACTCTTGTGACATTACTATCTTTACTTATTCATCTGAAATCATGTCCATTACTCCTTTTTCATGTAGCAGCATCTTAATGGACAAGTTTAGAGACTTTAGGTACTTACCACGATATCCTTTGAAGAAGTACCACTCAGCCTCGCTGAAGCTTTTTCTCTGGTCACTGCAAATTCTGTAACAAAGCCTCCTAGCACACTCACAAGCCAGAAGTCTACTTCTCTTGTAATGGGATTGTCAAGGTTCTGCATGGTCTGAATTAGCTCCGGTGTCCAGACAATGTTTCTTTTCTTCTTGAATATGTTCCTATCTGTCAACTTGGATAACCATTCAAAAAGCTCGTTTCCATAGGTTGCAAAAAATATGGAGTGTATATCTGAAGTGATATGCTTTTGTAACCAGTCCTCTATGCTCAGTTTAGGGCTCTGATTTTCTTTCTGGGAAAACTCCCTTAGGTTTGAATACAGCCACTCATGAAACTCTTCTCTGGTGGGATGCCAACAGAACATTAGCACTCAGTTTTTCAAAACCGGCAACGAAACCATTTGTTGGCTGCTATGGGAAGACCTGGGTTAACTATAATCAACCAACAACACCCCTAGATCACTAGCCCTTTCGGCGATAGACCACAAAGCGACCTGAAGTCTCACCCGAAGTGACTCTAATGGGTTGGCCAAGGACTCAAGCATCTTGGACCAGGTTCTGTGGCAATCCTACCAGTGGCTCGCAGCTCTCCTAGCTCCGAGGTCTCTTTCTGCTCATCGCGTGATCTCCTGCTCATGTCGCGTGATCTCCTCGCCTCGCAGCTCTTCTAGCTGCGAGATATTCCTTTAAACCTTCGCGCAATCCCTTTCTGCAGTCCGCACTTTCCCTAACTCGCGATATCTCTGACCTTATTGCATCGCCGCGCACGGTACGACACGCAGTTCCTGCCCAATGCGAAGTCCTTAACCTGCAGTATCACGTACCACAGCTCCTCTGCTGGTGCGGTATCACCTCTCTGTGATATCCTACCTCCGCGGTTTAGCGCACTTAGCGTTGCTTGTGTCGACGTGCGATACTTAACATACAAGGCTATTCGATACTGCAATAGAAATTGTTTTACGCAAAGCAAAAATGAACCATATACAGCATGCCAAAGACTTTAACTTATGTTTACCCTTCTATATAGCTGTGAACTGATTAACACATTCATTCATTAAACTGTAAACAAAGTCCATTAACTAACTGAGAAATGCATAAGTAAACATATCACATAAACCAATCACATAACACTTGATTTTAACGTGGTTCACCTCCAAGATGGAAGTTATGTCCACAGAACTGTGTTTTTATTATAACTCAGGGGAAGGTAAAACACAGTTCTACTGCACCGCATATGCAGCTTAAGATATTCTCTCTTAGATCTCTTTTCTCCTCTATATTGCTCTCCTACAATATACTCTTCCCTCTCTGTCGATCCCTGCGGATCGTTACATGCATATTCTATAAGCCAGCTACTGGTTACCGTAAGATTGCTACCGCTAGTAACAGAACCAAAGCTAGGCTTTTACAACAGTCTAATAGTGTACAAAACACTACTAACAACTGAATGAACCAACTAACTAACCACCAAAATGACTAGCTAACTCTCCAACCTGCCAACCCTTTTACAATACAAAATATATCCCTTTATAGGCAGCCCGAAGGTCTTGCCATTACAACACTTTGGGCTTGTCCCAACAGTAACCCAAACCCTAACTAGTGACAGTCGGCCATATCTGTACTTGAGGTAGCCACTTTCCGTCACACCACAGCTCTCTGTAGTCTTCCATGCTTCTCGGCACTGATCATGGGTACTATGCACCGCTTCGCTTTTCTGTCCTTCGCCTTCAATGCTTCAGCCTCGTTGCTCCTTCTTCTTTATGAGGGTCGCTGAGCCCTCCCGTCTTCCGCCGCTACCTTCAATGCAGTGGTTGAGCTCTCTCTTCTCGACCGCTCAGGTACCATTGCCTCTCTTGACTTTTCTATCTTAAAATTCATGGTTTTCAGCTCTGCTCTCCAGCTGGAAACGTGCTACGTCGTCATAGCTCTGTCTTAACTTCTCTCCGTCAAAACTTATCTTTCCGCCAAAACTAGAAGCTTCTTCTGTAGCTGTGGGACCCTGCTCCAACATGACCTTGGATATCCCATATTCTGCCATTGATGACCTCCTGATGAGATATCAGAGATCCACAATGGGAGTACTGGGTCGATTTAGTAGGATTCTATGTAGAGTAGCTCGAGAAGTGATGTGCTACCACGAGCATCACTAGTGTATGAGATATGTACTGAAAGCTGACGACTTTAGGATTTTGTATGGTAGTTTCACCTAAAAGCCTATGTGCTTCAAATGAGGTCTCGGGACCTATTTTTTGTAAACTTTTCG
Organism: Pseudotsuga menziesii; assembly: GCA_001517045.1. NCBI lineage: Eukaryota > Viridiplantae > Streptophyta > Pinopsida > Pinales > Pinaceae > Pseudotsuga > Pseudotsuga menziesii. The sequence goes on from LPNX010259183.1 coordinate 16,104, forward strand.
TATATATATATATATATATATATATATACAGACTTTTACCTGGTGTTTATATGTCTCAAATGGTAAATGTATTTTATATGAGTTTTATGTGTCTTCGAATGTTTATTTACAATGTACCATGTTTGATTTCAATGTCATGAATGGGAAATATTCCAATATAGGATGTAATTATATAATGAGTCAGCAACTATATTATGTTCCCTAGGGATATTCCTATAAGTGATGGTTTCAAATGATATTTCTAGCAAACATACTCTCCAGAAGAGGAAGAGTAGCACATGGTTTCTAATGGTGTAAACATGGTTTAAATGGCAAGCCATGAGTTGTGAGTCCATCAAGACTACTAGATCATGAACATACTAGGAGGCAACTTCAGTCAGAATACCAATGACTGCTTCATACTTGACGATTTTATTAGTAGCGGGACCTATACAAACCACTCCTGAATTGACCAAATCTTCAGCTGGGGAATAGAGGACCCAAGCAGCCAAGGTGAGATTCAAGGTGTGGCGGCAAGCACCATCAACGAATCCGTAGAAATCCATATGTATGACCAAAACATGGTATAAATATATGCAGACACTAAACTCAAAAACCATCTTGAAAATACTAAAAGCACACTGAAAGTCAATCAATATACATATATACAAGATACTATACAAGAAAGACCTAGGCATAGTACCTTTTCAGGTACAACCCATTACGAGGTTTCCCCAAAGGGATTCCATCATAATCAATGAGCTCATAGGCTGCTTTCTCTAAAACCTTAGAAATGACGAAAGGTCCATACCACATGGACTCAAACTTACCCTTCCCTAGTTTGTCATATCTCTGATCATAAGTCAAAAATAGGTCACCCTCGTTAAAGACACAAGGTTGGACAGATTTATCATACTGCACCTTGACACGTTTCTTATGTGCCTCATTAGCCAAGGTAGCATCTCTCTGAGTCTCATCAAGGTTATTCAAGTACAAAAATCTTTCTTCCTCTGCGAAAGTGTCTGGGAGTAGTTCGACGGCAAGTTATAAAGATGGAATCTGACATTGAATTGGTAAGATAGCTTCAAGCCTATAGACAAGCTAGAATGGCATGAAACCAGTGGCTGTTTTCACCGAAGTCCGATATTCCCAAAGAGTGGAGAAAAGAACGTGGTGCCAGTTGGATTTATGATCTCTAACCATCCGACAAAGCATAGTTTTCAAAAATTTGTTAATGGCCTCTACTTGACCATTAGCTTGTGGATAATACGACGTAGAGTTTTCATGGCGAAAACCTAGCTTGGCACTTAGTTCCTCCATCATTTGATTATGGAAATGGGATCTGTGATCAGTAACGATGGAATGCGGGACTCCAAATCTAGCTATGATATGATTGAACAAGAAGAGAGCGGCATTATTACCATCTTATGAATATGTAGGCATGGCCTCAGCCCATTTTGTGAAATAATCAATGGCTACAATGATGTAACGATGCCCCTCGGTTGAGGTAGCCTTACAATGCATGAAGTTAATCCCCCATTTAGCGAATGGGCCAATGGCAATGACGGGGTTACGGAGCAGGATGGGTGCACTTTTTAGGGTAAAAGTATTGACAAGGTGGGCATTTCTTAATAGCCTCATGAAAGTCTTAGAAGATATAAGGCTAGAAATATCTAGTGTGAAATATTTTCTAGGCTGTAGCCATCCCAGATAAATGACCGCCACATGCTCCAGAGTGGCAATCATTCAACACATGTTCAGCCTCATCATGGGTGAGGTATCACAAAAGAATAGAGTCAATCCCACGTCTATACAAGGTATCTTTCAGGATGAGGTAGTACTTCACGTGGTGACAGATACGGTGGTGATTATAGATAAGCAAATATCCATACCAAGGATTGGTAGTGCTAATAAGGAATAGGAATTCATCCAGGAATGAATCACTGGGATTAGATTCCATCGAAGCATAGGGAATATCACACATAAGCTCGACAAAGAACAAGGATTTCTTTGATGTGGCTCTAGAAAATTCCATATCAATCTCCTGAAGTATGACTATCCAGTGAGAGTGCTTTCCCCCGAGCACATAACGAGTCAGGATGTAATACATAGGGTTCTGGTCTGCCAATACAGTGGTAGTGTGGAGCAGAATGTAGTGATGAAACTTTTGTACAGCAATGACCATGTCCAATGCCGACTTTTCCATACATGAATAGCGAGTTTTAGAATCCATGAGATTCTTACTGTCATAATAAATCACGTGCCCCTGACCGTGGAGATTTTCCTGCACTAAAACCATAGCGATGGTAGTAGTGGAGGTAGCAATATACAAGAGAAATTCCTTTGAATAATCCGAGGGGTGTATCATGGGTGAACGAGTCAGAGCATGCTTAATATTACCAAAGGAGCATTGGGCCTGGTCATCCCAGAAGAATGGAGTGTTCTTCTTAAGGAGACGCATATAACCATGCGTTTTCGCTGCGAAATTGCACATGAAACGACGGAGAAATTTTTCCTTCCCTTGCAAACTTTGGAGTTCAAGGAGATTAGTTGGGGTTGGTAGATATAGAATGGCAGCAATTTTCAAAGGATTGATCTGGATGCCATCTTTGGATACCAAAAAACCTAACAGACGTCTCGTCTCAACGCAAAAAACACATTTATGTGGATTGAGCCATATATTATAATGACGACATCTTAGGAATATCTCTCTAATATGACCAGGGTGGTCCTCTTGTCACTGTGAATGAGCCGAGAGGTCATCAAGGTACAGTTCAACAATATGTTTAATATCATGAAATGCATAAGACATCGTGCGCTGGAACGTGGCTCCAACATTTTTCAAGACAAAAGGTAACTTCTTATATGCAAAGGTTCCCCATGGGAAAATGAATGTTGTCTTGTGCTGATTGCAAGGTGATATCTCAATCTGATTATAGCCAGAGAAGCCATCTATTAATGAAAATATGACACTTCCAGCACGTTGTCGATAATCTGATCAATGTGTGGGGTAGGAAAGTTGTCCTTAGGACAAGCTTTATTCAAATCCCTAAATTCGATACAGACTCTAATGGTGCCCTACTTTTTATTGACAGGGACAACGTTCGATACCCATTCCATCAGGGGTACAGGATAAATAAACCCAGCTTTGAGAAGTTTCTCAATTTCAGCATTAATAGCTATGGCCTTTCGAGGATGGACTTGCCTTAGTTTTTTCCTAACAGGTTTAGCTGTGGGGTAGGTTTTAATCTCATGGACCACAATGGATGGGTCAATCCCTAACATCTCTTCATAGGACTAGGAAAAAATATCACAGAATTCTTTGAAAAGTGCCTTATAGGCTTCAGTTCATCTGCCAAGCAATTCTCCCCAACATGAACATGCTCAATAGTATCAAGCTTGGCTGATATGTCAATTGGATTCGTCTGAGTAATGTTGCAAAGGTTTCCTTCAGAATCTGTATCTTGCAACAATATAGGACTTTGGGGTACATTGACAATATAAGTAGGAAACAAGGATGCAAAATCATGGCTAACCGAACTAGTGTTGGGGAGGAACATGGATCTATGATGGTGATCCTCCCAAATGGACTCATCAGAAGGAAAATTCTCAGAGAGATAATCTAGAATAGGAATAGAAGGTTCTAACCAGTATGGTAAATGGTAAGGATCTGAAGCCACTAGATGAAGGTCATCAGTGCGATCATCGGATAAGGTTTGAATAGCGTCATACACTGCTTCATGTGAACTCAATGAGGTGGACTCAACAACATGTTTACCCTTAGGCTCATAATCAAATGAGGCAATCATATGGACTGTCGCAGTATCCATGCTAGGAAGAGTTGATGGAAAAATCCCCATAAGGGATGAATCCTTCAACATGCCTACCCCATTCGACTAGTAAGGAGGAGGGGACTGGCCTAACATGGGGATGTTATTAGCTGTGGAGGTAGTAACATTCGGCGTATAGAAATCAAGTTTATCAATAGTATCAATTCTCCCTAGATGCGAAAATTGGACTGTTCGAAATACTGTTGAGGTGACAACAGTCATGGCATAGAACCAATTTATTCCTAGAAGGAGGTTGTAATCTAAGGGGGCATCTACCAATTGTACTTGAATGGAAACAATTTTTTCCCCCAGCTCAACTGCTAGGGCTGATATGAGACCATGGGGTTGGAAACCCCATCCGTCAAGCTCGGGAGAATCGAGAGCCTTTCAACAAGACAGAGACAAAATCGAGGTTGAAGCTCCTTCATCTAGTACCGTTCGAAAAACCTTCTTTCCAACTATTTTTGCAATGATCTGAAAAGCAATTTTATGCGGTAACATAGACTTATAGTTCTCAACATTGAAATGAATCAAGTTAGTATTATCTGGGTCTAAAGCTTCTAATGCTGTTAACAAGTTTTTGTGCTGTGTAGGGAAACTTTGGAGTACTTCTAAGGTAGACATTACACAAGGTTCCTGAGTGATATCTTCAATTACATTATAAAATTAAGCAGCTCAATAATTAGGGTTAAATACTGCCTTTCGAAGAGTGCTCTTAGGTGTACGCAAAATCATGTTGAGAGTAGGATTCTCGATAGATAAGGGAACATTAAATGAGGATTCCAGAGAACTAGTAGAGGGAGCTTTCCCTGAAGAAGAATGATATTTTTTCTTATCTACGGGTTTGTCATAATTCTGACTTCGAGTTTGCAGATTGATGGTATCTGAGGACATCATATGAATTTCCTCTAACGAACTGGACTTACCCTGATTAGACATGTGGTATATTAGTTGTTGTTGAGAGGGAAAAGGATCCGTAAGTATTGCGGGTGCGGGATTGGACTTCAGAAACTGGGATATTTCATCGCGATGAGGACACTCCTCTGAAAAATGGTCACCATCACATAATATATAGGGATATTTTGCATTTCTTTTCCCATTATTGTTATCACTGTTGGTTGGTCTTGGAATCTCATGTTGGTTTCCAGGTTTTTTATTTCTATTTTTACCTTTCTTTTTATTATTACCTGAGGTTTGAATAATTTGAAAGTTGACCTAGGCAGAAACCTTAGGAGTTGAAGGAGTAGGGTGGAAGTTTGGGGTTGCTTGGCAGGTTTAACTGCTAATGGGGACTAGATTGAACCAACAATCCCATCAACAGGTACTTCTGCTGGTGCCTTGGAGGGACCAGTGCTTGGGTGAGGAGCTTGAGGAATCAAGTCATAAAGGGTTCCATACTGGGAATAGACCAAGTCCAGATACTGGGATCGACTAATAGTCTGCTCTTCAGTAATGGCACTACCCATAGCCATATATCGGGTAATATGAGGAAACAAGGATTTGGTAAACCAATCACCTAATAACTGATCCAAAATAGGGGCCTTAATAAGCCTTCTTTGCCTTCTCCACTCGTGAATATGATCGGATATGTGGGTGGAGGTGTTCTGTTGCAGAGAAATTAAAACATCAGTGCCCATTTCATAACAAATAGGGAGCTGAAAGTGTGTAAGAAATACAGTTTCCAATGAGCCAAAATCCACAAACGAATGTTGTGGGAGTTCAATGTACCACTTCGCAGCTATACTGGTTAAATTTTGCTGAAAGAGTCATAACCGAATGAAGTCATCCATGAGGGAGTTTAAAGAACACCACAAATGGAATGTCATAACATGGTTCTTCGAATCGTCTCCCTCCTTCCCATCAAACTTTGGGATATCCAATGGTAACTTTACTAGAATGGGAGGCCACAAGGGATTGTGTCGAATGGGGTCATTAATCAACTTGAACAAGTCAGGTAAGTCCAAATTTGCTAGGAAAGGTAACTGCTAGTTGGGTTGCACATACTGGTAATATTGATATGGCATATAATTACCATTTTGACCATAAGTGAACTGAAAGACAGTTTGCTGTGATGAAGAACTACTAGTAAATCTGCCCACAGGGGGTTGATTTCTAGGATCAGGACCATTAGGACTGCTAGAGCCTCTAGGAGGAGCACTACTAGGGCCACTGGGACCACTAAGACTACCGGGACCACTAGGAACACCAGGACTACTAGGAGGCAAACCACCAAACCCTCTAGAGCCACCAGAAGGTAAGCCTCCAGAGCCTCCAGAACCACTAGGAGGAGGGACACCAGACCCTCCAGAGCCATAAGGAGGAAAGCCACCAGGCCCCCTAGGACCACTAGGACCACTAGGACCATAAGGAGGAATGTTTCCAGATCCTTCACGACCATTAGGCCCCCCAGGGGGAGGACCTCCATAAGGTTATCCTTCGGCACCTCCCGCAGTATGTATAGGTATCCCCCCCATAGCTGGCATGTAAGACCAGTTGGGTTTCCCCCATGGTGTAAAAGCATTACTAGGGTATGAAATTCCAGCATAAGGTACCCCTGTAGGATTAGGTGGATGATTAATATTACCTATAGGTATGTGGTCACCATAACCTCCAGAAGATTGAATGGTTATAGGTTGTGCCCCTGAGGGCTGACCTAAACTAGATGAGGGATTAACCACATTAGTATGGGTGGGAGGGACATAAATTGTATATGGTTCTATATTAGAGTTTTGTCCTTGACTAGGTACAATTTTGGTGTCAGATAACGTAGGTCGTGCTAGGGGTTTCCCCCCAGCAGTAGAGGGTATAGACGAAACGGGAATTGAAGGTAGAGCCCTAGGTGAAGAAGACCTGGGAGGATTAGGAATAGACATAACATGGGAGGTGGTGGTATTTTGACCTAGGTTGTGGGTTGTTATTGGACGATCTATAATCAGTTCAATGGGTCTCATGGAATCGGCAAGTGAACGATATCCCACAGGAAAAGATGTGGAACGTGATGGTGTCAGGCCTAATAGGTCATCTATTACTTTTCAATCTCCTGTGCATGGAGAATGGAAGCATGGTATTTCCTACATTCTTCTTCATATTTAGAAGAGTTTAAATGGGTTCCAAATGAGGCAATGGCTTGTCCTATAGGGGTATACTAAAATGGATCATTGGGACCAAAATCCGGACATGTAGTATCATCAACATGACCTTCCATGGGAGAATGGAATAAGGTATTTCCTTGAGAAGGTTGTTGGACCAAGGGGGGTGAGTGTGAAGAATATGGTCCTCCACTTTCTGCAACCACACTATCTCCCACTTGGGAGGTGGTAGCAGCTCCTTGGTCAATAACTTCCATTGGATTTTCTCTTGAACCAGTGGTAAAATCAGGTGGCAAGCCCCGTACTCTTCTGGAATGTCTTGAATTAGCTAGTCTGTACAGATCCTATCTAACCTAGGGTATGAAAAACTAGAAAACACACCAAAAAATTTCTCTACACAAGCTATAGGTCAAAACAAGCACACTTAAAATGATAGGAGGAGTTCAAAAAGTCAAGTCTCTCACCAGGATTGTCAAGAAGGTGCCACTTGTGATATACCTTGAGCGTACATGCGTAGTAATCTCCCCGAATTTTGTTTTCGGTGTATGGCTCCAAGCAAGATGACCAAAGGTCTTTTCTCAGATGGATAGGGTATCCTAGTGGGGTCTCCCGATATACTCAAGGTATGTGGGAGCTCGAATCAGTAGTAGTGTTGTCTAATGCATGACTGTACACAAGGGGCCTTCCGATATACAATCGAGTACATGAAGTACCTTTCTATATACCTCAAGGGTATGTGAAAGGCCGTTCGATATACCGATGGTACATGGAAGAACCACATGAGTCCTGGAATGTAATGCAGGCAAATAATGACAACTCCTATGCTTAACGACGCCCGAACATGTCTCTAACCTATCACTCCAATTGCTACGTCAATTTTAACCTATAACTACCATTGATTTTAAAGTGGATGGTTAGGTGAATGCATGATGTTTTGATAGAAAAGTAAAACCATGTAGTATGCTTATGCAAAATATTTCACTTTATTGTTCAGTATGCCTACTTACGAGAGGGAAAGAGAGTATTTTCTTTTGTTCCAAAACCGAAAATACTTCCAAACAACAGTCTTGAACACAAAATCAAAGACAAGCAGCACTTTCCAAACTGATTTCTCTTTTCTAAAAGCAATAAGAAGGGGGAGAATCTCTTTTCCTAAAAGAAAAAAGAGAAGCACACTACATGCAAATGCACTCTATTTTTTCAATTTTCTCTTAAAACATAGGCAAATCTAACTTAAAACTACCATATTTTTTATTTTGATTGAGATAGTACTAAATGCATAAGAGACAAAAGACCATGAAGAGCCTGAAATCTCGCAAAGCCAATCAGCAATCCACTATCCAATGCTCAATGATGATAACCTAATCTCACTCAAAATTTTCTTTTTTAAAGGAAGGAAATAGAAGTTCTCTATGCAAACAAGAAATGAAATGAAGATGCTAATTAAATGTTCTTCTTTTAGTCTATATAATAGAAATGAAAAGAGATCTTACTAACACCCTAAGCTTTAAAAAAAAAAAAATACTTTCGCAAACACAACCAACAAGCACAGAAGAAAATGAACAATAAAAAAGCCTAATCTAGCTTTTGAATATCCCAATCAAACCAATCTTAAACCATAAAATTTCAAACCACAAGCACCAGATTCTATCATACAATCCTAGCAGTGCAGGACTGTATGCAAAACAACTCAAATTTTTACAAAAAAATTGGAAAAGAGGTCTTGGACTGATGCCTACCTGGCACCACTCTTCTCGGGTGTTGACAGAGTGGTTCTATCCCAACACCACTTCTCGCCAATAGGATACAGGTGGTGGCACCACATATTCCCACTCTGTTCAGGCGGTGGCACCGCTTCTTACCCATTGCATAGGTGTGATTCCCTGTTAAAATCCAAAACACAAAGAGAATGATAGATCAAGTTAGAAAAAGACCAGACTAGGGTAAAGGCTGATAGATTGAGTATAAAAATAGAGCATAAAAGGTCGAAATGATTTAGATCTGAATAGATCTAGAAGTTTCAAACCCAAATTGACTGAGTCAGATAGCAGATCTAATTGAAGAGAATTGGAGAAGGAGCCTGGATTCAGACAAGAGTTGAAGAACTAAGTAAGATCAGAACAACTGTTACATATATCTATTCCCCAGTGGAGTCGCTAGATTTGTTAGCAGGAATATTTCACCTTCTGCGGACAGTAAGGTGTTCCACTGGTCTGAATGGATCAGATCCATAACAAATGAATGACAAAGGTTGAAGACCCTCCCTGGACACCATAGATACCCAGAATGTGATGCTTCAATAGCAACCCTATGTACCTGCAATCATATCAAACACACAAACACATCAAAGTTGCCATAATATAATCTCCTGATCCATGTTAGTGACTAAGGAATCTAACAACATATACATGTGAAATTAAACAACAACAGTAATGTGGGACGGAAATCATATTTGCATTAAGATAAAATGGAGAAGTTTACAAGCAATTAAGCCTTAGTGTTGACATGCATCTCCATGAAACCAAAACTTTCATCCCAATAAGCTAAAAATTTTCTCTCTATGCTCTCCAATGGGTTAGGCCAAGTGATCAATCCAACAACATAACAATACCTTAAGAGTTCCCCTCTCAACCATGGACATGAGATCATATATATAAGGCTCAATGGATAGGAATGGTTGAGATATTTGTGGATGAGGTGGCCTCTAAGATCCTATGATGGGGGATCTCGAGCTCAACCGACCCATAATGATAGGGATAAGGGAGGACACGAGGCTCATGATCTAGAAGCCTCAAGAATCCTCTCATTTTCCCCTTTTACCTAGGGTACCACGTTTCTCCTCTTATGATAGAGAGGTTCAGGTAAGAGCTGCTTATGGACCAAGGGCAACAGGCGGTGGCACCGCTTATGGAAAACAACATAAAGGCGGTGCGAGCAAGGAACCTCTCATGGCTAATAGGGAAAGCGCGGTGCTAAGAATTTTTATGTAGAATTGATAGACAACATGGGTTTCCACTCTGAGTGCTTGGATTAAGGGCAAGCATGTATGCCAAAGGTCTTATCACATGATGATGACATGATTTTGGTATAATAGAGGTTGAACATAGTAGTCCATTGTTTTATTACTGGTCATTGATGTATACCATTAATAGACCCGAGATCACCCACCGATAATGAAAATGGGAATCAAGGTACTAGAGTGCAATCTAACAAGTGCGAATAAATTTGTTGAGGTTGAACACTTGGAAGAATCCATACATCAAGGGACATTGATGTATTCCCAAAACTGTCAATGGTGAGAGAACCTACCACTGATGACTATAAGTCTCAAGGCACTCAAATGACTCTAAAATCCTATCCCATAATAAATGCTTTGAAGTCGATGGGATGGAATTTGCTGGAAGGAGGGAATTAAGGCATCCCTCATCAACCAACACAAGGTACTCAGCAACGTTGTATAATGTCAAAGGACTCGAACAAGATGTGCACAAATCAGTAATAGTACTTGGAATGGCTGACATGCAAAGTCAAGAAACCTGAGGAATGGCCGACTCAGGTTTCAACTTCCTTCAAACAAGAGGATAAAGGTGAATGGTGACTGAATGTAGACATCATAGAATCGATATACAAAACTGGGACATCTCTGCGACATAGGAGGAATCAACAGGGGCTCCATAGGGCCTGGAAGCTTAACCAGTCGATGGAGATAAACTTAGAAAAATGAATACAACTCCTAAAGTCAAACTACTAACCCAACCAACGGATGCGATATACATTGCTCTGTATGAAGGCAACATGACTCAAATTTTGCCAAAGATAACATCTTTTCTTGTCTGGCTTTTTGGTTTTTTGATTTTTTTTTGGACTTTTTCAGATATTTTGAAAAGATTGAAAAAGAATAAAAGTGCTTTATAGTTACAAATCTAGGAGGAGACGAGTGTCAAGAGGCAAACAAACTAGTTCCAAGCAGCGGAACATACCTATGCTCAATGCAAGGAAATGACACTTGGGTGAAAGTCCTCTCCCAGTAAAAAATGGGGAATCAAGCTGCAAAGGATATATAAAAAGGATCTGCTTGGCTAGACATGAGATAAGCTCGGGCTATATGGATGATAATTAAAGTCAGGGAAGCCGATGTAAGGCTAAATAAGAAAATCAAAACTCATGATAATGCAATTACAACTTCACATATACAAGGGAGTCCTGAGGAAATGGACAACATAAAGTTCAAGAGGAGTATGAAGCTCTTGCTCAAAGTCATGGAGGTACTATACAAAGCACCCCAACACCCTAAAGGAGAAATGTTGGCATGGGCACCAAATGCAAAAAAAGATATAACTAGGGTACCCATGTATGGTAAAGCTCTACCACTCACAACATGTCACTTCTAAAAGCAGCAATAAGGTTCTGTGACAAGATGGAATGGGTTCATACCTAAGGTTAAGATGAATTGGCCATAAGGTTATGAAAAGTGCAAATGGTTGTGAATCCTAACCTATATGCTAGTTTAGACATAATACCTACAATAGGTACGAATGAGTCAAAGTCACAGTCAAAACCACACTCAAAATGGATTCCTACAACATCAAATTAGTTCAAATAGTCCAAAACGGTCAGAAATGGTAAAAAACTATAGAAAGTGGGTAAAAATTTCAAAATTTTGCTATAAGTAGTGAAAAATTTAAAAATTTTCATACCATTTGAATTTTTTACCCAACATAGTGCATTTGAGCTCAGGAATTCAGAAGTGAATTCCTGGAGCATCATCCAACGGAATTCCTCCCCGTTTGAGCCTTGTAGATTCTCATGCTCTTCTCTTTTATTTTGATGCAATTTTTTTCAAATTTCATGGGCTATTTAATTTTTTGAGCCATCCAAACTTAAGCATTTTATCCCATGTGGAAATTGGGCCTTTTTATCCCATGTGGAAATTGGGCATTTTATCCCATGAATATGACCGTGTAGTATATTTTGGTGGCTCGGAAGCCCCAATTTTGTATATGACACTTAGGTATTATGATGTCACTTTTTTGAAGTTAATGATTTTTTTTTATTATGATATATTTTTATTATATTTACATGTGTGTAAAATGTGTGTTTGTGATATTCTTATGGTCTATGTAACAAATGCCAATCTAACACATAGTTAGCATATTAGTCAACAAATTGATTAAAGGTTCTTGGAACATGAATGTATGTTATACTCTCAAATTGTCATTCTAGAAATCTAACACGTAATAAAGTTCGTAATAATGTTGGATCCCTAATACGATACAAGCCATTAAGCTGTGAAACCACTAACTAGGAATCAAGACGTACCTCAAGAGAATGAACGCCATGTAAAATGACATCACACAATAACTAAATGACGACACTATATTCAGAACAATTGTTTGAAGAAGGCCATAAGCATACACCTCTTGAAGACAATAGTTGACCCGTAGGAGTATAGATCACCCAAGCAGCCGAAGATGAGTTTTGAGTGTGGCGGCTAGCACCATCAGTGAATCCTATGAAAAAAGAAGACTCCATCAACATCTGTCATAATAAATGAAAGCTAATCAACAAACCCGATCACCATAAGAAAACCTGACTATGCAATGCAAAACTGTACAGTAATGTACAAAAATTAGCCCTGGCTGAAGATCATGCATAGTATTTTTTGAGATAGAGCCCATTTCTAGGCTTTGCCAAGGATGTCCCTTCATAATCAACTAGATCATAGGCACCTTTGTCTAAGACTTTTTTAACTACATAAGGACCATGCCACATGGGATTAAATTTCCCTACCCACAAGGGTTCCTTAGCTTGATCCCACAAAAGGACCAAGTCACCTTCACTAAACTTCCTCGAATGGACAAACTTATCATATTGGACCTTGATGTGATACTTGTTAACCTCTAGAGCCTTGGCACTGCTCATCAAGCTGCTCTAAGTGGACCAAACACTCTTCCAATGCGGAAGTGTCAGGTAAAAGCTCCACATCTAGCTTCAGAGAAGGGATTTTGCATTCAACTGGTAAAACTTACTCCACCCCATGCACAAGCTTATAGGGAGAAAAACTGATGGAAGTCTTAACCACAGTTCTATAGGCCCACAAAGAAGGATACAACATGATATGCCAATTATTTTTGCTTTGTGTGATGGTTTGTTGGAGAATAGACTTAAGTGACTTGTTCACTACTTCAACCTATCCATTCTCCTGAGGGTAATAAGAAGAGGAGTGCTCTTGCTTATATACTAACTTGGAAGCCAACTCTTCCATCATTTTATTCTGAAATTTCCTACCATGGTCAATGACAAGCTCTTTCAAAATGTCAAACCGGGTGATAATCTAGTTGAAAACAAAATGTGCGGTTGTCTCACCCTTGGATTTAACTGTGGGCATAGCCTCTACCCATTTCGTGAAGTAATCAACAACCACAATAATATGATGATGCCCGCAACTTAAGTTGGGTTGCAATCCATAAAATCAAGCCCCCACTTGGTGAAGGGATCGACAGTGACAATAGGATGTAATGGGGCTGGACGCGAGCACATATTATGTGCAAACACCTAGAAAGGGTGGCATTCCTTGACCGCATTAATGCAATCTTTGAATATGGACGGCCAAAAATAGCCCACTCTCAAGATTTTTTGGGCTGTAGAAATCCTAGATAAATGAACACCACATGCCCCTCTATGGAAATCATTCAGCACAACCTCAACCTCATCATGGGTTAAACAATGACACAAAATGGAATCTACCCAATGGCGGTACAAAGTGTTATTCGCTATAAGGTATTTCTTAGCTACATGATGTAATCATCTCCGCTCATCCTATGAGAGGTGAGTAGGGACCTTCAATGTTTGCAAATACATGATGATATCCTCGTACCAAGGGTCAATAGTTGACATGAGGAAAATATGCTCATCGACAAACGAATCCTCATAAATCTCCTCCTCAAAACTTGGAAAATCGGATATAAGCTCTGCAAAGATTAACCATTTATTCGATTTCATTGAAACAAATTTGAGATCAAACTCTTGCAAAATGACAATCCATTTATTAAATTTTCCCCCAATCATCCTTCTAGTGAGGACGAACTAAAATGGATTGATATGAGCTATGACCACAGTTTGGCGAAGGAGAATGTAATGTCTCAAACGTTGCACCAAATGAACGGTGGCCAAGACTAGCTTCTCCACATGGGAATAGCGAAGTTATGCATCTATAAGGTTTCGGCTCAAATAATATATGACATGCTCATGGAGCTCCTCATCCTCCTGAACCAAAACCATACCAACTGTCTCCTAAGACGCGACCACATAAATCAAGAAATCATGGCTATAGTCTAGTGGACTAAGCACGGGCGCCATTGCTAAGGATCACTTAATAGCATCGAAACACTGTTAGGCTCACTCATCCCAATAAAAAGGGGTGTCCTTCTTCAAAAGATGCATAAATGCTTTAGTCAAGTTGGAAAAATTAACCACAAATCTGTGCAAGAAGTTCGCCATGCCTTGTAAACATTGAAGGTGTCTAATATTATGTGGGGGAGACAATTGGAGTATTGCCTCAACATTTAAGGGATCAACTCTTATACACTTCTTGGTTACGATGAATCCTAGTAAATGACCAACAGTCACACAAAAGATGCACTTATGAGGATTTAAACGACCTTGATAATGACGGTATCTATTGGGTGTGTTCTACTATCTTAAATACACCTAATATTTAATTATCGACCGGGGTTGGTAGGATTAGAATTGCTACAAAATATATGTGAAGGTAGAGGGGTTCTTAGGGCATTGTAGAAATACTTTAATAAAGAAAATTTTGAAAAACCGAGTCAAACACCTAAAAATTTAATTATTAATGTGATTAAAGCACATCATACTAGGATAATATAAGATTACTCATTAATTAAATCTTCTTCTTCTTAATATAAGAATGGGAAAATTTTCATAAACAACTTTAGAAACTCAGAAAGGTCTAAATTATGAATAAGTAGAAAAAATAAATAAAGAAGCAAGTAGAAAACTTAATAAAGAAAACTTAATTAAGAAGACTTCTCTAATTCTTTAGCCTATAAGCATTTTTTAGTAAACATACAATTAAAGGAATAAATCCTATGCTAGTATCAATCTACAAAGTATTGGTGTATTTTCAAGAAATTAACATGTCTAACCCTAAATTCAATATAAACAATGGTGAATTAAACTAAACCAGAGATACAATTATCAGATATTACAACGATGATAAATGAGGAAATCAAAGACAAAAGAAACAAATCAAATCATAATTCAAAAACATGCTTTGACTGAAAAGAAATACAAAAAGGGATTTTAATAAGTACTTTAAAATAATCTAACCTAAGGTCCTAGAGGCCAATGTAACTATTACCTAATTACCAAAACATAACATAATTAAAAAAGGCAAAGAAATAAAACTGAAAACAGGTTAAAAAAAATAAACTAAGAACACTAAAGGTCGAATGGAAGGCTGGATGACAGTTTGGAAGGAAGGTCTGAATGACAGTCCAAACACACAGTTCGAATGAGAGGCTGTATATAGAGAATAATAAAAACATACCTAAATGATTTAATTATCAGCTGATTTTGTGCATCTGAAAACAAGATGCATAAAGGACAGAATTTAAACCTAATTAATAATTAAAATAATAAAAAAGGATTACTAATCTATCGGTATGAAGAGATTGTTTCTATTATAAAATAAAACAAACTGAAACATTGCTGAATTAATCTATATTTAAACAAAAGTTAATGAAACTAATTCTAACTACAAATCAGACTTAAGACTAACTAAATTTTATCTATTTGTAAATATAACATTAAGCATTTAACTGAAAGATAAGATTGAAAGGAAAAATGAAAACAAACTACATGTGACCAGTCACTCTAATTCTATAGGAAAAGACTACATTAACAACATAATTACATGAACCATAACAAACATATGTCACAAAAAGTAAATAAAATGGACAATTATAGTAACATAATCACATGAACAAATTAAAACAAAACTACTTATATGTGAAAGAGAAAATAACAAAACACGTATGGACATGGAAGCCACTGGTTGTTGAGGGGCCCTCTCAGCAATCATAGGATGCATGTCTAATGCCTATGAAACACAACCATGAACACAAAAATGTACAGATTTTTATTCAAAATATGGGAAAAAATTATAGTGTGCTTAGGTTCAAATTACATGCATAAAACTGGAACTGTCAACTCCTCTAGCTCTCAAATGGAAGCATTTATATACTATTTTATGAGAGTTTGAGCAAGTCGACCCTTTAGTGGTTGACTTCTCTCTAAATTTAGTCGATTATAATGAACATTAATTGTTTACAGGCCAACGCATAGTCTGGTTCCTCCCTCAGCATGATCGTGGCATCTTCAGCATGAGCAGGGCGTCGTGGTGGTGTATCTACTCCTCCTTTCACGTGGCTGGTGGAGTGGTGTTGTGCATAGGTAATGTACATGATGGGTCTTCCAGAAAATAGGTCCTTCATCAACGTGAATAGACTTCAAATGTGGTGTATGGTGCTGGTGAGCAAAGGAGATTGCAAGCTGGTGTGCTATACAGAACACAGCTTTATTACCTAGGCACATGGATAACAATTTATTTGCAGGTTGTTTTATGTTTTACAGCGTGCAGGCTGATAGGAGATCCAAATGGGAGGATGAACAACTAGATGCATTGTGAGATAGATACACTGAGTGTTAATCGAGGGAAAACATGGAAAACCACCAGTGAATTTCATGCAACGGGATGGATGACGAGGTGAACAAAATCAATCCAATGGCGATACTTAGGTTGGGGGCTTCATCAAACATCAAACAAGTGGATATCAGGTGGTGTCAGGTAGTGGAAACTTGATGTTGGGCCACAACAGTGTGAACGTAGCATGCAGGTTCCTTCTTTAGCATGCTGGTAAAGATGTGTTGGATGGGGAACTAGACAGTGAGCCGGATGATGGTTGCGCATGGCTGGCTGAATGCTTGTTTTTTTTAACGAGTTGAAAACTAATATGTCTATTATAAGATTTCCCAAAAACTATAAATCTGTAAACAAATACATAAATTAATAGATATATTAAATATGCTTTAAATAATAGAAATTTAAGTCAATAAAGTTGTAAAAATAATGTTAATAACCAGAGTTACGTAAACATCAAATTCGTTCTTACCTCATGCTAAATAACGATCTGCATGACATAAAATACATGAAATATAATATAATATGCATTTAAATGCGTTATTTTAATGCCAAAATTGATAACAAAATGAGGCTCAACAATCTCCCAAACTGGAGAAATGCCAGGTCCCATTGAGCAAAGAAAAAGATAAGAGGTCATACTGTCAAAGCGAACTTTGAAATGTGAGCCAACAACAGAATGAGTGAGTTCATAAAGTTTATAATTAGTTCAACCATGTCCAAAGTAAAACTTTGGACAAGTTGAACATATGACACAAAAGGTATACAATTAATCATTTGATAGTTTACATACATGATTGAGTAAAATGATAGGGTTACTAACAGTGAAATGATAACTAAAAAAGACCTTTAATGTCAAAGCATTCTTATGGAGGTAAAAACTATTTTCCAAAAACAGAATTTGGTTAGCAAATTTTAGTCATAAGTGCTATAATATCACCAAGTTTAGATCATCATGTGGTATTTCATTTGGATTATCCTTCGATCCTTCATATAGTCATCCATATTGATCTTCTGTTAAAATATACTTCATGCTATAACCAAGTTCCATTGCTAATTTATCCTGAAAAACACTTATCATTTTGTTAGAGAAAATAGATCTGTCATAAATAATGAAAATAAAAACAGTCAATTTTTACAAACAGTCTAATTTTTCCTAATCCTCCCCCCAAAACCAAAGGTATGGCATGTCCTCAAGCCGTGAGAAAGAAGATTCAATTCTTCCATATAAAAAGAGTGCTATCATGCTATTTTATTATTTTGTAAAAAGAAAAACTAACTAGTAAATGGAAATGATTTAGATATGTATATTCATGAAAAATATAGCAGTGCTAGAAAGACCACTTAAATGGTGATAAGATAGCTGAAAGAATGACATAGGAAAATCTAGTCATCCGTGCCTTATTTTAAAGATATCTTGTCATGATAAGATATTTTGAGTTTACCTTGGAGTGTGTGAGATTTTATAGCTATGGGCTCCATTTCTAGGATAATGACATCCTAAGTATTTGTTGAAGTAGATATCTAGGTCCAATCCCAACTTACAGCGATTCTCAAATGACATTAAAAACAATCGGCCTTAAAATAAAATTTGAAAATTTTTCTTCATATTTATCATTATTCTCTAAATCCTGTGCATAGTAGTGCATTAACCAGATCTCTTTTACCCGATATTTTTCCACTACCAGCAGGCCTGTTTAGTACCTCGACGGGTTTATCTCGGTACCATGCAAGCATAGTCCCACTACCAGCGATCCTGTTCAGTACCCCGATGGGTTTACTTGCATTTATCGAGCTTCCTTGTTTTAAGTTTTTACTTAGAGTTGACCCGCTGCCAGCAGGCTTGTTCAGTACCCCGACAGGTTTGCCTTGTATAATGATATTAAATATATGGAAGTCGATTGGTACTAGAGTGTGCTAAGCCTTTCTAAAACACATAATTGAATTTTGCGAAAATAAACTTACAAATACTTTTCATACTGGCCTTAATCATAAATCATGTCAGAAGAGAATAACATAAAGTTGTTCTTTGAACTTACCATCCTTGTTCTTCAATAAAGATAAATAATGTTCCCCACAAGAAAAAAATCCACCTACTATCGAGTTATCACACAAAGATATTTTAAGAGACAAGTTTTGGTAACAAGTATAGGATAAACTAGTAATCCATAGGTATAAGGTGAGATTCAAAAAAGATAATAATGAGAGTAAGTCTTATCACACAACTGTTTAAAATAGAAAATCAGAAATATACATGCCTGAATCAAAATATCAAAAACTATCTGAATCATAAAAGGAACGGTTAAGAATGATGTACACGGAATTGTTTTTAATTATCACTATAAGATGCAATTTTTAAGAAAGGTTTAAGATATATTACGATCATAAATTGTCTTTCAAATAATACTCCATGAGCTGCTTATAGATAAAATTCTTATAATCAGACTGCAAAACTACTTGTTAGATGATTCATATTTATTTATAAAAACATATGTAACATTATGGAAAGAAAAAGAGTCACCTGTAGTAACTCTTATTTATTAAATAAAACAAAAATATATTTACATAATATCCTATTCTACTAAAAAGAAAGAAAACAATTCAAGTATATGAATTCTTCCAATGTGTTCGAAGCAAAATTAGAAATATACCTTTATCCACATATAAGAAAAATATTACAATGATTACAGGGATATGAAGAATCAACTGAGCTATTTGATTTAGCAGTAATAAACATTGAAGAAGAGGATGGTACCATGGCTTGGTTCCCTCTTGGAACCATATTTCAATGTGAATTATCTATTCTATGTTTTTTTCTTCATTTGTTATGTCACGAGATCTTTCATTGAACTCTGGGATGTATAAAGAATATAAGTTTGGTGATAGGGAATATTCAGGTTCTAATGTCCCTCCCTCATCGAATGAGAGGCATTCCAGGTTGATCTTGACTTCTTGTTGTTATAGTGGATTTCACCACTCTAGGTGAATCACACTTTGTATGGCCTTCCCCTGTCCCGCTGCAGACTCTTTAGACCCCATGGACCATATTTTATCCTTTGATGTTTCCTTGATCATCCCTAAAAACTATATAAAAGATGATATACGCGCCCTTTTCCCCGATAACCGCGTACATACGCGAGTTTGACCCCTATAACTGCGTACATCGGTATGTGTGCATAAGTCCAAATCCTTTTGGATTTTTCCTTGACATGGATCCGACTCATTTGACTCCTGGCCTTCCATATGCCTTGAGATCGCTCGGATTCGACCCTTCATTATCCCTTGTGAAGCTATATAAGGAACCCATTGGTACATTGAAGGCATAGATAGAGAGATTGAAAGCAACGAAACTATAGTCCATTGTTTCCGGAATTTATGCTTGAGTCTGCATCCCTTTGTCCCTTTGGAGCACTGTTGTGTTCTTCCCAAGCTTGCCCTTTGTTAGTGAGCTTGCTATCGTGAGATGGAGGATTGAGGTGGTGGAGGCCCAAGTGGGGGATTCAGTTTCTTCGATTTGCAGACGTGCCGTCAGAGGTTGTATCTATCTTGTAATCTTTGATTTATATTAATAAGAACTATCTTTCCTTGTCCAATGATGTGTATTTGATTGAATATTGTATCCATTGGAATATGTCAGATGCTTTTACATTATTGATTATATATGCTAGAATAGATCTAACACCATGATATATAGTATGCTTGTATTGTTTACTTGTTGTTGAGGAAGTATTATATCAATTCGAGATGAAGATTGGAAAGCTCAACGGGGATCTACTTCAACCGTTGGGAATAAGGTACGAGGTCTGATCCTTTAGTGTTAGACATTTTATTTCTATTGCATATTGGGAAAGATTGATTTCTGGAGTCATAGCTGTCTGTTGTGGTACCCCAAACCATAGGAATTTATCTTCGTAACATAATTGGCGACTCCGCTGGGGATCGAACCCAGAATCTCTGGTTTCGCAGAATCTCTGGTTATAGGGGATTTCACCACTCTAGGTGAATCACACTTTGTATGGCCTTCCCCTGTCCTGCTGCAGAATCTTTAGACCCCATGGACCATATTTTATCCTTTGATGTTTCCTTGATCATCCCTAAAAACTATATAAAGGATGATATACACAGCCTTTTCCCCGATAACCACGTACATACGTGAGTTTGACCCCTATAACCGCGTACATCAGGATGTGTGCATAAGTCCAAATCTTTTTGGAGTTTTCCTTGACATGGATCCGACTCATTTGACTCCTGGCCTTCCATATGCCTTGAGATCGCTCAGATTCGACCCTTCATTATCCCTTGTGAAGCTATATAAGGAACCCCTTGGTACATTGAAGGCATAGATAGAGAGATTGAAAGCAACGAAACTATAGTCCATTGTTTCCAGAATTTATGCTTGAGTCTGCATCCCTTTGTCCCTTTGGAGCACTGTTGTGTTCTTCCCAAGCTTGCCCTTTGTTAGTGAGCTTTCTATCGTGAGATGGAGGATTGAGGTGGTGGAGGCCCAAGTGGGGCATTTAGTTTCTACGATTCGCAGACGTGCCGTCAGAGGTTGTATCTATCTTGTAATCTCTGATTTATATTAATAAGAACTATCCTTCCTTGTCCAATGATGTGTATTTGATTGAATATTGTATCCATTGGAATATGTCAGATGCTTTTACATTATTGATTATATATGCTAGAATAGATCTAACACCATGATATATAGTATGCTTGTATTGTTTACTTGTTGTTGAAGAAGTATTATATCAATTCAAGGTGAATATTGGAAAGCTCAACGGGGATCTACTTCAACCATCCAGAATAAGGTACGAGGTTTGATCCTTTAGTGTTAGACATTTTATTTCTATTGCATATTGGGAAAGATTAATTTCTGGAGTCATAGATGTCTGTTGTGGTACCCCAAGCCATAGGAATTTCTCTCTGTAACAGAATTGGCGACTTCGCTGGGGATGTCCCTTGTTTTTATTTGGGGTTTACGGGCACAATGGGATTGATATTATTGACTTTCTCTCTATTTCTCCATGTTTCTGTGTCGCATTTTATAGTATGTTTGTCCATTGACACTCCCCTTTATTGGTTTGGCCTTGGCGTGCTTTTTACCACTGCCTTCTCTGTATACGTGGGTTTTTGGACAATAGTCGCGTACATACACGGATGTTTGGCCAAAAGGCGTGTACATATGTAGTTGTTCTTTATACAGTTGCGTACATCCTCCCTTTTGGTGAGTCTGATGTTGTGGGAAGTTATTGGGTGGGTTGTGAGTGTGGTTGGGTATTCCTTGGGTCTAAATTTGTCTGTTGGATGCTTCTTTTGTGACCAGAGACCGTTCGTACTTATCTCAGGTATAACGTCTATACTGGCATATAGGTTAGGTTCACCACTGTTTGTATTTTGCATGACCTTATGACCATGTCACTATGACCTTAGGTACGAACCCACTCGATTATGTCACTAAACCTTCTTGCTGCTATAGAAGTGGCATGATATGAGTGGTAGAGTTCCACCTTACATGGGTACCCTAGTTAGCACCTTATTTGCATTTGGTGCCCATGCCGGCATTTTCTCCTTTAGGGTGTGGGAGTCTGTTGTATAGTACTGCCATGACATTTAGCAAGAGCCTCATACTCCTCTTGATCTTATGCTGGCCTTTTTCCCTCCGGAATCCCCTTATGTGAAGTTGTGAATGCATTATCATGAGCTTTGCCTGTCTTATTGAGCTTTATGCCGGCTCCCCTGACATTGTGTTTCAGCCATATAGCCCGAGCTTGTCTCATGTCTAGCCATGCAGAGCCATTTTTATATCCTTCGCAGCTTGATTCCCTTTTTACCGGGAGGGGATTTTCCCCCGAGTGTCGATATCCTACACATGTATCCTTGCATTGAGCATAGGTATGTTCCACTGCTTGGAACTAGTTTGTTTGACCTTATGACACTCGTCTCCTCCTAGTTTGTAACTATAAAGCTAGTTTATTCTTTTTTCAAGCTTTTCAAATAACTGAAAAAGTCCAAAAAAATAAAAAAAACCAAAAAGTCGAACAAGGAAAGATGTTATCTTTTGGCAGCTGTCGAGTCATGTCGCCTTCGAACAGAGCACTGTATATCACATCCATTGGTTGGGTTATAGTTTGAATTAGGAACTGTACTCGTTATCTGAGTTTATCTCCACCAACTGGTTAAGCTTCCAGTCCCTATGGAGCCTCTGTTGATGCCTCTTGTGTCATAGAGATGTCCCAATTTGTATATCGAGTCTATGCTAACTTCATTCAGTCACCATACGGTGTTATGCTCTTTTTTGAAGGAAATTGAAACCCGTGTCGGCCATTCCTTAGTTATCTTGACTTTGCATGTTGGCCATTCCTGGTACAGTTACTGGTTCGTGCACTTTATGATCGAGTTCTTCCACATTAGACAGCTTTGCTGAGTACCTCATGTTGGATGATGGGGGATGCCTTAATGCCCTCCTTCTAGCGGATTTCATCCCATCGACTTCATATCATTTATTCTGGGATTGGAATCTAGAGTCCTTTTGAGTGCCTTGAGACTTGCAGTCATCAGTGGTAGGTTCTCTCGCCATCGACAGTTTCTTGGGAATACATCAATGTCCCCTGATCGATGGATTCTCTCAAATGTTCGACCTCAACACATCTATTCACACTTATTAGTTTTCACTCTAGTACCTTGATTCCCATTATCATTATCGGTGGGTAATCTCGTGTCTGTTAACGGTATACATCAATGACCGGTAATCAGACGATGGACTACTATGTTCGACCTTGACACCTCTATTTGCATAGTAGGACATGTACTTGTAGCAGTTTGTGTAGAATACCTTCCAGACTGGTGGCTCTCTTATATGCTACCCCCTTGATTGTGCCAGTGTTCATGAGATTTCAACTCTCGTGACTTGATTCCAGTGTATGTCAGACATTTCCAGCCACTATGGAGATCTTGATATATTGTATATCTTCAACCATTTTGGAGATCATGGTCCTTTGTATATCTTCATCATGGAGATTCTGATCTATGTATATTGTATGTGGTATCATGTATTATGCCTATTCATGGCCATTGTACTCTTATGTATCCAGGACTGCTATATGTACTTGCAGTTGTATGCAGAGTTGTATCATTGTACTATGCTGATTGGGTGGCTGGTCTTCCATTTGGGATCCTTCATCACTCCACTTCTGGGATGGACTTATAATGTATTTCAGCCATCATATGACCCTTCTAACCTCACACATTAGGGGGCATCTATTATAGCGGATTTCACCACTCTAGGTGAATCACACTTTGTATGGCCTTCCCCTGTCCCGTTGCAGACTCTTTAGACCCCATGGACCATATTTTATCCCTTGATGTTTCCTTGATCATCCCTAAAAACTATATAAAAGATGATATATGTGGCCTTTGTTGGGCTCTGATCTATCAGTGTTAATCAGAACTTGAATTTAAAATCAATCTGGGTTTGTGAACTTTGAGACACATCCAAGTTTAGGACAGAGAAGCTGAACTCAGTTGGAATTTAGCTAACTGAAAATAAATCTACTGACAGAAACTAAGATACTGCAGCTCACAGAGACAAAATCCTCTTACAAGGGTAATTTCATTGTTTCCTTTGTTAAGCATACAGTAATTGGCATAAAAGACTGAGGTAAAAATTAATTAAACAACGAATTTATAAATCCTAGGATCAAACTGCAAAATTCCACCAGCGCTGAAGACACATTCACCAATCAAGATCTCTTACAAGACAACATTCATAGTCTGTAAATGTTCTTTATCATCTCACTATTAAGTAAACAACATTTAACAATACACAGAGGTCGTGGTTTGAATTATTTGATATCCTTTGCATTTATTCAATGAAGAACAACGTTTTCCCAAATATTGCCGGTGATATACAGCATGATAGATTTTGCAATTTAAATCATGAATTGAAAGAACAGAGCATTAATAAAATCAATTGAACACTTAACTGAATTTGTTTTGCAATCTATAAATTAAATCTACCAGAAAACACATACCAATGGTTCGATTAAAGGATTTGCACCAAGATGAAATCACTGCAATTATTAAATCAATACACCGGCAATGTAAAAGTGCGAGAGCTCAACGATGGGGGCCCTCCAAAGCTTTACTCCACGCACAATGAAAGATTTACAGAA
>LPNX010259230.1:0-62379 GCA_001517045.1 Pseudotsuga menziesii
TGCTGTGTGTCCAATCTTTCCACAACGCTTGCACTTCAAATCTGATCTTTTGCTAGAGTTGTTTCTGCCTCCTCTACCTCTAAAGTTTCTTCTTCCTCTACCTCTCATGCTGCTTTCTCCTTTGGGATGATCTTTGGATTGGTCTTTGGTGTGGTTCTTTGCTTTTTGAACAAAGCAAAGTGATTCTCTAGAATGCTCGGTTGTCTTCTTACCAAAAGCTTTCTCTCTGTTAGCTATCTTCTCAATGCAAAGGAGCAAGTCACAGATCAAAGAAAAGCAGGCTTTCTTCAAGATATTAGAACGCAGTCTTCACGGTCTTCATGCAAATGGTAATGGCATGAATATTCTGCCAACAATATCTCACCAGTATTCAATGAACTGGCAACAACATATCACGGATTCCATCTTCAACACAGAGGTCACAACAACCATTTGATTCATATCATGCAGCCATAACGCATCTATTCCAAAACGCATATCTTCCAAAAAAAACAATGGAAAGAATTCATAACAAACACCAAAAATATTCTCATGTACTGGTCAAAGTTTCAAGCTCAAATCACAACCTCAAATCGAAAGGAGAAAACTCAACAGTCCCATACACATACATTCAAAATCAAAGCTTCAATACAAAAGTCACGGGCCTCTTCAATACGTAGCACCCATATCCTACATATGAAAATATTTGCGAACTTTCCCAGAAAACTCCACGCACAGGAATTAGGGCATAAATTAGGTTTTATGCGCTTCCAACGGTTATAAGTAAATACAACACCAAGATTTTGCCTCCATACACTTTAGAAACTATGTGAATATTCACCATCAGTATTCAGTCACTGGCATTCAAAGGAATTACATCAACATATCACAACTTCAATCAACACAGTCACACTTCACGCAGTTGAAGAGAACAATATCTCTTCACTAATGATCTTCAATCTTCAAAGTAGTTGCAACAGAAACAACACAAATTCAATCTCCAGCGAATTATCAGTTGTGAATACCGAGTTTGCAAGTTGCAACTCTTCAAAGAAGACTAATACAGTCTCAATTCTCAAAGATACAGAACCACGAGTTCGAATGTGATGTCCCCGGTTTCAACCCCGTTTGCATGATGTATATATTGTAATTAATCGTGGTGAGGAGCTCAAGGCAAAAGCCCCACCATCGATTTTGTTGTGTATGTTTCGGCAATGCGGATAATTGTCGATGGTATGCTGTGCTATAAGGCACATTATAATTCGGCATCATGTAAACACGCACATCAATTAAAATAAACCACAACCAGCTACGGCAGTGCAACGTTGAATGAAAAGGGCATGGTTCTAAAGGATAAGGGGTGGGGGATGTCAAACCTTGGTTATGGGGGAAAATCCCAAGTTTTGTCACCTTGTTGATTTTCCATCTTCCCTTGTCAATCTCTTGAATGTTTTGTTGGGCAGCTGAGGAGTAATGGCTGCTGGTGGTTAAGGCAGTTAATTCCTTTGGGAGTGGGGTGGTAGGACTGTCAGTCCTTTTTCCACCTGCCCACTCCACCCACGTCTGCCCATTTTTCTCCCTCACGCACTCTTCCCTGGTCAGTTCACTCTCACCACGATTTTGTTTTTGGATCCTCCTCACGCACAGGCTGGGGGGTGGTTTTGGTCTCAGGCAGACATTTTCTTGGCTCCACGAGTTGCTGAGCACCCACGCACTGAAATTTCACGTCCTGGCTGTTGATTGTTCATCCACGGACAAAAACGGAGCTGTTTTCTCCTCACGCAGGGCCTCCATTGTTGTGCAATCTCACACAGAAGGATTCTTCCCCCGTTTCTTCTTCTCACGCACAGGAATTTCTGGGTTTTCCCACATTGTTCTTTTCCCAGCGAAATCGTGGGTGCTGTGGCTATCGAAAGTCGGTATTTTTCCCTTTCCTCTGCGTGGTATTTATGTGTTTTCCCTGTGATTTTGTTGCCCAGGACGGGCTGTTTTCCCCACGTTTGCTGTGAGCTGTGCTCACTGAAACATTTCGGGGCTGTTGTTTCCCCACGTTGTTGGCTGTGTTGCTGGGGTCTTCCTTACATCTTTGGGGCTGTGGTAATTTTGTTTGAAGAGTCATTTTGGCCACGATAGGGCCAAGAATGACTCAAAATTTCTTTTCCCTGTTTAAGCTGTGACAGCTAAGTAATTTCCTGAGTGCAATGGTTAGTCTTCGGACTGTGCTGGCTTGGCTTGTCTGTTGAAAGCCTGTGAAACCCAGCTGTGTTGGTTTGCTATTTGTGCCCCTTGGATATGTATAAGCCCGCAATTGACCCTTATTCCAGAGGAATCATGCCCAGCTCGGGGGTGGCAGCATTACTGAGAGATCAATGAGCAAGCTGTCCTATGGTTGGGTGGAACGTTGTAGCGGCGTAGCTGGTTGCGGGTTAATCCTTCACCAAAAGCTAAGCCTGCTGTCTATATTTCATCTCTGTAATTTATATTGATGTTAAATGCTGGAATGTCTATGTTTGCTTCCGCTGATTGTTTGAAGGACTGTGCATCCTTGTATGATGAATTATGCTTGTTGTTTAGGTTTTAATTTTAGCATTGATCTCCTCTGTTTTATGTTCATGGGCTATTTTCCCGGCTGTGTTGATGTTCGTCGCGTCCTCTTCGCCGGTTGAGGGACGGGGACGTGACATCAAACACAAGGAAGTCCCAACTATCAACATATAATATTACGACTGCAAAAACTTCAATCATTCATCCCCACAAACAATGCACAGACTCCTCATAACCCACAGAACTTACGCAATTTTAATACAATCTTTGAATGAGATAGAATTTATTGGAGAAATTTCAAAACTCATGTGACTCACAAATGTGAAGAAGGAGTGGCGTGAACACTCTCCACAATAAATATCGATGGCTTCATGCAGTTTGAGAAAAGGCATGAATCTTCACTGCAGCAATCTTCAGTGACCGAACTTCAACGAACTTACACCAGGAAAATGGCAAGACAACTTCACTCAACACATCTCAAATCATCAAAAATGTTCCTCAACGCAGTCAAGGGAGTAACGCATGCACGCAGGCTGACAATGGACTGGTATGCAAGCAGCATACCAAGACCGGAACGCAGTAGCAGGAGTTATGGCAGGTGGCTCTGATACCACTGTTGAAATGGATAACTCCTGATTCATTTTATTTCTCCATAGAATGCCTTTATTTATACATCTACAATGAATCTTGGGATCACACATCCGAGAGTCTCTTCATATTCCTAATATTTACAATAACGTATAATCCCGACGGATTATATTCCAACACCCTTCACCCACATCTACGAGTGGAAGAGGCGCTCCTTTGCCTCTGACTCTTTAGGATCCTCTAGTTGAATCTATGTGGTAGCAACAGTGGAAATGGGGTCTGCGTAATTATATGCTTCACATTGTCTGCGGCTGTGGCATTGGGTTTCGAATCGGAATCGAGATCTGATTCTGAAGATTTGATCTCGGCCATCAATGATTGCTTTGAGCGACATTTATGAATTAGGCATCGTTCGGAGTTCTTAATACCTAGCTTTGTGCACAAGGTATGAGAGTTTTTGGTGTACTCTGACACCGTCTGGTCCCTCTCTTGACGTAGGATGGTCCATTTGGTGTACTGATCATCATAGTTTCCCACAGGGTAGTACTGTTCCTTGACGACATCTACGAAAGATCCCCAAGTGGGCTTTGTCTCATAAATTCCAGACTCATATGATGAGTTTTTCTCCCAATAAGTACCCCACAAATTTTGGACATGGGGGACTGCCTTGAGGAGAGAAAATGTGATATTTTCCCTGTCAGAGAAATTGTGGACAGAGAAATTCCCTTCTAGAACATTCAACCAATTATCTAGGGAATATGCATTGATTTGGCCTTCAAATAAAGGAATATCAAAGTTTACTTGTACCTTGAAGGTAGTTTTATCCCATAATCCGTTGCTCGTTGAAGATGCACTTACCGGTCCCGGCATTTGTAGAAGGATTTGGGAGAAATTATCCATGATCTCATTACTCTGTTGCGTGAGGGATTCCTCGAGCAACGATTTGATAGGATCTCCTGCTTCGTTGTCTCTCTTTTCTTCCGCCATGGGAGGTAATTTGGTACGACGAGAGTGATCAAGTGAAACTAGTTCGAGACCCAACTCTCTATACCTGAACCCTGTCGGGGACATGTGCCGAGAAACAATCAAAGATCAGATTGCTCTGATACCACTGATCTGGATTTATGTGTGAACAAAATGAAAGAACAAATATAGAATCGTAATCACATAAATTTTTCAAGGATAACAAAGATATAGTACACACATATTATATTAAATGGTGGAAATAGAACAAACTATAATATAATAGCTAGAATTACGGTGGCTATCTCTAAGAAGAGATGTGGCTGCTACACTCATTCGTGCAAAGATGAATACAAAGTGAGACCAAAGGGGCCTATTTATAATAAGGACAAGGGAGAGAACCCCAAAAGTCCAAAACATAACCCCCACAATGGACAATTGTTTTGAGCCAGTGGAATAGGTGGGTAGCCATCGATCTCCATCTGGATCATACATGACCTTGACAAATAATTTTAAAGAGAAGTATGACTTGGAAAGAGACACAAGAGGCTTTTCTATCACCTCCATGAATGATATAATTGTTCGATTCGCAAGCAAGGTCTTATCTAGTAAGTTGTTGCAGAAGATGTGACCGAATTAGTGTACAGCGGGAACAATTGCTGTGACAGAGTAGTGTGCAGTAGGAGTCCAACTCAACTAGTTGACCTACTTGCTAAATGCATTGTTATCAGATACTGAAGAAGTGCAAGAAAAGGGAAGCCCCTTTCAGTATTCTTGACTCTTAATTTTGATTTCTTTTGTTGCGTGGGTGGAACCTTCTAACTACCAGGCTGTAGATGTTCTTGTCCCATGTTGAGGAGCTCTATACCAGAATCTCTGGTTTGACAAAGAGAATCCCAAGCGACAAAAAGATAATAATGTTGAATAATTTTTGTAGGAGAGGCATTGCAGTACTATATTAGGAAGAAAGCCAGAATTACTAAGGAAACCGTCAAATTGTTTTGAAAAATCCATAGTGAGAGTGTGCATTGCTTAATCAGGTCAAGTCCTTACACAAAATTGTTAGAAACTGAAGAAAACAGTCCAAGACACCGAGCAAAAATATAATATTTAGGAGGACGAAAGGAACTGACACGACATGGCTTTTACACTCACCTGCAACAATTTTACAAGCGAATGCATCACACCATAAATGTTTTCAGAAGCAAAAGTGTTTAGAATAGGTGATATTTTTGATAATACCCACAAGAGAGTCACCGAGTTGGAATCACAAAAAAATACCAATACACCTCCAGAGGTACTAGAAGAGATAAGAAAGGCAACAACTAAAGCCACGACGAAAATAAAAGAAGCAGAGGCACTTTGTGCCAATGTGTTCTAGCAAGTTTCTCAGTCATGGGAAGCTTTGATCAATGATGAAGAATTTGAGCAAATAATAGAGCAGTTGCATACTACTGAGGAAGACTTCAACAAATTGAAGAATTATCTAAAGAAGCTACTGACAGTAGAGAAAATGACCAATACGGCCAACATGAACTAAGTAGCACAAATGAAAACACAATAGCAAAAGAGAACTAATACGGTCGCAAAACTTCAAGCAAAAGCAGAGAAAGTTGCAGGTGTCATTCATCCTGTACATGAAATAGTGCGACAAGATTTGGGGTCGACGAGACTAATAACTTTGAAACACATTAGTTCCGAACTTGTGGAAAACTTGAATAAGACAGAAGCAAAAGTGCGACAAGAAACTGAACAGGTAGTGGAAATATTCCAAGATCTTCAAAGTAAAGTCGTAATAACAAAGGTTTTAAACTAATGTGGCTCAGGACAAGTCACATGTGAGTGTTGGGGGCATGTTGGCCCTAGGGAAAGACAAGATGAAAGAATCGGAATGATAAGAAAGATGAACATTCCAGCCACAAAATTTCGGTCCAAGATAAGGAAAAGTCGCAACTGAAGGAGTCACGACAGAAGAGGAATAAAACAGTTGAAAAGGAGTTTGATTGGTTTTTGGGAAAGAGTTAGTTAAACTAAAATCTTGCTTTTATTAATAAAGCATGTGTATTTTGGGTCGATCATTGCTTATTTTTGGATGAAAACTGAATGTAGTAAAATAGAAAGACATCCCGTCGACTGACAGTTGAGAGTCAATAAACGATTGGATCAAGAATTGTAAAAGAAAAAAATCTTATAAAAACACCAGGCCAAGTTGTTTGTGGGTTGATCTGTCAAAGGCAAGATGATTGATCCAGGTTGTGTGTGGATTGACCATTCAGAGAAAGAGAGGGAGACCAAAACCAGAGAGCATGAGACCAGATATGAATGTGTAAGTTGTAAAGAAGATCAAAAGAAGAGTCCAAAAGCTGAGTGTGCAGATCAAAGGTGTCAAACCATTTCTCATGCCAGATGAAGAGCACCTTTGTGGTTTTTCCCATATGGATTTCCACGTTATACCTTTTCTCTATGTATTTTAAATGTTTATGTTGTGTTGAATGCATGTTTTCTATAATTGAGCTATCTGAATGTATCACACAAACTTAATGGTGAATGAACTCATATACATGTCGCATCTGTAATAAAGTTCACATATGTTAATGCTTTAAGTTTCATATTGTTATATATGTTGACATAATGGTAGATGGTTATTTTGAATGAATGCATGATAAAAGAAGTATAATTTCTGATTTCGGTCAAGTGCCCTAATAGTATTATAAGAGTGAAATCCCCGACATAATTGAAAAAACCTGGTTCTGGAAGTCCCCATAGATATCCCGGGTAGACCTAATCTGTGTTGCAGGTGTCACCGACGGAGTCCTACTTTGTCGGGTCAATATCTTGGGTCTTGTTAACAAATATGGATCTAAACCTGGGTCGATTGGAAGTAAGCCAACATTTGGGTTCTGATTTGTCAATATATCTTCCCAACGAGTTCCCAATGGATCTTAGATATTCATCACTCCAACAATGAAGAGGGAGGTGAGGCAATTTAACCCAAGCCGATACAACAGATGGGATATCCTTTTCAGGATCAGAGGACACAGCCCATTGATTGAGGCACATTCCAATTGGACCCATGAATTATGGGTCATTCATGGAGATTAAATATTGATCCTCCTTCTTTTCAAAGAGAAAAAACAAAAATCCCCTTCCATAGGAATTTTGTTGCACATTCCCTAACATCAAAGGCCTCCAATACTTGTTTAACCAAATTTCAATGGCTCTTGGAGAACCCTATGAAGTGGCCAACTAAACCCCGTTCTAAATACATAGTTGCTTTGTGCTTTAAATTCGAGGAGTTTAATTTTACTTCCAGAACAACTACTCTTTTGACAAATATGAAGTCTTGTCCCGATTTTCTACGTGTGGATGAAGCTGCTTGAACCATGCATCCAAAACCCTCATCCAAAATGCGCCTCCTCCCCTCTGGTTTAGGGTCCAGGGGAGGGTCCATGACTCTAGCCTGTAAACCCTAATCGAACCAAAAAATTTGGAAGCTCTCTTCAACAATAGTTTTCCTCTATCAACTCTCTTTTAATTAATTAACAATAATCCTTGACCCCATTTTTATACTTTGATTTAAATAAAATAATTGTTTATTTTTATTAACTTGATTTTTGTTGTTGTTAAATTTCTATTAACATTCCACATTTACTTTAATCTCTATTTTATATGCCAAAATTCTATGAAAATCTACATACTAAATATTAATATTGAATATGCCAGAATTCTAAAAAAAACCCACATATTAAATTATTAATATTATATAATATTACAATACTGAATAATATTTACTAAAACTACAAGGTGTATTATTTGTACTAATGAAGCATTACACTTAATATTATCATTTTCTTATCTACTTGTTATTTTTTATTAACTATTTTTTTAATCAAATTTTCTTAATAGACAAGTACTATGCAACGTTGTTGCTACTCTCACTTGCTTTGTATATACTCTATTTAATATATTAAAATTAATTATCCCATTTGTAACAATAATGATTGCACCGAGAAGCGCTCTACAGCCCAGTATGGGGAGATCTTGTAACGTTACGTAACGTTACATATATGTCGGCTATAAAAAAACAAAACTTTTAATTATCTTCCAAAATAAATGTCGGCCACAAAAAAAACCTAATATGGGAGAGATGTTGTAATGTTCCTACCTAACAAAATAATAAAAAATTTAATTATCGGCCATAAAAAATGTCAGTGAGAAAAACAACATGATATAGGGGAGATGTTGTAATGTTTCTTCTTAACAAAATAATAAAAAATAAAAAATTGAATTATCGGCAAAAAAAATGTTGGTAGTGCACATGGTTTTAAAACCATGAAAACCATGTGCAAGGCCTCCTAAAAAACCCATGGTTTTATTGTACATGGTTGTACATGGTTTAGGAGGTAGTTGCAAATGGTTTTAATACCATGTGCAAGGCCTCCTAAACAACCCATGATTTTAGGAGGACCTTACACATGGTTTTAAAACTATGTATGGGGGAGATGTTATAATGTTCTTTCCCAACAAAATAAAAAACAATAAAAAATACTATATGCAACCATAAATAGTATTAAATATTAATAATAAAAATATTATTTGTGAACCTTAAATAAAAAGATGTGCCTTTTGGTCTAAATCACATTAAAGTTGATAGTTGAGTGCAATACTTACGAAGATGTTTGCACCTCCAAAGATTTGATCCCTCTCGGCGCTTGATAGAGCCTACGATTTGGATCTATGTTGGTAAATATTTACAAATGATCTCAATTTTTTTAATACCAAATGTTTATGCTAAATTTAGTTTCATCTTCTAATTTATTTGGTATGGTTTACAAGTTGAGTTGTTTTTAAGTGAGTTGTTTCACTTGTTAGAACTAGTGTAAAAAAATGATGTACACATCATTAGTGAATGTATGTTGTTTATAATGGTAATTAAGCATGTGTGGATAAGGTTTATTTCCATTGTCTCATTTAATGTTATGTTGTTCTTTGGAAAAGGGGAGGCTTGGTCTCACATTATTTTAGCAACATATCAAGTTGTTATAGTTTATATAATATTTATCAAATTTAGTTGAACTAGGTTGAAAAAAATTGTAAACTAGTAGAAATGAATAAAAAGTTTGAGATGTTGGGTGCAAGTTTACGGATTTGTGCTGTGTAGAAATTTAGTAGTGATCGACGGGTTTTGGGTGGATCCTCCACCCATCATCAAGATCATTCGAAGCTATGGCACGATAAAAACGAAGAGAGGAGTAGAATATATTTATAGAAATTTAAAAAACTAATAGTTAAATATAAACATCAGAGATAAATTGTTTAGGGATAAAGTTGAGAAAAATAAAGTTGAAAAATAAAAATATAAAAAATTTATTAAAAAAAATAAGAAAAAAAATTAAAAAATTAAACTTAGATAGAAATAGGTGAAAGGAAGATAAATAAGCAAGGAGAAAGTTGATTAATAAATTATTTAATTATCTCTGAAAGTAAATATAATAGTTAAAAAAATCAAAGACAATTAAATATAATATCCACTTTCTTTCACAAATTGGCATGATCGAAACGTTCAACTCACTCAAGCCCATACACTGGGTGCAGTTCCTTTATCTTGGGGATGTTTCTCATGAGACTCCATGATCTTCTGGCCATGTTTCTTAATATTAAGAATCGTCCATCACCATTGCATTAGGTTGGGCAATATGTGCTAGTCTAACCTCGAGGGTTGCTTCATATGTTTTAATGCTTCGTGTCATCACTACAAATGCATGCCCATTAATGCTTTTAAATATATAGATCTCAACAAGTTGTTCAATTTTCTACCTACATAAATTCAACTCCCACTTCATGTTCCTATCTAAATTGTGTGCAACGACTACTATTTCTTTGTTTGCATTCATAATGACTACTATGCTTTGTTTGCATTCTCATTCCTTGATCCTTGTCACTTGTGTAACCTTCACTCCAACAAATGCAATAAAAAAAACTGTATTTCCATTTTCGATGCAACACTATGCTTTTCTTTCTATCAACTTTACTATTTCCTTCTTTGCTCTCCCTTATCTTTTTTAAATTTTGTTACAATAGAGTTTTTCTTTTTCTTCAAGGTGATGATGATGATGATGCTTAACGTCTACTCACACCAAACTTTGGTCTATCGTACCCAAAGAAATGCATTATTTAGTTTGTTTTAAAAATGTATTTCTATGCTCAAAGAGCTTGGACATGGGTTCACGCCTTCCATGCAACACAAAGAAAATAATTGGCCCTTGCTTAGAACAATAATCGCATAACAATTTGTTTACATGTACACTAGATTATTTCTATTTTCCATAAACATCTTTCTTGTAAAAGTTAAATTTACTTTTGGTTCACTTTTTATATCATATGTTCATAAAGATTCCTAAAAATCCCTAGTTGAACAAATGCTACCAATGCACTCCTATTAGCACTTGTGCATTAAAAAATCACACAATTACACTTCATTATACAAACTTTTTTAAATCTATTTTTGAAAGTTCTACTTGCTTAAGATAGACATTTAACGTTCCATTTTTTATATGTACCTGCAACGCATTGTATATTCATTTTTTAACTTTTACTTTTTTAATTTTTTTTTTTTCAGGAAGAAAAAGCCTGTCCTTGATATTCTTATTAAGAATCAAAGGGCAGTGTTAACACTCACCCATTAAGAGTTACAATACATAAATAACCAATCAGAAAAGGTTCACATCCAGTCGCAGCCGGGGGGAATGGCAACAAAAGAAATGTAACCCATCAGAAATCAGTCTCATCATAAAGAGGATCTCTATCAATCAATCCAATCTATCGTAAACCAAGAAGATCAGATCTGCGATCCAAAAGCATCCACTCATAATACATCGATCAAATAATGAGAGATCAAGGTTTTTACTTGTTAAAGATCAAGGTCAAGAAATATAAATATTTCTTCATCGAAGTTAATGAAATTTGTTTAATTGTGAAATTGACGTTCACGTATTAAATAATTAATGAACTTTGTTTTATTGTGAAATTTACTTTCAAATAATTAAATGAAAATGGGATTAATGATGAAAATATAATAATTTATATCATCGAAGTTAATGAAGATTGTTTTATTGTGAAATTGACTTTCAAATAATTAAATGAAAATGGGATTAATGATGAAAATATAATAATTTATATCATCGAAATTAATGAAGATTGTTTTATTGTGAAATTGACTTTCAAATAATTAAATTAGCATGGGATTAATGACGATGTTTGGTTTTGTAAAATGCGACTTAAATAATTAAGTTCACATGAGACAACTTAGCCTTTAGCGGGTATTATTATGTTTAAATAATTATGTTCGCATGAGACAACTTACACATTAGTGAATATCGTTATTTTTTAAATTGCCACACAAAAAGCCATATAAACTTTATTTGTGTACACTCTATTATCAATTTTCTCCTTCAGCATAGCATGTGATTAGGTGGGCCATGTCCATCGAAACTTGAAAAAAGATTTTGATACGGTAATATTGGGGGGAGAGGAGGCTTTTTTTAACAAATAGGAGATTTTAGGAGGTTTTAAAATAATTGTGCTATTTATTGAAATTATTGAAATAGTTTAGAGTTAAATAATAGTTATTTTTAAATTGAGTGGATATTTTAATATTTTTAAATTGGAAAACAATTTTACAAAACTTTTTAGAATATATATATATATATATTGATGGAGAGATTTTGATCATGATTCGTTTAAATTAATATATATCATTAAAAATAAAATTCAAAGGAATTTACCAAAAAAAACTAATGTTGGAAATTTTATATTCAATTTTATTGTTTTTACTCAGTTTGAATATTGTTTTACAAGTGGTGTTGGAAAAAAATATGTCAATACTAACATGTGCTAAAATTGTGTTTCTCTCTCCACATATATAAAAGGTTGGTAAGTAGGGGGTGTTTTAAACCCCGAGGAACAATATGAATATATAAGAGTTAAAAAAATCTTAAAACAATGGAGATTGGGACACTTGTAATTATCAAAGACTTTTCTATTCCTTAAATGTGAGACTTGATTTCCTCCCATACATCATGTCCCTCTAGATTGATTTTAAGAGTTTAAGTGTTTTAACTCTATTGAGTTTTTCTAGGTCCTTTGATCTCTCAATTATTAAGCAAACTCCATGGAAAACATGGGAGAGTTATTGAATGAAGGTTTGTTGAGTCAAAATGGGGAGGTCCCCTTTATATGTTATCTCCCATCACATGAAACTAATATATCCAAAAATTAGAAATGGCATGGAATTCGAATCAATAGACAAGTGGCATTCTCCATCCTTTTACATGAAGCAAGGAGAACTGCTCCCGTCTCCCTCGTACTCCTCATTGATGCCTTTAAGTCTAGACAAGGGTGCACAGTTAAGAGTGATGAGATGGCTCTTTCTAACAAAGGTGGGATTAATTTGGCTTGCTCTGGGTGGTGTTTACCCAACTTTACTCTTATTCTACTTGCTCTATCATATGGTCTCATCGATCCATGGAATTTTGGATCTAATTTTATTGCAGTGGTTGTTATCTATGCTTATCATCGGTATATTGAGTGGTTTTATTCAATCAAGTTATTAGACCACATGTTTTATGTTGTGGTCTTATCGAGCCATCAGAATTTGGGTCTTGTATTGATATTGTGGTTATTGGTATATTTATCCTCGGTATTATTGGTGGTCTTCTTTTGGATCTCATCATGTTTTTATAGCAATGAGCTCATCCTTTTTCATTGTGTGTGGATACTGCCACACTAGGCGATGCGCTCCATGCAAAATTGCAAACATTCATCTAGTTATGAGAAGGGTTGTGCATCAATATTAGGATCTTCAAGTGACAATCCTACATCTCAACAATAGAGGGTCTTCTCAATTATATGCTTAGTTTGTCAAGAATGTAGAATTGGAAGCAAAGGTGTCCATCCAAGGCAACCAAATGGAGAAGATTACAATAGACTATAACATGCAATTTCAATTAACATTGGGAATAGCAACTAACTTAGAGCTCACACACTTTTACCTCTAGTTCAAAAGTCTCAATTGGGTCTATATAGGAAACAACCGAGGAGGAATAACCCATCCCAAAAACCCATGGGAAAAATGGAATTCAAGTGGCATCTTTGGAATCCAATGTAAATGTCAAGCAAGCCCACAATGATAATGATTTCTATTAAAAAATCCAAATTTTTATGTATCATTAATCAATATTTTTGTTAGGTTAATATATTACAATCTGTAAATGTAGTTTTTTAAGTTTCGTGGAGAAAAATGTCAGAATGATGCAGATTGTAGGTGATTCTTTACAGTTTGGGGGGATTTTGAAGCTTTGATATTAGACTCTCTTCATTTGAATTATATTAACCCTTTGTATGGTGTTGTTACAGAGAAAACTTCCTATGGATTGGGGTGTACCACAACAGACAGATAAACCGCAGAAATCAATCCTTTCCCATATGCAAGAGAAACCAAATATCTAACACTAATGGATCATGGGTCGTACCTTATTCCAGACAGTTGAAGTAGATCCCCATTGAGCTTTTTCCAATCCCGCTTGCTTTAGCAATTCACTCTCAACAACAGTAAACAAGGAAAGAATGCTATATAATATGGTGTTAGATCTACTCTAGCATATATATTCATCAATGTATACAAATTAAACATATCCATGGATTCAATATTCATTCAATTGCACATTAAATGGATAGGAAAAGATATTTCTATTAATCAAATCAGATATTACAGAAGTGACAACCTATATCGGCAGTTCTGCAAACCGGAGAAACTGAGTCCTCCACCTGGGCCTCCACCACCTCAATCCTCCATCTCTCGATAGCAACCTCACAAGAAAAGGTAAGCTTGGGAAGAACACAAAGTGCTCCAAAGGGACAAAGAGATGCAGGCTCAAGCAAGCTACAACAACAATGGACTATAGTTTCCTTACTCTTCAATTCCTCCTCCTTCAATGTCTCCAAGGGGTTCCTTATATAACACTCCAAAGGGGTAATGGAGGGTCAAATCCAAGCGATCTCAAGGCATATGAAAGGCCAAGAGTCAAGTGGTTCAAACACACATCAAGGAAAACTCCAAACATATTTGGATTTATGCACACATCCCGATGTATGCGGGTTTGAAGTCAATATCCGCCTATATACGCGAATATGGAATTAAAAGTCGCGTACAACAATAAACATGTGTTTTTAGGGATGAACTTGGAAACATCAAAGTATAATATTGGTCCATAGGGTCCAAAGAGTCTGCAGAGGGACATGGAAGGCCATAAATATGTGATCAACCATGTGTGGTAAAATCAGCTGTAACAGATGCCCCCTAATGTGTGAGATCAGAGGGGTAACATTATGGCTAAAATACATTATAAAATCCATCCCAGAAGTGGAGTGACGAAGAACTAGGTGGAATAACTAGCCAACCATCAGTATAGTACAATAATCAATCTCTGCATATGATTGGAAATACATATAGCAGTCTCGGATACATAAGAGTACAATGGCCATGAATAGGCATGATATACAAAATGTGACATGTGTGGTCATCGCCACGTACAATATACAATAGTTCATAATCTCCATGATGAAGATATACAAATGGATCAAGATCTCCATAAAAGCTGAAGATATACAATGGACCAAGATCTCCATAACGGCTGAAAATATCTGACATACACTGGAATCAGAGTCACAAGAGCTGAAATCTCATGAACACTGGCATGATCAAGGAGGTAGCATATGTGGAATGCCACCAATCTGGAAAGTCTTCTACACCAACCTCTACAAGTACATGTCCTACTATGTCAATAGAGGTGTTGAGGTAGAACATAGTAGTCCATCATTTGATTATTGGTCATTGATGTATACCGTTAACAGACGCAAGATCACCCACTGATAATGAAAATGGAATTCAAGGTACTAGAGTGCAATCTAACAAGTGTGAATAGATGTGTTGAGGTCAAACACTTGCAATAATCCATCGATCAGGGGACATTGATGTATTCCAAAAACTATCAATGGTGAGAGAACCTACCACTGATGACTGTAAGTCTCAAGGCACTCAAATGAATCTATACTCCTATCCCAAAATAAATGATCTGAAGTTGATGGGATGGAATCCACTGGAAGGAGGGCATTAAGGAATCCCCCATCAACCAACATGAGGTACTCAGCAACTCTATATAATGTGGAAGGACTCGAACAAGATGTGCATGAACCAATAACTGTACCGGGAATGTCCGACATGCAGAAAGGCAAATGGTGACTGAAGATAAGTAGCATGGACTCAGGTTTCAACTTCCTTTGAACAAGAGCAGAAAGGCAAATGGTGACTGAAGATAAGTAGCATGGACTCGACATGCAAACTGGGACATCTCTATGACACAGAAGGCATCAACAAAGGCTCCATAGGGACTGGAAGCTTAACCAATCGATGGAGATAAACTCAGAGTAACGAGTACAACTCCTAAAGTCAAACTAATAACCCAACCAATGGATGTGATATAGAATGCTCTCTTAGAAGGCGACATGACTCGACTGCTGCCAAATATAACATCTTTTCCTGTCCGAATTTTTGGTTTTTTTATTTTTTTTTGAACTTTTTAAAGATATTTTGAAAAGCTTGAAAAAGAATAATAGTGATTTATAGTTACAAATCTAGGAGGAGATGAGTGTCAGGGGTCAAACAAGCTATTTCCAAGCAACGGAACATACCTACGCTCAA
Source organism: Pseudotsuga menziesii (assembly GCA_001517045.1). NCBI lineage: Eukaryota > Viridiplantae > Streptophyta > Pinopsida > Pinales > Pinaceae > Pseudotsuga > Pseudotsuga menziesii. Next base: position 15,833 of record LPNX010259230.1, read on the forward strand.
TGCAAGGAAACATGTGCAGGATAACGACACTCGAGGGAATGTCCCCTCCCGATAAAAAAATGGGGTATCAAGCTGCAAAAGATATGTAAAAAGGATATGCCTGGCTAGACATGAGACAAGCTCAGACTATATGGTTGATAATCAAATTCAGGGAAGCCGACATAAGGCTCAATAAGGCAAGCAAAACTCATGATAATGCAATTACAACTTGACATATACAAGGGGAGCCTAGGGGAAAAAGGCCAGCATAAAGTTCAAGAGGAGTATGAAGATCTTGCGTAAAGTCATGGTGGTACTATACAAAGGACTCCCACACCCTAAAGGAGAAATGCCAGCATGGGAACCAAATGCAAAACATGATCTAACTAGGGTACCCATGTACGGGAAATCTCTACCATTCACAACATGTCACTTCTAAAAGCAGCAAGAAGGTTCTGTGACAAGTTAGAATGGGTTCGTACCTAAGGTTAAGATGAAATGGTCATAAGGTTATGCAAGTGCAAACGGATGTGAAACCTAACCTAAATGCCAGTTTAGAAATAATACCTGAAATAGGCATGAACAAGTCAAAGCCACGGTCAAACTGTACTCAAAATGGGCTCCTACAACATCAAATTAGTTCAAACGGTAAAAAATGATCAGAAATGGTCAAAAACTATAGAAAGTGAGTAAAAATTTCAAAATTTTTCTATAAATAGTAAAAAACTTAAAATTTTTCATATCATTTCTATTTTTACCCAGGATAGTGTATTTGAGCTCAGAACTTCATAAGTGAATTCTGTGAGCATCGTCCAGCGGAATCTCTCCCCGTTTGATCTAGGTAGATCCCCTTGCCTCTCTCTTGCATTTTCATATAAAATTTTTCAAATTTCATGGTCAAATTAATTTTTTGGGGCCATCCCAACTTGGGCGTTTCAACCCACGCGAAAATCGGGATTTTTTTTCGTGTATAGGGCTCACCATACGCGGAAAATGCCCTGAAACCCATGTGCATACACGACTATTTTGAAAACAGTTGTGTACAGGGGTGTGAACAAGGATTTAATGGACAAATAATTATCAAAAACTTGCTTTTTTGTGCAGGATGGTGCTAGAGTGGTGAGAGAGAGAACATGGTGATGTTGAGGAAGCTATTCAGGCTGATCTCATGGCTCAACAAGCATTACGGGCATGTGGCTTATACAAGTTTTGGTGTCTTGACAGCTTGAGGGCCAAACCAAGATTACTCCAGCTGCTGGTAGATTATTGGGATCTAGAGTTTGAAACATTTCAGATAGATGGGATGTCGCTCAGCATTGAGGTTGAGGACATATATTTCATCACAGGTTTGTCCCGACGAGGGGAGGTGGTGAACCTCCGATCTCGTGGGCCAGGCAGGGGATTGACCATAGATGAGTACATATTTGTGTACTGTCTTTCGGACACTGAGAAGGTTGGGAGTCAAATCCTGACAAACTCTATTCAGATTCTGGGGCTGAAAGCCATACTTTTGGCCTTAGGAAGGATTGCAGGTTTGGCTTCACTCCACCAGGCCTCACGACCAATGATGTTCTATGCGGTAGAGTGTATGCGACCTACAGTATATGACTAAAGTACTACGCTGTTGAGCAACATGAAACAACAACTCAGTGACTGCAAGATGGTCTGGGTGCAAAATTTCAGGTTTGGCAACATACTGAGCACATTCTTCTTTGAGCGAGTCTCAGAACTAAGCCCTAAGGTAGACATTGCTCCACATGGAGTTCAGGATCCAGCTCAGCGGTGCTGGGCTAATGTCATGCACAGACTCGAAGGTGGAAAGCTGGCTAACCCCTACCCAACAGATTTCTTTCCATGGTGCCGGAGACAACTGATCGCCATACATGACTATCCCTATGCAGGGATTGACTTCCGTGATGATCCAGAAATGCCCCTACCTCCAGGAGCGGCTTATGGAGAAATAGGTAAAGAATCCCGAAACCACTTTTAATTTTTGAATTATTAAAAAATTTTGTGTGTTTTTAATATATGAAATCAAAAGACGTGTTTTTGGTGTGACGACCCATAGTGACAATCTATCATGTATATGCAGATGTAGGACCATGACGACCGGATGGTTTCCCTCGTCATTGAAGGAGGGGAAGAGGGGATGAGATTATGGGTGTAGATGCGGAGCGGACGCTCCAAAGCATTCACACAAACTTTGTTCGATTGACACATAGAGTACCCATGGCGCAAGTCAAGGACTTTCCTGAGGCCATGCAGCGCCAGGTGGTTGGAGTACCACGAGCATGGGTTCGACTGTTTCACTGGCTAGCTAGAGCCGTAGTGTGCTATCATGGTCAACACCCTCCTCCACCTCAGGCTTAGATACCTAAGTGTACTCATTTTTGTATGACTGTGTAGTATATTTTGGTGGCTCGGAAGCCCTAATTTTGTATATGACACTTATGTATTATGACTTCACTTTTTGAACTTAATGAATTTTTTTTTATGATGATCAATTTTTATTTTATTTACATGTGTGTAAAATGTGTTTGTGATATGTTTATGGTCCGTGAAACAAATGCCAATCTAACACATAGTTAGCATATGAGTCAGCAACTTGATTAAAAATTCTTGGAACATGAATGTATTTTATACTCTCAAATTGTCGTTCTAGCAATCTAACACATAATAATCTTTGTAATAATGTCGGATCCCTAATATGATACAAGCCATTAAGTTGTGAAACCACTAACTTCGAATCAAGACGTACCTCAAGAGAATAAACACAATGCGAAATGGCATCACGCAATAACTCAATAATGGCACTATATTCAACAACATTGTTTGACGAAGGCTATAAACATATGCCTCCTGAAGACAATACTTGACCCGTAGGAGTATAGATCACCAAAGCAACTGAAGCTGAGTTTTGAGTGTGACGGCTAGCACTGTCGGTGAATCCTAATAATAGACTTAAGTGACTTGTTCACTGCTTCAACCTGGACATTCACTTGAGGGTAATAAGAAGAGGAGTGCTCTTTCTTATACCCTAACTTGGAATCCAACTCTTCCATCATTTTGTTCTGAAAGTGCCTACCATGGTCAGTGACAAGATCTTTCAGAATGCCGAACCGGGTGATAATCTGGTTAAATACGAAATTCACGGTTGTCTCATCATCGGATTTAACTCTAGGTATAGCCTATGCCCATTTCCTAAAGTAATCGATAGCCACAATAATATTATGGTGCCCCCCAGCCGAAGCTGGGTCGAAATCCATAAAATCAAGCCCCCACTTGATGAAGGGACTGGCGGTGACAATAGGGTGCAAAGGGGTAGGACACGAGCACATATTACATGCAAACACCTGGAAAGGGTGGCACTTCTTAACCGCATTAATGCAATCCTCAAAGATAGATAGCCAAAAATAGCTCGCTCTTAAGATTTTTTGGGTTGTATAAAGCCCATCTAAATGACCACCACACGCCCCTCCATGGAAATAATTAAGCACAACCTCATCCTCATCGTGAGTTAAACAACAATGTAAAATGGAATCCACCCCATGGTGGTACAAAGTATCATCCACTATAAGGTAGTTCTTCGCTACGTGATGTATTCATCGTCGCTCATCCCGTGAGAGGTGAGTGGGGACCTTCAATGTTTGCAAATACACAATGATATCTCCATACCAAGGGTCCACGGTTGAGATGAGGAATATATGCTCATCGACAAAAGAATCCTCATAAACCTCCTCTTCCTCCAAATTTGGGAAATCTGATATGAGCTCATTAAAGATTAACAATTTCTTCGATTTTGCCGAAATGAAATCGAGATCAAACTCTTGCAAAATCACAATCCACTTATTATATTTTCCCCCAACCATCCTTCTAGTGAGGACGAACTGAAATGGATTGATGTGAGCTACGACCAAAGTTTGGCAAAGGAGAATGTAATGTCTCAAACGTTGAACCGCATGAACGGTGGCTAAGGATAGCTTCTCCACATGGGAATAGAAAAGTTCCACATCAATAAGGTTTCGGCTCAAATAATATATGACATGCCATGGAGCCCCTCATCCTCTTGAACCAATACCATACCAATCGTCTCTTGAGACGTGGCCACATAAATCAAGAAATCACGGCTATAGTCTGGTGGACTAAGTATGGGGGCCGTTTCTAAGGCTTGCTTAAGAGCATCGAAAAACTCTTGGGCTCGCTCATCCCAGTAAAAAGGGGTGTCCTTCTTCAACAGACACATGAAGCCTTTAGTCAAGTTGGCAAAATTGACAACGAACCTTTGCAAGAAGTTTGCCATGCCTTGTAAACATTGAAGGTGTTGAATGTTACGCGAGGGAGACAATTGAAGTATTTCCTCAACATTCAAGGGATCGACACTAATACCCTCCTTGGACACGATGAATCCTAGTAAATGACCAACTGTCACGCAAAAGATGCACTTATGAGGGTTTAAACGAACTTGATAATGACGACATATTTCAAACACTAATCTCAAATGATAAGGATGATGCATTCTCAAATGAGAGTGAGCAGCAAGATCATCCAAATATACTTCGATAATCATTTTAAGATCGTGAAATATTAAGGTCATGGCCCGCTGGAACGTAGCTCTGTCATTTTTAAGGCTGAAGGGCATCTTCCGATATGCAAAAGTTCCCCAAGGACAAATAAATGCAGTCTTGTGTTGATCCTCAGGCTTAATTTGTATCTGATTATATCCAGAAAAGCCATCCATAAAAGAAAATACCTCACTTCCTGCACACTCATCCAAAATTTGATCAATAAATGGTGTAGAGAAATTATCCTTCGGACAGGCTCGATTTAAGTCACGTGTAACACTCCGGTTTTGATCCTGTTGCATTAAACGTACATGATGTATATATTGTAAATAATCATGGTGCGGAGCTAAAGGCCAATGCCCCACCATTGAATGGTTATGCTATGTTTTGGGTTGAAATTGTCACCTATGGTATATCAAGGCATGCGACATATATTAAGTTTTGTCATCATGTAAATATGCATCTTTAATTAAAATGAACCCTGACCAGCTACGTTCACGGCAACTAAATTGAGAAGGGGCATGATTTTTACAAGGATAAGGGTGGGGGATGTCAAACCTTGACCATGAGAGAAAATCCATGTGTCACCACCCTTGTTTTATCCAACCATCACCATTAAAAACTGTTGCTGTTAGTTGGGGAAGTTATGGGTGGGAGTGGAGTGTGGTAGGACTGCTAGTCCTTTCCCACACGCACACTCCACCAGTGTGGCTGAACTCACGATGGCAAGCAAAAAACACCGCCATCACTTCAGCGGACACTTCAATCTCTCCATGACGGTGCTGAAACACTCACGCACTTTCGACTACTCACGCATCCTCTCTATTGTCTGTTCATCCTCACGCATATGTGGAGCTGTTTATTCTCATGCACAGGTACTTTTCCTGTTTGGGGTCTCACGCATCTAGGAGAGAGGAGCCACCTCCACTACCATTCACATTTTCCACAGCGAGGATTCGGGTGTGTTCTCGACCCTCTTTTGGAATTGGGTGTAAAGTTTCTCTCACGCACTAGGTTCTACATTTTTGCCGCTCACGCAGCAAGTTGGGGGGGGGAGTTGTTCGGTCACTATCACCCACGAATATTCTTGTGGAGAGCCATTTTACGCTCAGGGAATGTGTGTAAGTTTTCCTCACTGATTTGTGGCTCGTGCATATGTTTTTCCCTTTGTATTTTGGGGTCTGGTGCAAGTTTCTCTCACGCACAGGCTAGGAGATTGTATTTCTTCCCTAGTGTGGTCTAGGTAAGTTTTCCCGGTGACTTCGTTGTCCAGGACGGACTGTTGTTTCCCCATGTTGTGAGTTGTGTTTACTGATACATTTTGGGACTGTTGTAATTCACTCAGGAGTCGTTTTGGCCACGATAGGGCCAAGAACAACTCAGGATTCGTTTCCCTATTTAAATTGTAACTGTTGTTTGATTGCATGCATGCAACGGTTGGTCTTCAGACTGTGTTGGGAGTATCATTGGAGGAAATTTGGGGTCTAAAATGGGCCTTATAAGAAAATGTGCCAAAATAAGTTTTTGTGATTTGGAATTCAAGAACCAATAGAATTTAAATAAAATAAGTCAACCATAATGGTTGAATTGACATATTTGTCATTAAAAAAACTATTTTTTTTGTTCATATTTTCGACATATCTCATTGTGTTTTTACTCAAATTTCGATCGAGAGATCTTATTGGATGCGGAATTTGATTCCGCATCCAACGAGTACCCACACTGCATACTTTTGACGGACCCCGCTACCCCAAAAACAAGAAATACCTGAAAAAACGTGNNATGGGGGCTTGGTTTGCTTGATAAACCTGGTGTGTTTGGAAACCACACAGACAGAGCTAGAGGGTTGGCTTTCTTCTCCACAACCCATGAATAGCACTGGAAGGGAATGCAGGGCCTGGGGGACTGTGTAGCAGAAAAGGGACCGATTCCTTGTGTTGGGTGTGTGTGGGTGTCTTACAAGTCAGGATAGTTCTTGTGTAGGTGTTCCTGGCTCTGTAATGGGCTCACTAGCTTAGCATTTAGCCTTTCCCAACTCCTTGATGGCTCGATAAACCTGACCATGTTGGCTTGGCTGTCTTGTTGATGGCCTGATAAACCCAACTGTGTTGGCTTGGCTATGTTATGTGTATCCTTGGCTATGTGTAAGCCTGCTTGTTCCTTATTCCTTGGGGAATCATGCCTAGCTCGGGGGTGGCAACATTGCTGAGAGATTTAGGAGCATGCTAGCCTATGGTTTGGTGGAACATTGCAGTGACGTAGCTGGTTGTGGAACGAGTTCTTCATAAGATAAGTAATCTTGTCTATTTTACTCCTGCAATCATATTTATTGTTAATGAACATAATGAAAATGTTGAATGCTTGTATGAATGTATGTTGCTTCCGTTGTGTATGAAAAATAATTGTATATGTGTGTGTTCTACTTCAATGCATTTTGTTTTCAGCATTTCCATTTTATGAATGCACATGTTCATGGGGCTGGTTTCCCGGATGGTTAAGGCCATAGTAGCGTCCTCTTCACCAGTCGGAGGGCCGGGGACGTTACATAACGAAAATCAATGCATATTCAAATCACTCCCTGCTTCTTATCTACCGGAACGGGATTTGAAACTCACTCCGTCAAGGGAACAAGATAGATAAAACTAGCTTTGAACAGTTTCTCTCTCTCAGCTTTAATGGCGGGTGCTTTTCTAGGATTCACATCACGCAAACATTGTCGAACTGGTTTTGCATTCGGATAGGTCTTGATTTTATGTTCGACAATACAAGGGGCTATACCTGGAATTTCTTTGTATGACCAAGGGAAAATATCATGAAACTCCTTAAATAGCTCGGTATACTCTTTAATCTCATCGGGGGAACAACCCACCCCAATGTAGATGTTCTCAATCTTACCAAGATCATGGTAAATATTGATAGGAATCATTGGTGACAGGTTATCCATGTTCCCTTCAGCCATCTGACCAAGAGATCTTACTATGGGACCACGAGGATACCAATTTTCATGTTAAGAATCTCCCTAAAGTCATCACACTCTAAACGATCAAGCTTAGGAAGGAAATACGATCTATGGAGCAACTCTTCCCAAGGTTTCTCAATCCCAGACATGGCCTCAAGAATAGCTTCATCTAATGGAAAAACATCATCAAGGCAGTCGTGAGAGTGAGATGACTCTACTACCCATGCAAGAAACACATAAGGGTCGTCCTCCTCCGTCCGTGAAGAGGAAGGACTAGGCTCTACAACATGATCAATATTCGCTTGATACGCCACCATTGTTGTAGGAAACGACACGTCTGTCTCGACAGGCACACTTGAAGTACTTGATGAAGGAAGAATCCAAGGATCTCCCATATGAGTAGTGCGAACATATACTGAATTCAACGAGGATGAGGCCCCACCAAGACTAGATCCAATCATAAGGACGGGTGCGGGACAACTAAAGGTTCCCATAAAAGAATGATACATACCCACACCCACATTCTTAGTTGCCGGTTGAGAATGACCAATAATCGAGATGGAAGCTCCCGATGATGAGTTGACACTCGGATTGTGGAATGACTTTTGATCAATAGAAAGGATCTTCCCATTAAATGGAAAGAAAACCACTAGAAACAGGGAACAAGCTAAAGCTTTCATATTGTACATCCAATTCCTACCCAGCAAAAGAATGTAGTCAAGGGGCGCATCAACCACCTCGACCTCGATCGCAATAGTATTCCCTCCCAATTGGACCTCTAAATACTGAAGTATACCGTGCGGCCAAAATGACCTACCATCGAAAGTCGTCAACATGTTGGCATATTGAGACAACTTGGTAGAACCTAAACCCTTCCAACAAGATAAAGACATCACAGAAGCGGCGGTGCCTTCATTAATGATAGTACGCATGATGGTATTGTTGAGACACTCTATATGAATCAAAAGAGACATGTAGTAAGGAAAGCGAGGTTGTACTCCCATGGTTTCAAATTTGATAATGGAAGAGGAGCTATCGTCACTAACCCCAAGAGTAGACATCAAGGCATCGCACAAGGGGTCTGGCCCAAATCCTCGACAATTGAATAGTTCTGGGTGGCTCGCGCATTAGGATTGTACCCCAAACACTTCAAGACTCCCTTAGGAATGCAAGGTGGAGCATCAGGTTTATCCATAGGATTTTCAATTTGCAAAGGGCTCTCGGGTGGGGAAGGTTCTTTCCCAAGGTTAGGTTGTGACAAACCATAATATTTCGCATGTGTCACAACTTTGGAAGCTTTCACCATGTTGATACAACCGTGACCATGAGCGACCTTCGGCGTATTTTGAGTTCCACCATATGCACAACCAGGATCAATGGTCCTCGAGTTCATATTTTGATTATTAGGTAAAGGATTAGTAAACATAGCTGGGCCCTGTGTTATGAACTTCGAGGCATCCTCCATACAAGGCCAGAAATGAGTGAGGTGATTGTCCTTACACAACTTACAAGAAAACTTCACCTTACGCTTAGGTTGCTTGTCTCCCCCAACATTATTCGTGTTCTTGTCATTATTATTAGCATTTTCATTTTTATTCCCACCCTTACAATTATTTTTTCCTTTCTTTTTATGCCTTCTAGGCTACTGATTGCCTTTTAGGTTCAACGTTTGCACGAAGAGTACACTCACCGATTGGGTAGGTTGAGACGAAGTCGTAGCTTGTCCCAACGCAGGCAGGTTAATCGATAACTGGCTCACTTGTTTTGTAACCAAGTCTACAGGTTTGGTACTTGTGGAGCCAACAATACCATCGGCATGTGGCCCAGGTTTGATCTTGGGGTTGAAATCGGATCTTGGAGCATTCAAAATAATCTCATACAAGAGTCCAGATTGAGCATAGGTCAAATCCAACTCTTGAGCCCTAAAGATAGCTTGGTCCTCATTTTGACTCCAGATGTAGAAACATCCTTCGCAATGTAAGGTAACAATGACTTGAGAAACCATTCTAGAAGAAACTCTGGTGGTATAAAGGATTTAATTAATCGTTTCCGTCTACACCACTCTTGAATATGATCTGAAATGTGCATGGCTTTGTCTCGGCGAAAGGTTGGCAAGAGTTTGGTACCGACGTCATAACATATGGGTAGCTGAAAATGATTAAGAAAAGTAATGGCGATATCATCGAACGTAGCATAAGCCGGCCCTAGTAACTCTATATACCATTTCGCCGCAGGACTCGTGAGGGTGCGTTGAAATAGCCTCAAACGGATAGAATCATCGTGTAAGGAATTAGAAGAACACCAAAGGTGGAAGGTTGTGACATGCTCACCAGGATCTTCACCAGACTTACCTTCGATCTTGGGAATGTCCAAAGGAAGCTTGGTAGGGACTACTGACCTTGCCGGATTATGAGACACGTGATCATTCATCAATCTCAACAAATCAGGTAGGTTCAATGTTGCAAGGAAAGGGAGCCTAGGTTGAGTCGGTCGATGCCACGCTCCCCGGTAGTACTTATTCATATAAGGTTGATTGCTATACATACCATGGCCTTGGCCAGTGAGATAATAACCTCCTCGCATTTGACCCATGAAGGGTTGCATGGAAGCATTGTGATGCGGAGTACCTTGATTATGAGGTGCTACAAAGCCATAATTAGAAGAGTAAGTGAGTTGTTGATACCCATACCCATATGGTTGATAGTTTTGTCCGTACTGTGGTCCATAAGAATGTCCATGGGAAGCTCCATAAGGTGTTCCATGGGATGTTCTATGAGATGGTCCATAGTTAGGTATATGGGGAGTTCCATGAGCTGGACCATGAGATGATTCAAAACAAGTACATGACCTGCTGACAAAACAGGAGGCACTTGGCTTTGTGATACTACAGTGTTAGCAGTTGCAGGATGAACGTGGCTAGTAGCGGTATTGGGCCCGAAGGCCCACACGAATTAGGGGGAGGATAGGTCGTTAAAAAATCATTCGAAGGAATGGGGTTCGAAGATGATGGGACATGTGAAGGAATGTAAGTGGTGTTCCCAATGTTCACACGTCTTAGTTCTGGTAACCGAATAGGGTTACTAACACTAGGCCTAGGATGAGCATGTGAAGATGCCTCCACCATAGGTATGGAAGGTGCAATGTGACTAGTGCCCCCAAACCTCTCTGCATGGAAAGGAATGGAAGTGCCCCCAGGCATAGTGCCAGGGTGAACTTCTTACTCGGTATGATATGTCGGATTGGACGCGGGAATATCAGGCTTTCCATATCTTACATTACTAGTGATTGTGGGTTCATAGTGAGTCTCGTCGCTGGGAAACCAATACCGACGACCTGTGAATGAGGGATCATAACCAGATCGTGAAGGCTGTTCATGTGGTGGATCATATGTGCTAGTAGGATCACCCTCCCCAACCTGCTGAGGTGGGGAGGACATCTCTAGAATCTCATCCTCATGATCTCCCATGGTGTGTGAATCAAAGTGAGAAGTAGTCCACCTGGACTATCTGGTTCTCTCTCCCAAAGGAGGAGGAGACATGGAAGGAGAAAGTCCTATTAAACGACGAGAACGGCGAGGTTACGCCCCCGAATCCACAATGACTCAATAAAAATAAAAGACTCAATCTAGCTACGCAACCCTAAGCAGACTAGCATGTACAGGGCATACACCTAAGAAAATCTAAAGCCAAACAACAAGCAAACCAAGGGTAGGATAAGTGAGCTCCTGAATGAAGCATGCATGTCTCACCTAGGAGAGGCTTGAGACTCCCATACACAACAAATGGAGGTTCATAACCAATTATAGTGGCCCTCAGCTTCAACGTATATAGAAACTGTGCCATCCGACCCCTACCTGGAAAGGACACCTACAGAATAACCTTTGCAAATACCCCCTCAATAACCTAGGTAAGGAAACTAAGGTCACCTCAATATAATCAATGCTCAGGTGGACAGTCGCAGGTGGGATTGATCGTATGGGTAGGGTAGCAAAGCCCGAAGCCTGAAAGCACAACTGGTACCCCAGGGGTGCACTAGCCAATACCTCAAAGGCCCCCATATACAAATACAATCCTGGAAATATCTTCGGTACTAATCAATCACAATCAGGGGTCATCCCAATCATAATTACTCACACTGCCTTGTGCTTGAATCCCGTGTAAGAGGAGGATCTTGAGAAACACTAATTATACCAAGGGTTTCACACTCTCACATGGACATACACCTAATTGTTTTGTTTAGTGGTCTTGGAGAATTAACTTACAATGAAATATTCCAATACCCTAAAACCTAATCTTGTTGATGCACCCTAGAAAAGAAAAGAGTGTCATTCACTTTATTAAGCGTTGATTTTAGTAGGTTCTTATCCTAAAGGGTAATGGTCATGCAACTTATGGTGTTATTGCACAACATGAAGAAAAATGCACACCTAACAATCAATGCAAATGCACTGTGTAGAATGAAAAACGGGGTATGCTACTATGTGAAGTGAAAATTTTTTCCTTCAAATGTAAATGAGTCATTCCTATATGAAAATCTGACTAAGATTCACCAAGCAAAACTAATGCAAGTACCATGGTGATGCAAAATGCAAGCAATGCATAACTATGCAAAAAGAAAAATATTGTTGTATTTTTTAATTAAATGAGATATAAAAGCAAAAAAGATGACTCTACAACCCTCAGACTCTGCAACCACTCATAAACAGCATCCAAGCAAAGCACCAAGGTAAAAGAGACCTAATGCACTAATCTGAAAACAAAGAAGTAGAAAATGAATGACAAGAACATTTCTAAAAATCAAATTTAAAACAGTCTCTGGTCAGAAACAGAGGGTAGATACAGACTCCAGAAGCATCCAAGAAGACTTATCAATCATCCAAAATCTCCCAGCAACACTTAATCCTCCAATAAAGCAAAAAATCAAGGCATACATGACTGTTCTCAGTAAACCTACGTACATATGTGACTGTTTTAGGAAAACCCACGTGTATGCGCGACTATGAAAGCTAAACCCGTGTACAGGAAGAAAAAGAGAGAAAAATAAGGTAAACAGACAAGCTGAGACAAAATTTACTCCTTTAGGGCACTACTGGGAAAACATGCCCCCAGACCTGACACAGAAACAGAGAAATCAGAGCAATTCAGGTACATTGAATATCAAAAACACCCCAAAGAGAAACAACTAGGAACCTCCCTAGTATGGTCGTCGATTCTGTTACGGAGAAAACTTCCTATGGCTTGGGGTGTACCACAACAGACAGATAAACCGCATAAATCAATCCTTTCCCGTATGCAAGAGAAACCAAATATCTAACACTAAGGGATCATGGGTCGTACCTTATTCCAGACGGTTGAAGTAGATACCCGTTGAGCTTTTTCCAGTCCCGCTTGCTTTAGCAATTCACTCTCAACCATAGTAAACAAGACAAGCATGCTATATAATATGGTGTTAGATCTACTCTAGCATATATATTCATCAATGTATAAACAATTAAACATATCCATGGATTCAATATTCATTCAATTGCACATTAAATGGACGGGAAAATATATTTCTCTAATCAAATCAGAGATTACACAGGTGACAACCTCTGTCGGCACATCTGCGAACTAGAGAAACTGAGTCCTCCAACTGGGCCTCCACCACCTCAATCCTTGATCTCTCGATATCAAGCTCACAAGCAAAGGTAAGCTTGGGAAGAACACAAAGTGCTCCAAAGGGATAAAGGGATACAAACTCAAGTATAAGCAAGCTACGACAACAATGGACTATAGTTTCCTTGCTCTTCAATTCCTCCTCCTTCAATGTATCCAAGGGGTTCCTTATATAGCACTCCAAAGGGGTGATGGAGGGTCAAATCCGAACGATATCGAGGCATATGGAAGGCCAAGAGTCAAGTGGTTCGGACACACATCAAGGAAAACTCCAAAAATATTTGGATTTATGCACACATCTCGATGTACGCGAGTTTGAGGTCAATATCCGTGTATATACGCGAATATGGGATTAAAAGTCGCGTACAACAATAAACAAGTGCTTTTAGGGATGAAATTGCAAACATCAAAGTATAATATTGGTCCATGGGGTCCAAAGAGTCTGCAGAGGGACAGAGAAGGCCATAAATATGTGATCAACCATGTGTGGTAAAATCAACTATAACAGGTGTACTTGTACCTTTAAAATTTTAATACAATACCTACATGTTTTAGTTTTTTTAATATTCTTAATTACATGTTCTTAATACACTTTGGTTCCTCTTAGGAATCTTAATAGGTCGAAAGTTGAGATAGATTTATATAGTGTAGAGTTTGTATAATTGCATACATACTATATAACCTAATTATTTTTAAGTGTAACACCCTTGGTTGCATGAAAATTATTTCCTATTTCATTTTATAAAATGAAAAGACATTATCGTGGCATGTTCGTTCGTTATTGATTTATTGGAAAGCCATTACTAATTAATTTACATTAATATCGTGTGATTTTTTTCTATTTTAAACTTTGTTTTTAAATATAAAGTTTCTCAATCTCTTGGTTTTTTAAATATAAAGTTTCTCAATCTCTTGGTTTTTTAAATAATAATAAAAAATTTCAATTCTCCAAAATGCTTTGCATTTGACATTTGGACATAATGCAAAAACATTAACAAACTTTGAATCCATAAATAAATAAATAAAATATAGTATATTAAAAATTGTTGATGACATCACAGAAGGCAGGTGTGAGGGGATTATATTTGACTTCAAAGGAAATATAGTAAATTCCTTTACTTGGGGCCTCGAGATTCGAACAAACAATGAAGCAGAATGGATTTCACTCTTCCATGGGTTGGAACTAACAGTTGGGAAATTCATTTCAAATCTAATGGTCTTCGGCGACTCAAGACAGGTTATCCAAAAGATGAGAATCGGCTATAAAAAGAGCTCAACGAGTTACATAAGAATTTATGATAGGATTTTCCTCCTCAATTCTCCACCCCAAGGTTTCTTCTTTCATATACTCCGGGAGAACAATGGCCTAGCTGACAAGCTAGCCAACCAAGGCGCTCGAAGCACCCAAGGCAACATAGTCTATGCTAATCAAGCAAGGGTTTTTTAATTTGTCCCATAATCATCCTTTGATGCAATTTAGGTTCCCCTCATGTCTGAAGCTTCTAGTTGAATCTTCGTCGCCTGACCAGACGTGTGGCCTCACTCCTGCCAAGTTCCAGTACCTCTCTCAAGCTCATGTTAAATGGGATTTCACTTCAGCGGTACCCGAAAGCCTTGACAAGCTTGTTCACACAAGCGGTATGGAAGACGTTTATTGCGACACTAGTTGCATCCTCCATTCATTGTATGCAGTACCGTGTGAGAACCGAGAAGGAGTCGAAATTTAACATTTGCAGAGTTTGTTTGAAGGTCTCTCGCATTGGAAAAAATCCGACCATATTGGAAAATTGGCGAATCTTGGCATGCAAAATCTGCTGGTTTAAAGTCTGGTATGGAAGATATAAAGTTGCATGTAACGTCCCCATACCCCATAATGCGGATAAATTAAAAAAAAAATCTTCAGGAACCGTTGTTCTACTTTTGAAACACAGGGCATGGACATTAACACACTCTTCAACATTCATTCTTAGGTTCAAGAACAACTCTAACAGTCATCCCACCCTTGATAGATCCTTTCTGTGACCGGAACATCTTTTCCGCACAGATTCTGTCTTTTCTGCACTCTGCCCTCCGCGCTCCCCTTTCTGCCTTTTTGTTGCGGAATCCGGGAACCGAGAGCACAATGTGTTACGGAGATATTCAACTCACGTTCTACCTTTCGCCCTTCCACCTTCGAAGCTTAGAAGTCAGAAACATAACATTCGACGAAATACTTTGGCCACCTTTCTGCATTCCGCCTTTCCGCTTTTCGCCCGGAACTCGGGAATCGGAGAACCAACGTTCGACGGAATCCTTTGGCCACCTTTCCGCATTCCAACCGAAACTCAGAAATCAGAAAACTATCAAACGACGGAAACCTTTACCTCGTTTGTGCCTTCCGCCTTCCGCCTTTCCACCCTCCAGTGTAGAACTCGAGAATCCAAAAACTTAACTTTCGACCTTAGCCTTTTTTGCACTTCCGACTTCCGCTTTTTGACCTCGGACTTCGGAAATCGAAAAGTTAACTTTTGCCTCAGAGATTTTCTGCACTTTTCCACTTCTACCCTCCGCTTCCCACCGGTAGATCCCGAGGTGTGGAAAACCCACATTCTGCCTTGTTTCAACTGCTCTCTTCCACCTTCTGCAGGTAGATTTCGGGGTGCGAAAACACAACATTTCTTACCTTAGCTGCATTTTTGGCCCTGTAACCAGGATTCTAGCCTCCATGACCAAAATAAAAAATGCATTGAAACATGCAAGGAAAATATAGATGCAAATGCAGGAACATTCATCAACAGTAGCCTCTACTTTAATTCATTCATAAGCATTCAACATATTCATTCAGTCAATCATTCATTCATAAGCATTCATTAGAGGAAATTTGGGGTCTAAAATGGGCCTTATAAGAAAACGTGCCAAAATAAGTTTTTGTGAGTTGGAATTCAATAACCAATAGAATTTCAATAAAATAAGTCAACCATAATGGTTGAATTGACATATTTGTCATTAAAAAAAACTACTTTTTTTGTTCGTATTTTCGACATATCTCCTTGTGTTTTTACTCAAATTTCGATCGGGAGAGCTCGTTGGATGCGGAATTTGATTCCGCATCCAACGAGTACCCACACTGCATACTTTTGACGGACCCCGCTACCCCAAAAACAAGAAATACCTGAAAAAATGTGATGATGACATCATCATCACGTTTTTTCAGGTATTTCTTGTTTTTGCGGTAGCGGGGTCCGTCAAAAATATGCAGTGTGGGTACTCGTTGGATGCGGAATCAAATTCCGCATCCAACGAGCTCTCCTGATCGAAATTTGAGTAAAAACACAAGGAGATATGTCGAAAATACGAACAAAAAAAGTAGTTTTTTTTCTTTATTCCTCCAAAATTAATCAATATTATTTTATTATTTTAACTATTATTTTATTATTTTCCTTAGGAGGCCCATTTTAGACCCCAAAATTCCTCTAATGCAACATAGTAATTTCCTTCACAAGCAAATACATTGCAGAATTAAGGATAACATAGATACTTATCTTGATGATGAGGTTGCCCCGGAACTAGCTATGTCGTTGCAACGTTCCACCCAACC
This sequence comes from Pseudotsuga menziesii, assembly GCA_001517045.1. Classification (NCBI taxonomy): domain Eukaryota; kingdom Viridiplantae; phylum Streptophyta; class Pinopsida; order Pinales; family Pinaceae; genus Pseudotsuga; species Pseudotsuga menziesii. The sequence continues at coordinate 32,564 of LPNX010259230.1, forward strand.
ATAAGCCAGTTGTGTTCATTAATCTCTCAACACAACTACCGGCCCCAAGTTGGGCATGACTTCCACAAGCAAACTAGGGAACAATAGACTCACACACAGCCAGATCACATAAAACATAGTCAAGCCAACCTACAGTTGGGTTTATCATACTGTCCATCCAAGCCAACACATAGTTGGGTTTATCAGGTTGTAGGAAAACAAGTCAAATAGATGGGTTTCACATGCTACACAGCCAATCCATTTAACTGTTGGGTTTCACAGGCTAATCAACCAAGCCAACTAACAGTTGGGTTTCACAGACTACACACAGTCAAGCCAACATTTACATCAAGGACCAGCCAAGCCAACATATGGGTTTATCAGGCACTCAGCTAAGCCATCACTCATAGTTGGGTTTCATAGGATTTCCAGCTAAGGATTACACATGGCCAAGACTGAACAAGACACAACCAAGCCAACTACCATTTGGGTTTATCAGGTTGCTCAACCAAGCCAATGTATGATTGGGTTTATCAGGCTCATCCAAGCAAGCCAATCTATCTTTGGGTTTATCAGGCTGCCAAGGCAGTGGACAAGAAGAACTGCTAAGCTAGTGAGCTCACCCATAGAGCTAAGGACACCTTCACAAGATCTATCTGGCCTGACATCCACGTTGCCTACACACCCAACACAAGGAAGTGTCCCTTTCTTTGCTCCACAGTCCCTTGGGATACACCTTCCCTTCCATTGCTCTTTAGGATGTGTAGAGCAAATCCACCAACCACTCTTATCTTATTGTAAGGTTCTACACTAGGTTTATCAAGCACATTCTACATCTCTTCCACTCCTAAGTCTTGCATACAGTTCAGACCCAAACCAGGGTGCACATCACAGTAACCACATGGAAAACACAGCAACATAGGCTTCACTCTGTAACACAGAGAATCACTGTAACATGACAACCAAAGTTTCACACAACTGTGTCACCCAGAGCAACACTGTGAAAACACACTTCTGTGACTTAAGATAGTCAAACCACCACAATTCCCATCTCTCTAGCAATTGTGAATGAACGAACGGTGTCATCCCCCAACGAGCAATAACAACAAAACCCTGTCACGACTGAGGGAAAGGATGGACTGGCACGCATCACGTCCTTCCTTGCGTCATAAGCAAGAATGCGGCTTCCAAGACTACAGACTTGCAGGTTTTCTCAAACACACAATCAAACTATCATGCCTTTATTTTCCCAAGACATTAACTGCCTCAACCAATTTCCTACAAGAAAATCGAATGCACGAACATAGGGACAAACCAGGGTGGGTAGTTAAAGAACAAGCAAATTTTGAGCAAATCTACGGCTGGGATCAATCATCAAACAAATCGACGGTGCACAACAATTTCGCTTAGTGAACTTGTGCTGCCAAACAAACTTTTAATGTGCGAGAAATTTCAATGAAATCTACTTCATAAATTTTGGAGTCCATTGTTGATCTGGTGGGGACACAGATCCAACGGTCCACAACAATTCTGCTAATTCAACTAGAAAGTTGTTTAACATCAGCTAGCAGGCACGAAATTTCTTACCCAAAAGGATTTAATCTGTCTCGCATCCACCTAGGTAAATCAGCGAAGGTGCTTATGCTGATTAAACTGGGTTTTGTGAGGATTGAACCTGCAATCACTCGCCTAGCATCTGCTGGTTTAATCCCTCTTTGTTCCTATGTGAAATCATGCCCCCGTCTCTTTTACATTGCAATTCCATAGCTAGCTGTGGCATTTTATCAAATTGTGTATTTACATGATATTCAAAATTCTCTGTGCTTGACCAGCACAATGAACCATAGGCATCAACCTTGATCACCTATACACAAAAATACCAATCGCTGGAAGGGCCTTGGCTTTGAGCTCCTTGCCATGATTCTCATACAATATATACATCATGTACAATTTCAAATACCTTGGGGTCAAAACCAGGGTATTACACTGCATCTGCATAGGGTTTATGAGGTCGTAGGAGTAGGTGCGAAGGAGAACATGGAGATTGTTTCAGATATTCAGTACCTCACCAATCAAATCGGCTGCTAAGATTCCATAATTGACGACCATGAGCCTGACCTGAAGGAGCTTATGGGAACAATGGAAATTATCAAGGACGAAGTGCCGAAAATGTCCAGAATGACCCAATGCAACCATTGCCAGGATTCTCCAGAAGAAGGTGCTCTACCCATGGAAGAAGTCTCTTCCACACAGCCAGCACCTAGCCATAGAGGCAAGAAGATGTAGATTTTCCCTTCCTAGTCAACCTCTGAATGTTTTTGGTATTCTGTTGAACCAACAGTTTGTTAAAATCTAGCATTCCCATGTTATGGTTACTTTCAGGAAACATATTAGGAATTCCAAGAAACCATTTTTAAGAGTAGTTGTTTTAGCCTTCTTCTCTTTACATATCTTCATGGAACTCAGATTTATTTGTTTTATAATGAATAGTTGTACACATCTTTTTTTTCCTAACATATTTTTTTTTTCAAAATAATATGAAATCTTTTTCAATGATCTAAAATGCCTTGATTGGGCATATAAATAAATGTTAACAACCTTAATAATCTTTGAATCTATGAATAGGGAAATATAATAATTTAAAAACAGAACATTAATGACATGGAATCTTTTTTAGTTTGAAGAAAAAATCAACATAATTAGCAAGCTGAAAGCTTACGTAGGGAAACAAAACTATTAATGATGTGAAATAAAAGTTTTAAAAGCTATTATTATCCCTGCGGCAGGCAGGTTATTATGTAATCAGTAAGTAAGTCGTTGACTTTATATTAGTTAGCTTTGACTTAAATTATTTTTCACATTTACTAATGTTAAACTTTATAATTTATTTTTTATATTTTCTTAAATTTATTTATCTAATATATTATTTGTTCAATTCTTATTTTGCAATCATTACAATCCAATTGAAAATGACAATTTAATTAATTAATTTTATTTTTTTTAATTTATGTATCTAAGATATTATTGGCTCAATTCTTATTTTGCAATCATTACAATACAATTGAAAAAGACATTTCAATTAATTAATGTACTACACCTATAAATTAACATATAACACTTGTCCAATTTTCTTAAAAACAAATTTAGTTTATTATTATTAGATATTTACACAATATTACTTATCTTCTTTCTATATGGATAATAAATATAATCTTACATCCTAATAATTTTATATTTTTTTAAATTTATTTATCTAATATATTATTAGTTTAATTATTATTTTGCAATCATTACAATCCAATTGAAAATGACAATTTAATTAATTTATTTATTTTTTATATTTTTTAAAATTTATTTATCTAATATATTATTGGTTCAATTTTTATTTTGCAATCATTACAATACTATTAAAAATGACAATTTAATTAATTAATATAATAACACTATAAATGAACATATAACATGTGTCCAATTTTCTCGAAAACAAATATAGTCTATTATTATTAGATATTTACACAATATTACTTATCTTCTTTCTATATGGACAATAAATATAATATTACATAATAATAACAAATAATTAATAAATAAGTTTTAAGAGGTTTACAACTGGTATGTTTAAATCTTACTAATACATAGTAAACATTATAAATCTTAAATACATATTAATACTTTTGAAATCGAGATGTTCCATTTTGAAATCTGCTTGAAATCATTACATAATTTATTCATCCATAGTCATATCTACGGACACCCGAATTGATAGTTTTTTATCAGTATCCAAAGACATTGAACACCAATGAAACTCGAACCAATTGATAGAGCATGCCATTTTCAACTTCTAGCTTGTTTTAGTTGAATGCCTTGGTAGGTCAAATCTGTAATATTTATGCATACTTGATTTTTTAAGCTTCAATTTAGTTAGCAACTCTATTGTTCAACTAAGATATGGCCTCTTGATTATTAGGTAGGAGTCTTTCATTCCTCCTCAATGCATGTTGCATGTTCATTGACCCAAGTTTCTCATCTTTTCCACTGTTTGAGGATTTAATTAAACATACATGGGGAGAGCCATGATCCTTGAAAGATGGATCACATATTTGAAAAAAGCTACCTAGGAACATTGACACTACCACAACCAAGCACATTCCTAGATGAAAGTGTTTAAACAAAGACCTTGATTCCTCACCTATGTTTACATAGATCCTATTATACCATGTATTCATGAGCCTGCTCTACCATAATGCAAGTTGTTAATGTCAGTGCATGAGGTCTCTGGTGAGTAAATACATACCACATCGACATGTAATAGTGTCACAACTTGTCTTGGATTTAAGCCTTCATAGCTTAACTAAGTTTTCCTTTTATTTATGACTTAAAACTAAAGGACTATAGAATATGTAACAAAGAAGTAATCCCAACTTTTGCTCTTATTGTTATAACACTTAAAAGAATAGTCTTATTCACGTGAAAGTATTATATCAAGTAAAATCTCTTTGTTTCTCACTGATTTCTAAAATGATCTTGACTAGAAAGCAATATTTAGGAATTTAAGTATATCACATACGCCTAAGAATCATTTTTGAATCCCCTTTAACAAATATATTCTTAGTCTTTCTTGCCTCTAGATATCTACTTGGTTATTAGTGTCTTCTCCTAATCTCCAAGTAAAACTTGTTTCATAATTTCCCAAATGCAATCCCCCACACCTTCCACTCAAAATATATATTCAATTTTTTTAATAAATAATATTAATTTATAACAAAACATATTAGAATATAAAATTATATATATTAGTAAATTTTAATAAATATTATTAATTACGTCCACATCATTAGTTAATGCTCTCCATCAAGCAAGACATCGATTGAAAGATAAAAAAATGCATAGCATATATATTATTTTATGTTGACAAGTTCATATATTTTCATTTTAGCTATCCCTAAACTAAGCGGCAGGGAATCGCTATCACGTAGCACTTGTTTCAATATAAAAGTGAAAATGCGATCATTACAATGAGTATTATTGTCTATATTATTAGTACAAAAAAATAGAACATGTTACCAAAGTCATGAACTTAAAATTGCCATTCTTAATTTATACGAATCTAAATTAAAAACCATACAAAATTATTTATGAATAAATGTAATTGAAAAGAGTAAGAAAATTATTTATGTTCAATTTTATACTTAGTATGTAAAAATAAATTTTAAATTATAATAATGTAAAAACAAGTGAAATTAGCAGCAAAGTTGTTTACACCTGTTTTAAGAAATGGTTTAATTTAATAATTTAAAAATGATGTTTTAATTTAATAGTCTTACATATCTAGGTTTAATTTAATAATTTAAAAATGTTATAATTTAATAGTTATTTATAATCCAAATTTAATCTTATAATTTAGAAATGTTTTGATCTAATAGTTATATATAGACCAAAATTAAAATTAAAGTTTGACATGAAAATAATTGGATAATAAACAAGGGCTACGTAGTAGCTAGTCTCTGCCGCTTAATTGAGGGATAGTTAAATTACATTTTAAAAAAATGAATGCAATATGATATGGATAAACTAATTACATAGTTGGTGTTTAATTTAAGAATTATATGATTCAATTACATTTCAAAAACGTAAAAACAATTTAATATAGAGAGTCATATTGCATTTCAAAATATTAAACCCAATGTAATGCATATATTACCAGCATAGATCCAAATCCTAGGCTCTATCAAGCACCAAGAGGGATCAAATATTTGGAGGTGCAAACCTCTTCTTAAGTTTTGCACTCAACTATCTGCTTTAATGTGATTCAGAACGCAATACCCATCTTTTTAGTTAAGGTCGACATATAATATTTTTATTATTAATATTTAATATTATTTATGGCTGACATATAATATTTTTTATTATATTTTATTTTGTTAGGAAATAACATTACAACATCTCCCCCATACATGGTTTTAAAACCATGTGCAAGGCCCTCCTAAAACCATGGGTTGTTTAGGAGGCCTTGCACATGGTCTTAAAACCATTTGCAACGACCTCCTAAACCATGTACAATAAAACCAAGGGTTGTTTAGGAGGCCTTGCACATGGTTTTAAAACCATTTGCAAGGCCCCCATAAACCATGTACAATAAAACCATGGGTTGTTTAGGAGGCCTTGCACATGGTTTTAAAACCATGTGCACGGCCAACATTTTGTTTGCGGATAATTCAATTTATTATTTTTTATTATTTTGTTAAGTAGGAACATTACAACATCTCCCCCATATTGTGTTATTTTTCTGACTGACTCTTTTTTTGCCAATAATTAATTTTTTATTTTTTATTGTTTTGTTTGGTAGGAACATTACAACATCTCCCCTATATTAGGTTGTTTTTGTGGCCGACATTTATTTTGGAGGATAATTAAAAATTTTATTTTTTATGGCCAACATGTATGTAACATTATGTAGTAACGTTACATAACGTTACAAGATCTTCCCCATACTGGGCTGTAGAGCACCTCTCGGCGCAATTAAAATAAATGTATTAATTTAGGAATAGCCTATAGCTTATGACGTTTTTGAATTTAAATTCTCTATTTAAGTGATTGTTTTAATGAACCTTAAGTAAGTCACTAATATTAATGACATTTATTTCTTGTAACACAATTCAAGTCAAGCAAGTCAAGCCAAGTAGGACCTTGCAAAACCAAATCACTTTAGGCCACTTAATAAGTATCCCTTTTGAATTTGAGGAAAAGTTCATTTTTATGTTCATGGGAGCTAAAGACGTTCTAAGGATTTAACAGGTATTGGTTGCAATTATTTTGAATTGGATGTGTTAACTCCATATTGGAATAGCTATGACTTGCTTGGACTAAAATTAGTGGATCAATTGTCTATTATCAATGAAAAATAGTTTATATATATATATANAAAACATTAAAATTATTGATGTTTATATATATTTAAAAAAAAGTTTATTATATCTCACTAAAAATTGTATATAGTTATATAGCTATAGTCTATCATTATGATGTGATTGTCACATCTATTAAAAAGTTTATTATATTTAAACTAGCATAGGTCTAAATTATGGGCTTGATAATCTCTTGAGGTATTGATTTGATTTAAACCAAAAGACACATCTGTTTATTTAAGGTCGACATATAATATATTTAATATTATTTATGGTTTACATATAATATTTTTATTATTAATATTTAATATTATTTATGGTCGACATATAATATTTTTTATTTTGTAACCATGGGTTGTTTAGGAGGCCTTGCACATGTTCTTAAAACCATTTGCAAGGCCCTCCTAAACCATTTTCAAGACCCTCCTAAACCATATACAATAAAACCATGGGTTGTTTAGGACAAGGCCAACATTTTTTGCGGATAATTCAATATTTTATTTTTTATTATTTTGTTAGGTAGGAACATTACAAGATCTCCCCCATATTGTGTTGTTTTTCTTATGGACATTTTTTTGGTGGATAATTAAATTTTTTTATTTTTTATTGTTTTGTTATGTAGAAACATTACAACATCTCCCCATATTAGGTTGTTTTTGTGTCCCACATTTATTTTGGTCCATAATTAAAAAAAAATTAATTGTTTTGTTAGTAACAAACTTTACAACATAATATCGACAAACGTTACAAAATCTTCCACATAACGTTACAAGATCTCCCTCATACTGTGTTGTAAAGCGCCTCTCGGCGCAATAAAAGTTGTATACAGTTATATAGCTATAGTCAATCATTGTGATGTGATTGTCACATCTATTAAGATTAGTCATTATTACTATTTTAATAAACAAGACACTTGGCATTGCTATATATTTTTAATTATTTTATATTTTTTATATCTAACAATTTCATTTGCACACTAGAGGAAATTAGTCAAATCATTAAAATACACCAATCATAAAATGAAAAAGTAGATTTAAAAAAATAAAAAATATAATTTTACTTTTAAAATATTAATTTAATATATAAATTTTATAAAAGTTATGTAAAACTTTTGAAAAAGTATATAAAATAATTAAACTCAAAACTATTTTTTAACTAAACGATAGCTATGTACCTACTTTGGCAGGTATAAAAAACTAATTTATGAGATTATTTATTGTTAAAATTACGATAGAAATCAAAATTATGATATAAAACAGGCGATGACTAAAATTTGATGACTTGGAATGGATAGCCATTTTTTTTCAGGGAATCTGACTTTTTTTTATTTTACAAAATGAGAATGTAATTATGTTTTAATCGTAATTTTAATAGTAGAAATAGATCCAGTGTCATAAAAAATCTTAATGACACCCAAAATTCCAAACCTTAATAACTATAATTTAGATTTTTAAAAATTTCGACCAAATTTGATCAAAATTGTGCCTAAAAAAATCCGCATAATCCAATACAAATAATATAATTTTAAAATATACATAATAATAATAATAATAACAATAAATTCATTCCAAAACACAAATTAGTAATTATAACTTAAAAAACAATACAAAACCTAAAGGAGAATTGTCATTATTAATATTCTCATATATAAGTCCCAACTACAATTAGCTTACACCAAAGCAAGCAATCATATGTCGTGATCCCTATCTCAGAATATACGCAACAAATCAAGTCATTAAAGAACATGCTTCATTTATTAATATGTGTGGATGATTATATCCTTCATGGAAGTGCCAACTAATAATGAAATTGAACATGCACATTTAATTTTCTAATTAAAATGTCTTAAAAGTAGGATAACAAATCATTAGAGAACATGCCATTCCTTCCACAAAGGGATTTCCTCTTACATAATGATGTTTTACTTGAGCACAAGAATATGCGAACCGGTATTCACAATATTTTTGTTGTTATCTAAAGAGGGTAGTGTACTTTCTTCCATTTTTTCACATTGGCAAGTTAGAACAAATATTGTATTATTATGTTATTTTACATTGGCAAGTTATAACAAAGGCTGTATTATTATGTTTTTATAATGTAATTTTTTCCCTTTAAAGTTAAATTCTTAAAATGATTCATTTTATAGATTAGTTACTTTTTAAACAATTAAATGTCTGCACAGTGCTCATTGGGAAACTACTTAAACCCAAAACAATGTTTAAACTAGTATATCTTCAAAGTGGGGCAAATGAAACATAGAAAAGAACTTTGGTATGTCTAAAATGAACGAAAGTTATGTGTATGTAGATAACTTAAGTTTATGCGTTAAAATAAAGTATAGTGAATCTATAGAAATTATGGTGCAAATATTAATAAGCAATAAATAGAAACCAATGTAATGCTATCTTCAAAATTTAAGTGGCACTCCAATATTTTGGTATCTTTATATAAATATTTGTACCAAGGGTTTTATTTTGTATTTCTATTCTTCTTTATGTAAAAATAAATTTTTTTATTACTCTTGTGAAAATAAATTGTGGATTTCCAACCTAGCTAACTGAGTCAACTATCCAACAGAATCGGGCAAGCGGTTCAACTACTTGCAACTCCCGAGGTTCAATTCTTTCAAATTCCTTAGCTCACTAAGCAAGGGCATCAACATATCAACCAAATTCCTTCCTTCCTCCTTCCCAGACCAGATGTTCCAAATTACTTACGTTCTCAGCAATAATGGGCATGAATTCTGCCTCGACAGATAATTTATGTTCCAAATTACTTACGTTCTCAGCAATAATGGGCATGAATTCCGCCTCAACATATAATTTATGAAAGATCTGGACTTATTCTCGCAATGGGGAGCGACTCCGATCTAGAAAGATTTTCAGAGACGAATTATTTTTTGAATTTAATAAATACAGGGGGCGACGACCTCCCAGTTCCATAACAAGCTTATAAGATCCATAGCTCGTATTCGTTGCCGATATATTGGAAGCCAGTGTATGCCCCTTCTTCAACGCCTGGCCTGGCACGGGAGTATGTGTGGGATGATACCAGCTCTACCAAACAAGATTCAAACCAGCCGACACAAGAGACATATTAGTGATATTATAGATATGAAATTTACCATTCTTCGCCTTTGAAATGCCTTTACACTTACTAGAACTGATACTCCAGACCACCGTTCTATTGGAATCTTCCAGTACGAGGTTTCCATTTCAATATTTGGACCTACAACACCAGATCCTCTGCCAGCTGATCTCTACACATAAAAATACTTGAATGCTTGAATTAATTCAACTTTATTCAACTTGACATTATATTCATCTGATATTGAGCGAAAGGATAAGATGGGTATGTGGAAGAACCCAGGTCGTGCATCTACTCAATAGAAATGTAGCGGTAAAACAACAATAAAGAATTGTAAAGGTGTATAAGCAACTCCAATTCTTGGATTGGGTATTAAATGGATGTCCTGGTTGTTTACAGAAAAAATATCGTGATGGATGGATGTCGAATAGACTGGAAGAAGCGCTTCAATGGTGTCGGCATCAACCAGGGAAGCTTGTTGATGGCACATGGTGAATGTGTGGTTTACACATGACATTTGGTTGAACAGGGGTTGGCAATGTGCATGAAATGATTCTCACACCAATAACATGGACGTTGTTTGGTTCTAGTTTTTTTTCTAAAAAAAGTAGACTGAATAATTAAATCGTTAAGCTCCTCCGGGCCCCGACTACTCTTCTTGACCACCAGGAAGAATCAATATCACTTAGATTTTGGTATGAGAATTAATTTGAAGTATGTTTGTTAGCATTTAGTTACATAATTTTGTTAGTGTTATGAATATTTGCTTGCGTTTGAGGTTAGGAAACAGTTGTAGGGATTCTTGACTGTATGGAAACCCAAAGTCCAAAACCTTTTTTTATAATGTATAAAGTACAATCCCAGAGTTATTCATGGCCCCGCTTTCATCAAGATAAGTGCATCTGCTCATGTGATGGCCATCCATCACCTACGAAGCACGAGCACAAATGGATTAAAACTAAATTCTATATTTTAATGGAGATTAACATTTGTAATTTCCTTAAGCTTCTTCCACTAGGGTTAAATCTGATACTAAAAAGTGAGTATATCATTTTAAAATGCTTTCATAACAAAATGTAGAACATAAATTGTGCAATGGCATTTGACATGTATATTTTTTAATATAATATTCTCGGTCTCTTTGTTGCTTCATAGTTTGCCCCAGCAAGTGGTTTGAAGTGGAAGAACTATTAAAGATGAATGAAAAAACAACCTAAATCTAGCGGATTTTCGCTCCAAGAAGATTTTAAAAAAATAAAAAAATTATTCTGCGCTTCGGCTGTGGTGTGTTTGGGAGGATATTCTTTGCTACATTGTGGCTCACCGGCTATTGGCTCCTTGTTGTTGATGTGAGAAGAGCTTCGACTCTGGCTCAATTCTTGAAGGAGGTTCAATTTTCAGATCTGTTGGAGCATTTTAGGCATTTTCTTGAAGGTTCGTAAAGCTCTGTCTTAGATCCTGGATCTACCAAGTTTTGAACCAAGGATTCGGCTCTGGATTGTCCTGTGGAGGAGCTCTTGTTCAGCAGGCTTGTTGTTGTTGGAAGGTTTTAGGAATTCTTCAAACTTCCGCTTTGGATCCCAGCTCTAGTGCTGAACTGCTGGAGTGGTTTATCCGTTAGCATGCTGGTGTGAGGTTTTGTTGGAAGATCTTGATTTCATATTATGGTGCTCATACAACCCTTATGGACACTAGAGGGGACCCTCCTCCTCCTCCTCCACCTGAACTGGATGCCTTCAAACAATTGGTTGCCTCCCATGGCAAGAGGAAAGGAAGTCCATATTTGGAGAGATTTGTGAAGAAAGCAGGCATTCCCTCAATTGAAATTCCCGTTGAATGGATTTGCCAAACGACATTAAATCTTGTTGAGCGCGGGCTTATTTGGAAATTTACAGGTCTGTGGGATTATCCTAAGGCTATTGATGGATGGTTTCAGCGAAATTGGAGGCCCTTAGTAACTGAAGGTATTAGAAATCACCTTATAGGCAGAGGATATTATGGTTTTGTTTTTTATTCAGCTGAGGATCATGATCTTATGTTTCGAAATGGTCCATACTTCATGGGCACTCAGGGGCTCTATTTGAATAAGTGGTCTCCAGATTTTGATCCTACCCAAGATGTTCGATCTTCTTTTCCTGTTTGGGTAAGTCTTCCTCACCTACCTTTACACTATTGGAACTCAGAATCTTTGGAAACCATTGGGAACAAGCTAGGAAAATACATCCATAGGGCAGAAAGGAAAGATCAATATTCATGCGCAAGAATATGCCTTGAAGTTGATTTGGAGATAAGGCTGCCAGAGGCGATCAATTTAATAGTAGCTAAATGGTCTCACATCCAGGAGTTATATTACGAACAACTTCCATTCAAGTGTCAGTTCTGGCATGGTTTTGGTCATTTTTCCCGAAATTGCAAGAAACAATCAGAAGAAGATATTGAAAAAGAGAAGGCTGATCAGTGGACTCAAGTTCATAAATCAGGTATTTCCAATCAAGACAATAGAAAGAAACAAAAATAAGGGAAGACTAAGAATGGATCCATTATTGATGGGAAGATCCTTCCTAAAACACAGGCTGTAAAAATCCCAATGCTTCATCTAATCATTTTGTTGTTTTAAGCTCTTTTGAAGGTATTCCTATTCTTGAAGAGGGTGAACTGCAACACTTAGTAGAGCAAGATGATGAAGTTGAATTAAACACCAAACACCAATGGACCATTATGGATCAACTAATTCAGAACTACCTAGTGTAGGTGCAACCCTGCAGCAAAACCATCCTTCTCCAAATGGAGCCAATCCTTCTCCTTCTTATGCAGAAATAATTAAGAAGAAACCAGTTGATAGTTCAGGATCTTCTGACGAAGATTCTATAGAGAAATTTTCCAAAAAAGCAGGCAGAAAGTCTCGAAAGGAGGCTAGAGAAGAAGAGGTGGAGAGATTAAAGATGCAGGGCAGCCAGTCCACTATTGAAATGTCACTTGGTAGGAGAAACAGGACTAGACCCCCAAAGGGAGTAATAAATACCTCTCTCTCGGGTAAATAATGCAAATCATCTCTTGGAGTTGCAGGGGATTGGGGAATCCAAACAAAGAAGAAGCAGTCAAAGATTTAATGAGAATGGATTCTTCTGACATTCTCTTGCTTCAAGAGACAAAGATAAAAGAGGAAGCTCTCCTACTCTTAAGTAAAACAAAGTGGAAAATGAATGTTGGAAAGGCTGTCAGTGCGAGAGGCACTTCTGGGGGCCTTGAAACACTATGGTATGAGGAAACTTTTCATCTAAAAAGCTTGTTTGTTACCCAACACTAGATTTTCATAGATATCTATCATATTTCAAGTAAGATCTCCATGGCTCTTTTCAATCTTTGTGTTCCAGTTAATTTTAATGAAAAAAAATAATACTACAAATCACTGTCAGATTTCTTAGAAATCTATTATCCTATAAATACTATAGTGACATGGGATCTCAACATAACGTTAGTCCCAAATGAGAAAACAGGTGGAGCTCATGGTAAGGTTCCTTTTCAAGACTTGGTTGAGGCTTTGATCCAAGCTAGTGATCTTATTGAATTTAAACCAAAGAAAGGATGATTCACTTGGTCCAACAACAGAGTTGGGGCTACCAATATCGTTGCTCGTCTTGACAGATTTCTGGTCCAAAGTTCCTTAATGGATGGGAAATTCATAATTTCAACCTAAATTTTTCCCAAACTAACTTCAGATCATCATCCTATTTCTATGATGTTTGAAAAATAGGAAGATCTTGGCCCAATTTCGTTCTGCTTCGGTCCTCTCTGGATTGAGAGAGATAGTTTTTGGGAAACAATGGCATACGTATGGACTCAGTATGTAGAAGGATCCCCCAGCTTTGTTTTGGAGTAGAAACTTAAGAACACTAAATATGCTTTGAAAAATTGGGCAAAAAAACCTCTCACTACTCCAACGAGCAGTAAGCATGAGAAAGTGCTAGAGTTATCTAAGATTCAGTTAGGAATGGAGGTAAGTGAAATTACCAAATCTCATCTAGCTCTTGAATGGTTCACACAAATTAAAACCTCTCAATATTTCTGTCAGGAAGAGGAATACCTTCAACTGAAGTCTCATATTGTTTGGTTGTAGGCGAGAGATAAAAATACAGCCTTCTTCTATTGTCAATGCAGAGCTATACTTTCACGAAATCATATTTCGAAAATCTCCTCAGAAGAGGGGGGAATTATTCAAGGTCATGAACAATTAAAACAGAATGCAAGAAGGCACTTTCAACACTTATTTTAGGAGGATGGAATCTCTGATGGTGAAGTGACTACTAATTTTTTGGCTAATGTTCCTTCTATTGTTAGCTTAGAGGGTAAAGATGGTCTAATAAACCCTTCTCTGGAAAATAAATTTTGGATGTCATCTGGGAAATGGAGCCAGATAAAGCTCCTGGGTCGGATGGGTTTTCTTTCCATTTTTGTAGAGTCTGCTAGAAAATTATAAAAACAGACTTGATCCGCATGGTGACAACCTTTCAAAAAAAAGCTAAAGTGGGAGGGTGTACTAATTCTACAGTTCTTGCTTTAATCCCAAAGGAAGTTAACCCTGCAACTTTCGATAGGTTTAGACCTATCTCGCTTTGTATTGCCTTCCACAAGATCCTTGCTAAACTTCTAGCTAATCGACTCAAGATTTTGTTAGGAAAGATGATCTCTCCTCTTCAAGGGGGTTTGTTAAAGGTAGGCACCTAGTTGACAATGTAATTCAATTCCAAGAAACCCTCCATTCAAGTTTTCAAAGGAAGGAGAAAGGAATGTTAATCAAGATGGATATGAAAAATCCCTTTGATCAAGTAAAGCTCTCCTTTCTCTATCAAGTCCTTCTCTCTTTTGGATTTAGCATTGAGTTTGTTAAATTGATAAAATCTTGTACATATAGGCCCTGGATTGCGCCTCTAGTCAATGGTATACCTTCAGAATTTTTCCAAGCATCAAGAGGACTCCACCAAGGATGTCCGTTGTCACCTTTTCTCTATATCTTGATGGCAGAAACTCTTAGCAAAAAATGTACAGTCGAAAAGGAAGCATGTTACATTACATCCATTAATATTGCAAGGGGAGTGGACCCTATAAACCATGTCGTCTTTGCAGATGATTCTCTCCTTCTAGGAGGGGCCTCATTAAATATTTCTCAAGCCTTTAATGAAATTCCTCAATTATTTGCCTAATTTGAGGAGCTTTGATCAACAATAAAAAAGTGTTTTTTATGGTTGGAATGTAGATCATTCAGCACTACTTCGAATAGAAAATTCCTTGGGTTTCCTTGGTTTTGATAAGTGGAAGAAGATTAAATATATGGGATTGCCTCTAACCCTTGGATCAAGCCCTCCTTTTCTTTGGCTCGAATTTATAGCTAAGATAATAAAAAAATCCAAAATTGCTTCTTGGGGTGGACAGTGGTTAACCAAGGATAGAAAATTGATTTTGATAAAAGATGTTCTTTCAGCTCTTCCCATCTTTCAATCCTCTTTGTTGCTTGATCCTAAGTCTATCACATCTCAGATTTCCAAACTTTTGCGAGACTTTTTGATGTAGGAGCATTGGCTGAGAAAGTGAAGTCATCCATCACATCATAGAGTCAATAGAATTCTAAGGAGACCTAGGGTCTCATGCATGTAATTTGCTTTATTTTATGAAAAGCTGAATAAAGATATATAAGGATACTTGATCCTTTCCATGTGTGATAGATAGGGTTAGGTCTGTTGAGATATTTAAGCAGTTTGTTAGTGAGTCATAGGAGTTAGTTGAGTTAATTAAGGATACTGTTCCTTCATTGTAGCATTTGAAAAACAAAACTGCACTTGTATTTAACTCAAATTCGAATCATTTAGTTAGGAAACAGAGTTAGCTCGAGAGAGATTGGAAAATAGGTCAGAGAGAGATGAGCTCAGAACTTGGTTTCTGGAGCATACACAGAGTCAGAATATCTCTATTTTTATTATCTAATTGAAGAATTCAAACTCGTGGAGATCCATTGGAAAATGGAAACCAATTTTCTCTGTCCATGAATGTGAATTACGTATTATTACTTAGATTTTACACAGAAAATATGCATATAATTTGCACACGAGATAGTTATTGATCGAGTTGTAAGCTTCATTGATGCAATTCACGGTTTGAATATCAATTTTGTGCATAGGGTAATCGAATGACTAATTAAAGTTGAAATTCTCGTTGAATGGATTTGCCAAACGACATTAAATCTTGTTGAGCGCGGGCTTATTTGGAAATTTACAGGTCTATGGGATTCTCCTAAGGCTATTGATGGATGGTTTCAGCGAAATTGGAGGCCCTTGGTAACTAAAGGTATTCGAAATCACCTTATAGGCAGAGGATATTATGGTTTTGTTTATTATTCAGCTGAGGATCATGATCTTATGTTTCGAAATGCTCCATACTTCATGGGCCCTCAGGGGCTCTATTTGAATAAGTGGTCTCCAGATTTTGATCCTACCCAAGACGTTCAGTCTGCTTTTCCTGTTTGGGTAAGTCTTCCTCACTTACCTTTACACTATTGGAACTCAGAATCTCTGGAAACCATTGGGAACAAGATAGGAAAATACATCCATAGGGCAGAAAGGAAAGATCAATATTCGTGCGCAAGAATATGCGTTGAATTTGATTTGGAGATAAGGCTACCAGAGGCAATCAATTTAATAGTAGCTAAATGGTCTCACATCTAGGAGTTATATAACAAACAACTTCCATTCAAATGTCGGTTCTGGCATGGTTTTGGTCATTTTTCCCGAAATTGCAAGAAAAAATCAGAAGAAGATATTGAAAAAGAGAAGGCTGATCAGTGGACTCAAGTTCATAAATCAGGTATTTCCAATCAGTACAATAGAAAGAAACAAAAAGAAGGGAAGACTAAGAATGGATCCATTGTTGATGGGAAGATCCTTCCTAAAACACAGGCTGTAAAAATCCCAATGCTTCATCTAATCATTTTGTTGTTTTAAGTTCTTTTGAAGGTATTCCTATTCTTGAAGAGGGTGAACTGCAACACTTAGTAGAGCAGGATGATGAAGTTGAAGTAAACACCAAACCACTGGACCATTATGGATCAACTAATTCAGAACTACCTATTGTAGGTGCAACCTTGCAGCGAAACCATCCTTCTCCAAATGGAGCCAATCCTTCTCCTTCTTATGCAGAAATAATTAAGAAGAAACCAGTTGATATTTCAGGATCTTCTGACGAAGATTATATATAGAAATTTTCCAAAAAAGCAGGCTGAAAGTCTCGAAAGGAGGCTAGAGAAGAAGAGGTGGATAGATTAAAGATGCAGGGCAGTCAATCCACTATTGAAATGTCACTTGGTAGGATAAACAGGACTAGACCCCCAAAGGGAGTAATAACTCCCTCTCTCTCGGGTAAATAATGCAAATCATCTCTTGGAATTGCACGGGATTGGGGAATCCAAACAAAGAAGAAGCAGTCAAAGATTTAATGAGAATGGATTCTTCTGACATTCTCTTGCTTCAAGAGACAAAGATAAAAGAGGAAGCTCTCCTACTCTTAAGTAAAACAAAGTGGAAAATGAATACTGGAAAGGCTGTCAGTGCGAGAGGCACTTCTGGGGGCCTTGAAACACCATGGTGTGAGGAAAATTTTCATCTAAAAAGCTTGTTTGTTACCCAACACTAGATTTTCATAGATATCTATCATATTTCAAGTAAGATCTCCATGGCTCTTTTCAATCTATGTGTTCTAGTTAATTTTAATGAAAAAAAATAATACTACAAATCACTGTCAGATTTCTTAGAAATCTATTATCCTATAAATACTATAGTGACATGGGATCTCAACATAACGTTAGTCCCAAATGAGAAAATAGGTGGAGCTCGTGCTAAGGGTTCCTTTTCAAGACTTGGTTGAGGCTTTGATTCAAGCTAGTGATCTTATTGAATTTAAACCAAAGAAAGGACGATTCACTTGGTCCAACAACAGAGTTGGGGCTGCCAATATCGATGCTCATCTTGACAGATTTCTGGTCCAAACTTCCTTAATGGATGGGAAATTCATAATTTCAACCAAAATTTTTCCCAAACTAACTTCAGATCATCATCCTATTTCTATGATGTTTGAAAAATAGGAAGATCTTGACCCAATTTCGTTCTGCTTCAGTCCTCTCCGGATTGAGAGAGACGGTTTTTGGTAAACAATGGCATAAGCATGGACTCAGTATGTAGAAGTATCCCCCAGCTTTGTTTTGGAGTAGAAACTTAAGAAAACTAAATATGCTTTGAAAAATTGGGCAAAAAAACCTCTCACTACTCCGACGAGCAGTAGGCATGAGAAAGTGCTAGAGTTATCTAAGATTCAGTTAGGAATGGAGGTAAGTGAAATTACCAAATCTCATCTAGCTCTTGAATGGTTCGCACAAATTAAAACCTCTCAATATTTCCATCAGGAAGAGGAATACCTTCGACTGAAGTCTCATATTGTTTGGTTGTAGGCGAGAGATAAAAATACAGCCTTCTTCTATTGTCAATGAAGAGCTAGACTTTCACGAAATCATATTTCGAAAATCTCCTCAGAAGAGGGGGAAATTATTCAAGGTCATGAACAATTAAAACAGGATGCAAGAAGGCACTTTCAACACTTATTTTAGGAGGATGGAATCTCTGATGGTGAAGTGACTACTGATTTTTTGGCTAATGTTCCTTCTATTGTTAGCTTAGAGGGTAAAGATGGTCTAATGAAACCCTTCTCTGAAAAATAAATTTTGGATGTCATCTGGGAAATGGAGCAGGATAAAGCTCTTGGGTCGGATGGGTTTTCTTTCCATTTTTGTAGAGTTTGCTGGAAAATTATAAAAACAGACTTGATCCGCATGGTGACAACCTTTCAAAAAAAAGCTAAAGTGGGAGGGTGTACTAATTCTACAGTTCTTTATTTAATCCCAAAGGAAGTTAACCCTGCAACTTTCGATAGGTTTAGACCTATCTCGCTTTGTATTTCCTCCCACAAGATCCTTGCTAAACTTCTAGTTAATCGACTCAAGATTTTGTTAGGAAAGACGATCTCTCCTCTTCAGGGGGTTTTGTTAAAGGTAGGCACCTAGTTGACAATGTAATTCAATTCCAAGAAGCCCTCCATTAAAGTTTTCGAAGGAAGGAGAAAGGAATGTTAATCAAGATGGATATGAAAAATTCCTTTGATCAAGTAAAGCTCTCCTTTCTCTATCAAGTCCTTCTCTCTTTTGGATTTAGCATTGAGTTTGTTAAATTGATAAAATATTGTACATATAGGCCCTGGATTGCGCCTCTAGTCAATGGTAGACCTTCAGACTTTTTCCAAGCATCAAGAGGACTCCACCAAGGATGTCCGCTGTCACCTTTTCTCTATATCTTGATGGCAGAAACTCTTAGCAGAAAACTTACAGTCAAAAAGGAAGCATGTTACATTACATGCATTGAGATTGCAAGGGGAGTGGACCCTATAAACCATGCCCTCTTTGTAGATGATTCTCTCCTTCTAGGAGGGGCCTCATTAAATATTTCTCAAGCCTTTAATGAAATTCCTCAATTATTTGCCTAATTTGAGGAGCTTTGATCAACAATAAAAAAAAGTGTTTTTTTATGGTTGGAATGTAGATCATTCAGCACTACCTCGAATAGAAAATTCCTTGGGTTTCCTTGGTTTTGATAAGTGGGAGAAGATTAAATATATGGGATTGCCTCTAACCCTTGGATCAAGCCCTCCTTTTCTTTGGCTCGAAGTTATAGCTAAGATAATAATAATAAAATCCAAAATTGCTTCTTGGGGTGGACAGTGGTTAACCAAGGATAGAAAATTGATTTTGATAAAAGATGTTCTTTCAGCTCTTCCCATATTTCAATCCTCTTTATTGCTTGATCCTAAGTCTATCACGTCTCAGATTTCCAAACTTTTGCGAGACTTTCTGATGCAGGAGCATTGGCTGAGAAAGTGAAGTCATCCATGACATCATAGAGTCAATAGAATTCTAAGGAGACCTAGGGTCTCATGCATGTAATTTGCTTTATTTTATGAAAAGCTGAATAAAGATATATAAGGATACTTGATCCTTTCCATGTGTGATAGATAGGGTTAGGTCTGTTGAGATATTTAAGCAGTTTGTTAGTGAGTCATAGGAGTTAGTTGAGTTAATTAAGGATACTGTTCCTTGATTGTAGCATTTCAAAAACAGAACTGCACTTGTATTTAACTCAAATTCGAATCATTTAGTTAGGAAACGGAGTTAGCTCGAGAGAGATTGGAAAATAGGTCAGAGAGAGATGAGCTCAGAACTTGGTTTCTGCAGCATACACAGAGTCAGAATATCTCTATTTTTATTATCTAATTGAAGAATTCAAACTCGTGGAGATCCATTGGAAAATGGAAACCAATTTTCTCTGTCCATGAATGTGAATTATGTATTGTTACTTAGATTTTACACATAAAATATGCATATAATTTGCACACAAAATAGTTATTAATCGAGTTGTAAGCTTCATTGATGCAATTCACGGTTTGAATATCAATTTTGTGCATAGGGTAATCGAATGACTAATTTTCTGATCGAAGTGGAAATAATTTTTGTTTTAATCCTCTTATATTGTTAATTTTATCAAAATACAAGTCGGGTTATATGATGATATGTCAATATTTGTAGTAGGATCATTGGGTTTATGCGTAGAGATGGAATAACAGGGCTTTACACAGTCAATCAATGACTACTATGTGTTACAAAGATTGATAAACGACGTAGGAGGGCTGGGTAAACATCCATAAATTGAATGGTGGAGATCTAGCGTCGGTTGATCGATGGCGAAGGTGATATATCACAGTTTGAACTACATGTGAGTTAATTTGACTTGGTCATGTGCACAAGGAACCAGAGTTATGGTAAGCACTTTCTGTTGGATTGTGATGAGACTAAAGCTGATGGATTTGAGGTCTTATGAATCAAGGTGTTAGGAGATAAAGCATAGTGTTAAGTGCTCCAGAATGAAGTGTTGAAGTGTAGAGGAGAATCGGCGGAGACTGCTAAAGATAGAGGGAGAAGTAAAGGTAATACGACTACTAATTTCACTCAGTTATATATATATATATATATAATTGTTTTATGTATGAAAGAGCATGCCTAAGAGGTATGTATTTAAATGATTTTGCATTTATAGGACATAAGCTTAACTAGGGGTTTGTATATTGCTTATATACATTTGATAACGATCCTCTAAAGATGTCTTTAAGAGGGTTTAGGATATCACTTTCTTTGGAATGGCGGTAAAGGAAACCAGAATAAGATGCATCTGGTAAGTTGAGATATCCTCAAAAGACCTATTTCGGAAGGTGGATTGCAAATTCGTGATCCTGTATTGGCTAATAAGGAGTTGGGAGGTAAACTCATTTGGCAACTATATGCAGATAAAAACTATCCTGTTAGTAAGATATTTTGGACTAAATACCTAAAGGGCGACTCTTTGAGAATATTAAAACCTTCAAATACTCCCACAGGCACAACAATCTGGAAAGTTATGTAGAAGAGGAATCAATAATTTTAATCAACAACTCTATAGAATCCCTGGCAACGGGAAGAGGATCCTTCTGTGGGATGATAAATTTCAGGAAATTCTCCTCTTTCCTTTGTCATCTTGTTAGAATAGATTAAGGACTGGTTAACTAATAAAGTCCTTCTTCGGTTGGATGATCTTTGTTCTTGGGACAACACTGGAAATTGGGCAAATTGTTCCTTTCCTGAGCTCCCACGTCATCTCATCTCCCAAAAAAATGTGTTTCTCTCTTCTCTTTCACGTCTTGCTCCAGTTCATTGCTCTTATAAAGATAGATGGGGTTGGGGAAAAAATGGAACTTATTCAGCTGCTCAAGGCTTCACCGAATTACAAACTCCTCATGTCTCTAGTTTATCCCCTACATATTGGAAAACGGTCTGGTCTTCTTACTGCCTTCCCAAGGTGAACTTCTTCACATGGTTGCTTATGCATAATAAGGTGCTGAATGGAGAAAATTTGATCAAACGCGGATTCCATGGACATTTTTGGTGCTACTTTTGTAACTCATCCTATGAAATGACATACCACATCTTCATAGACTGTGTATTCACTCAATTGGTGTGGGAGATGGTCCTTAATGGCTTGAGTGTTTATGTCCCTGTCCAAACTGCAGTCATACCTCTCTATATCTCCTGGAAAGAACGGAGTCCAGAAACAAGAGACAAAACTGTCGAATGGTCCAAAATATGGTAATCATTTCCGAAATACATTTGGTGGAAATTGTGGCTTGCTAGAAATGATTGGATTTTTAATAATTTTCCGATGACTCCCTAGATCGTGGCACATAAAATCAAATTGCTAATCTCTGAGTCAGCTTGTAAATTGGAGTCCCCTTCATCCTTGTCTTCTGAGCTTTCAGCATGGATGGTATCCTATCCATTGGGATTGAGAAAGTCAGTCTACTTTAAACCAGTTTATTCCCCCTCCTGGATTGTGCGTTGCAATGTTGTTGCATTTAATGCATGGTGGATGAGCTCCCCTTCAGCTACTATCTTCTTTGATAGTGCATCCAAGGGGAATCCTGGGATCTCAGGAGCTTGGGGTTTGGATATATCTCCAAATAGATTTGATAATCCAGTTCTAGTTGGGGACTTGGGATCATGTCGAATAACCAGGCTGAAAGTTATAGTCTCCTTAAGGCGTGCCAGATTGCAAAGGAGAATGGACATAAGTAAATTCAAATTTTTGGAGATTTGGAGTTGTTGACCAAAGTATTAAATTCAAAACATCATTTTAATAATTCTTCTTTGAATAAATCTTTGTAGAGAACCCGGAATATTTTGAAAGGGTTGCATCTTTCCACATTTTGTGTGAGTTAAATAAAACTACAGATGCTCTGGCAAATAAAGCTTGCCTGCTGTCATAAGGAAACCTCAGCATCAACGGAGAATCCAAAAATTTTCATCCAATTCCTTAATTGAATCATTAAGTTTGATGGAGGAGCAAGACGGTATGATAACTTGAACAATAGCCGACTTAGTCGATTAGCCGACTAAGTCAGTCGACCGACTAATGAGAGATTAGGTCGGCCACCTAAGGTCATGTCGGTTAAGTGAACCGATAGGTAGTTATTTGTAACTGTTTGTAAATCATATATATTAGGCTGTTAAGCCATATGAGAACTCGGTTCAGTTCTCTGTATTGTATGGACCCTTTCACTATAATATAATTTGTTATTCTACTTACTTGTTCTTGTCTCTTGTCTCTGTTATGTATGTTTGTATTAATGTGTATTATTGGTAACCCTATTTGATCTCTAAGATTACAACATTGGTTCTATTGCCGGTAGTACATGCATGAGATGTATACAAGCAGATGATATTAGAACAAGAGATTAAGGACTGGTGGGAATGTAAAATAGTAAACTACTTGCAAAATTACGCACGAAGAAACGGATTAACGACTGATCAAGCAAAAGAAAGGTTCTTTACCGAGACTCATGAGAAGTTTGTAGAATCAGTGCCCCAGCTTTTGAAGAAACTCCTGGATGAAAAATCCAGAAGCAATTAAAGACCAACAATTGCTAGACAAACTGATTCAAGGGGGGAGAACAAACCTATCGGATTGGTTCGAAAAGATCGCCGACGAATTCTGGGAGGAGCAAGCCATAGAGGAAAAAACTTCATTGGAAACTATCTAGAAGAAATTCTACACAGACCTCACCGAACAATTCTTGTGTTCCTTACCGACGTTGTTGTTCAAATTTCTGATCGAGAAAGGAGTAGGTCATATCGTTGAACCTCATCCATTACTACGTGAACCGCCACAAAATACTAACTGGGCGGAGAAATAAAAGAAGTGGGAGAAATTCATTGCCGAAAGGGAGTGGGAATACTTCCTAAGCAAGTGAATAGAACTATCCGGGCTTTCTAAAGTGCCAGGAAGGCAATGGAGGGGTAGCTGGTCATATGTCAGGGTAAAGTGGAGAAGATTCTAGTCAACTAAAGAGAAACCATTCACCAGCAATGAGAAGTCGACCTAAAAGGGAAATAGAAAGGACAGTATCACATAAAGGTACGGCAAATTTTCAGAAAATAGAGAGGGATAAGAGGCTGCAAAGAAGGGAAAAGAGAAGAGAAAGAGCCATAGCACTGCAAAGAGGAATGAACACTAGGGTGACAAACCAAGAGAGAAGTCCGCCATAGGCAGGTCATGACCGACATGAGGAAGGCGTGGAAGAAGAAGCGTCCCCTATGGAGGAAGATTTGTGGATAGAGCAAGAAGAAGCTCTCCAATTAGAAGTCCACCAGGAGGTAAGACCTCTATCTCTGACGGATCTGAGTACCAGGATACAAACAATTGTCGAAGAGGACCTCAGACTAGGAGCTGGTGATTTTGGTATTTGGAGCCGACTAGACGACGAGAGAAACGATGATAGTCATCTAATTATCCGTCGACCAAAAGAAGGAAATTGGGTCACGCTTCAAGTGTTGCCCTCCAACTGAAGTATCCACTTACTTTACCCAAAACACGAAGGGACACCCCTCCTGCCAAATACAGCTTTGGAAGATACAGAAAATTTGGAGCTGCAGACAAATAATTGCAATTGGACATCGACGGGAGAAGTCGACCCCAACCGACTGCTTGTCGGAGAAGAAATGGCAACCAAGACGACCAACGGAAATGAGAGTTTTGTCGACAATAGTTATGCACAGAAGAATAAACAAAATAACCCACTATCCCCACCACCACCTCCTAAGGAAGACAGTGATAGTGACTCCGACATGGGTCACGGGACAGCGCACATCCCTCTATATGAGGGCGATGAGGACCCCAGACGACATTGGTTCATCTATGAGTCGACTTGGGAGGCCAACCAAGTTACTGATGAAGATAGACAGATGGAACAGTTCGCCAGTGCCTTAAGGAAGAGGGCATTAACTTGGTATATGACCTTTTTCTGAGAGAACCCCACTAGCAACAAAAGCCAAAGTCAAAGCACAATTTCTATCGTTCTTTAAAACTCTAGATGCAAAACATCTGGCAGCAAAGAAATTAAAGACAACATCACAAAATCTAGGAGAAACTATCCATGACTGTGACAAATGCTAGAAAGACCTTCTCAGCCAGTTGGATTATGTCATTGATGAGCAACTATTAATCCAGTGGTTTCTTGTAGGTCTGTCACAGAAGATTCTTCGACACATCAGTCTGGAGACATTCAAAACTTATGAAGATGCGCTCACAAAAGCTCTACAAGTAGAAATGGATGAAGAAATTCCAGCATACTCCACGGATCACAAACTGGAGGAACAGCTTGAGATCATGCAGAAATCTCTTAAAGAGTTAAAACTTAAGAGTCAGGATATTTGGTGCATGAAGTGCTCGATGGCCAAACATTCAAAAGACAAATGTCGACAGGATATTAGTCAACAAGATGTTCGATTTGTGCAAACAAAATGTTTCTGCGACATCTGCCAGGAGCATGGAGAGCATACCAAAAAAGATTGCCCATTCAACATGAAGAATGGCAAAGCATCATGGTGCGCAATCTATGAAACTAAAAATCACAACACCTCAGACTGCCACCTGAATCTAAAGAATCGACAAAATTATCAGGCAGTATATTGGACTAACGCAGTTGCACAAAACAATGAGCAAAACGACCAAAATAATCAAAGGCATGAAGGTCGTCGTTATGAACGTCGGTTTGACAACCGACGTGGAGGCTATGGAAGTCGAGGTCGACTCTCTGGGAATTGAGACAACCGACCACATTGGCCCATCCAATGTTTCACATGTTACAAAGAAGGACACCGACATGCAGACTGTCCATACAAGGACATGACTGACCTAAAATTTTGTACTAATTGTGGTGTAGGGGATCACTCATTAGAGGATTGCCCTATTATGCTTGAAAAGATAAATAAAAAGAAGAATGTTAATGTCTTGTTGTGTGTGCAAAAACATGATATTATCAATACAAAGAATTTGCATATCGTAACCCGACAAGGGACGAAAATTGGGAATGATAACCCCCAAATAAGCAAGATAAAAGAAAAAAATGTTTATCCTGACCCAGTTAAAGAAAAACAAATATATAAAGTTGCAACAAATATATTTAGAGATTTTGCTTGACAGGAAGAAGAAGATGATAATCAACAGGACACAGTAAAAGAGCTAATACAATTGGTACAAAATGATAAAACAATATCGCAATTCATCGACTTACTGTATAAAATAAAACACAACAAAAACACCGAAAAACAAACAAAGAATATTTGCAACTTAAACCAAAAAGATAAAAGTGATGCCGACCCACTTGTCGTCTTGGAAATTGAAGCATACCATGTCCGACAAGTTGTACTCGATTTCGGATCACAAGTAAATAATATGACTCGAGACACATGGGAGCAGTGAGGCAGACCTCGATTATATGAATCAAGCATATACCTGAAACTGGCAGACCAAGGCCTAATTGAACCTATTGGATTCTGGAAAAATGTCGACACAACGATAAAAGGTATATCAACTAAAGTCGACTTCGAAATTATTAACCCTAAGGAAGGATCCAACTCCTTCCCAGCGTTAGTAGGTCGACCTTGGGGGAGAAAAATGAAAGCCTCAATATCCTTGGACAAAGAAAGAATCAAATTAAAGGGGAATGGACAAAAAGTCATAGTACCTGTTCATCCATCCCAAGGAGAACCTTGGACAGAACCAATTGATGAAGAAGTTGACATCCGAAAACTATATCGGATACACAATAATGAAGATTACACAATACCTAATACATATGGTGAACTTTACTTAGGAAACCAAGACTCAGTAGGATACAATTCAGATGCAGAACTATATGATTGGGAGGTTGAAAACTATGAAACAAAAGCAAGAGGATGCTGGACTATTCAAAAAGTACAAAAGAAACCAGTCAAACAATGCTTTGTGGTGTCCAGCAACCCAAAAATATTTGAAAAGAAAATTAGGGAATATCCTACATTACAACAACAAATATAAATACCACAAAAATCCGAAGGTATAAGAAAGAGAATCACCAGTTATGCATGTAGAGCAAGTATCTAGGAACATCGGTGAACATGGCCGACTACAAAGTTAGTAGAAACTTTTACAGGACAAGCTGCTAGATGGTGGGATACCCATCAGTCAAGACTACAGACATGGACAACAGCTTCGACTTATTTTGTAGAAAGGTTTGGAGGAAAGAAGTTAACCAACTAGGCTCAGATACCTATATTTACGCCAAGGACAGGATCCAGAAAACCATATAAATATATGTGAAAAAGAATGGAGAAGACTGGGATATAAGGATGAACATACATGGCCACACTTATTTCCATCAACACTCACCGACTTACCGAACAAATGGTACAAGATGGAAGAAGCTCGGGGTGAAACATTTCTATGGCATGAACTTAAAGAAAATTTTGTCAAAGATTTCAACTTTGAACCCCAAAATAAGAATTTGGTCAAAATTGCAAAACATATCAAAGCATTTGTGCAACCGACAAAAAACAAAACCCTAAGGGACAACTGACCGACAATCAACTGTAACAATATACAAACCGGGACAATAACACAGTCAATGAGACTACAGTTGGAAAATGAAAATTCGGAAGGGAAAAGTTTTAGATGGAAATCAAACCATGCCGAAACGACCAAACCTATTTGCACATTACTCAAAGTTGAAACAACCGACATGGAGGATAACGACCGAATGACTGCAGCAGACTTCCCTGCCACATTCTCACAGTTTAAGGAAGGAAGTCGACCAATCAATGAAGCTAAAGCACTGGAATGGCTAGATGCTAAAATTAAAACTAGAGAAGTCGACATATCAAATGATGATCAACCAAAAATAGCAAAAATTGGAGACTACTGGTCTGAAGCACAAACAACAGAGATCACAAACTTGCTGAAATAATTTTAGGATATATTTTCTAGAGACTATAAGGATCTTAGAGGTCTAATACATGAAATGGGCGAAATGAAGATTGACATAAAACCTGATGTTTGACCTATCAAGAAATGACCATATAAACTCACTCACAAATACAAAGAGATAGTCAAGAAAGAGATTGATAACATGCTTGCAGCAGGAACCATCTACCCTATTGACCAATCAAAATGGACAAGTCCAATGGTGGTTCAACCAAAGAAACATGATGCAACCAAGCTAAGGATCTGTGTCGACTTTAGAGAACTCAATAAAGTTACATTAACAGACCCATTTCCAACTCCTTATGCAGATGAAATCTTAAATGAGGTAGTAGGACATGAATGCTATTCGTTTACAAATGGATTCTCATGTTATAATCAAGTACCAATAGACAAAGAAGCCCAGAAAAAGACAACATTTGTATGTGAATTTGGCTCATTTGCTTACAGGGTTATGCCTTTTGGACTTAAAAATGCACCTGTAGTCTTTTCAAGGATTGTAGTTAAAACATTTCAGGAGTACATTTACAAAACAATGGCAGTATATTTCGACGATTGGACAATATACTATACACTAAAGGACCATTGTAAATGGCTAAGACTTATGTTGGAACGATGTCGACAGATCCAACAATCACTAAACATCAAGAAGTGCATATTTTTTACTCCTATAGGAATACTATTAGGGCATATCGTCTGTAAAGAAGGTATTAAATTCAACTTCACAAAATAAAATCATCCTCGACTTAAAACCCCCGATGAATCTGAAACAAGTCAGAGTACTACTTGGTCATACAGGATACTATAGAAAATTCATAAGACATTATTCAGACATGACACACCCATTGGAAGAATTGCTAAGAGATGATCAGGAATTTAATTGGAC
Organism: Pseudotsuga menziesii; assembly: GCA_001517045.1. Classification (NCBI taxonomy): domain Eukaryota; kingdom Viridiplantae; phylum Streptophyta; class Pinopsida; order Pinales; family Pinaceae; genus Pseudotsuga; species Pseudotsuga menziesii. The sequence goes on from LPNX010259230.1 coordinate 61,390, forward strand.
AGAGGAGTGCGACATATCATTCAAAAACTAAAAACAAAGCTAGTCGAAGCACCCATCCTAAGGTTTCCAAACTAGTCGATCAAATTCCATGTACACATCAACGCATCAGGCCTAGCAATAGGAGTAATCCTAACTTAGCCAGGAGATGATGGAATGGACTATCCTATAGTTTACAGTATCAGGAAACTAAATAAATCTTAAAGAAACTATTTGACAACCGAAAGAGAAGCATTAAGAATGGTCTTTGCACTACAAAAATATCGGCACTATCTACTAGCTAATCCATTCATCTTTTACACTGACCATCAAGCACTAAAATACCTTGCAAATAAGCCTCTACACCATGGAATAATTTGTCGATGGCTACTTCTATTCCAAGAATTTGAATTCGAAGTCGTTGTCAGATCGGGTAAGCTAAATGTTGGTCCCGACCACTTATCCCGAATCGACACAGGGGAGGCACTGACAGGAGTCGAAGATGACTTACAGGATGCACATTTATTTCGAATAGAAGCAGTCCCGACAGAGGAAATAGCTCAATTTCTAGAAGATGGATAGGCACCAAAAGGCATGAGTACGAAGAAGAAACAAATCTTAGCCATGAAAGCTGCACCATACAGCCTCATAAATGGATTCCTATATAAAATGGGGTTACACGACATTCTCAGAAGGTGCGTAATGGAACACGAAAGAAATAATATCATGCATGAAGCACATTACGGACCTGCTGGAGGACACTTTCAAGCAGACACAACTACAAAGAAAATCGAACAATCAGGGTTGTGGTGGCCGACACTCCACAAAGATTGCAAAAAATTTGTAAGCCAATGTGACAGATGTCAATGACTGGGCCGACCCTTGCCTAGTACAGGAATGCCCCTGATATCAGTCATTAGAGGAATTTTGGGGTCTAAAATGGGCCTCCTAAGGAAAATAATAAAATAATAGTTAAAATAATAAAATAATGGTTAAAATAACAAAATAATATTA